>WHUX01000026.1:0-467240 GCA_015179025.1 Terfezia claveryi | reverse complement strand
CAACACCAGAGGATCACCCAGACCAAGCAGTGTCGAGCAACCTTGGGACCATTTGAGTAGGCGATATGAGCGGACCGGAAATCTGCAGGACTTGGAGGCGGCCATTGCCACAGTGAAAGCAGCTGTGAGGCAACATCAGAGGATCACCCAGACCGAGCAGCAATGTTAAATAACCTTGGGGCCATTTGAGTAGGCGATATGAGCGGACTTGAAATCTGCAGGACTTGGAGGCGGCCATTGCTAGATGGGAAGGAGCAGTGAGCAACACCAGAGGATCACCCAAACCGAGCAGGGCGGTTGAGCAAATAGAAGATCTGTACCTACAATAAAATACTATTGGGGGAGATCAACAGTCAAGGCAAACCAACAATCTGCGGGGGATAAAAAGAGAAAGCTGGACTTGCAAATGGCAGCTACTTACTCCGTACTGGTACTGCATTAATTACGGAAGTATTGACAAGTGTTTAAATGAAGATTTTCAAGCTCAAAGAGGTTCTTTACAATAATTGAAGGACATGGTCATTTAGTTTTGTTTTTTTTATCGTAAATTCTTTTGTGAGTTGAACTTTCGATAATAAATGTCAGCGAACTTTGGGTGCATATAGAGACAGATGGAATATGCAACAGCAGCGCGTATATGTTGTAAATAATCTTCCTGTACCTTAGCTAAGTGTCTTTGCTATTTTACCTTGCTCATACCTTTACGGTATTTATCTACCTGCTAAACGGATGTGTGTTATTTCTTCTCGTCACATACATCAGTGTGCAACGTGGTGTTCACATGTCTCTTACTATCTTCGCTTACAGCCCACTATGTACATGCGTACCAATATCAGTTGCTTCAAGTTACTGCTTACGCATCAGTCTACTGCCTGCATATCAGTTTACTGCTTACGCATTTAACCTACAATGCTCGCGTATATTCACGGTATTGCTATTACTATATTAGGTTATTTAGCTTGCTCTATCTTTACCCTGATCTCGTCACTATATATACTGTACGAGCTACAAGTGCACTCATGTATTTAGATAGATAGACATATAGTCTATACACATATGCTTCTCAATAAGCTAAGCTGTTCGCACACTCGCGCACACTTGCATTCTCTGCTTTATTGCACCAATAGTCCACCGCGCTTTCCTCCGTTTCTTACCAGCAATACCCTCGCTTAGTAACCTTTCAAAAGTCATCCTCGCAAGCAAGCTTAGTCATCCTTTTTTTTATCCTAATTAGGTTAGTATCTACCCCTTGGCATGCAACATTCTCGATTCTCTTCATACAAAATTTCTATCCGTACTTTTCTTTCTCTATCTGTAACTTCTTCAATTTTCAATTTTTTAAACTCAAAAAACGAAGCTTTTCATCTGCAAGCCTAGTTATATCAATACGCTTTCATTTAATGGATTAGATATGTTATAGTTGTGGAATTAGAAAAGTTCGTAGATATCAATTAGGGTTGGTTTCTTGTTTGGAAGTACTACTACATAGCAGCCATGCTATATATGCAGCCATGCGTCATATGACGTGGCCACATGTCCTTATGTCCTTATTGATCGTCTTGTTCAGCCCTGCAACTCTACACAATCGCCCACCAAACAAAGCGAATCGAAAACCAACGCAGACAAACAAACGCAGACGGGAAGAAGTAGCGGATCGGATTTTTAAGTCTTCACAGCCTTATTCCGCAAGTAAACGTTCGCCGCAATGGCGCGCGCAAACACCCCCACTATCAAGCGCATCCGTAGGTTTTCTCTAATTCACCTCATAATTTCCACTCGCCCCAACTAACGTTTGCTCCCCCCCCCTTGCCTAGTCCGTGAAGCCTCAGAACTCAATAGCCATCCTACCCCCGACATCCACGCGCACCCCCTCAGCGACAGCTCTCTCTTGAATGGCACTTCACCATCCGGGGCCCTCCCCCACCCTCGCCCTTCTCCACCGGCATCTACCACGGCCGCATTTCCCTTCCCCCCACATACCCCCTGCGCCCCCCTTCCTTCCGCTTCCTCACCCCTTCTGGCCGATTCGAGGTCAACCGCGAGATATGCCTGAGTATCAGCGGACATCACGAGGAGACGTGGCAGCCGCGTGGGGGATTAGGACAGCGCTGGTGGCGATTAGGGCGTTTATGGATAGCGAGGTTGGGGGCCAGGTGGGGGGGTTGGAGTGTAGTGTGGAGGGGAGGAGGGACTTGGCGGGGTGGAGTAGAGAGTGGAAGTGTAGAGAATGTGAGGGGGGTTGACGAATGAGGAGGTGTTGGAAAGGGAGAGGAGGAGGTGGGAGGAGATGGGTGGGGATGGGAAGAAGGGTGAGCGGCTTGGTGGGCGGGAGGGGAACAATATACCCAAGGAGTTGAGGCTGGCGTACAGGGAGGATCTGGAGGGTAAGCAGACACCAACGGCAGAGTCATCGTCGCCGCTGATGTCAGCAGCTGCGGGAGATAATACTGCTCCAACGCAAACTCCTCCCATCACACAATCACAAACTCAACTCCCACCTGCAACAGTAACAACAGACCTCCATCAACGAATACCCAACTCACCCCGCCCCAACCCCACCAGCCCCCCACCACCTACAGCAGCCCATCCCTCCCCGGCAAGCACTCGTGCCAGCAGCAACAACCACCCTCGATAGAGTAATCCTCTTCCTATTATTCCTCCTTGGGGCCTGCTATGGAGGAAGCTGGGGAAGGTTGACGTGGAGGTTGTATATTAGCATGGGATTGAGCAAGGGTATATGATATTTGGCTGTGTAGTTTTTTTTTTTTGTTGCTTCTGCAGGAGGGGTAGGTGGGGAGGTTATGTTATATGTTTTGGTTTGGCGTTGGAGAGATTTTTTGTTCCTGTTTGGATTGGATTGAATTGGAATGAATTGGATTGGATGCTTTTTTTATTATTATTATTATTTTTTTTTTTTTCGATATAGTTGAATTGCATAGGGGTAAAAAAAATTAAAAATAAAAATAAACTTGTGAGTGGTTGAGTGATAGTAGTACGTACAGTACATAACTACTTCTTCTTTTTCTTTTTAAAAGATAACTTGATGGACAAATATTCCTCCCCCTCCTTCGAAAATGGCTGGTTGTGAAAGTTAGAAGCCTTTAATTTTGTATCAATTCAGGAACCCATGCATTTCTGTTGACTTGCATACTACTTATGTGGCAGCCTGACAGGCTCCCCTTTTTCCTAGTCAACCGTGGCATCTACAGGATACATTAGTTAAACTATTTCCAGACTACATGCTACAGAGATATCGGGAATCATAGTAATACGTTTATATTTGAAGTTCGTGGCTTCCGGTTTGTTCTAGGTCTTCGGAATCAGAGGTAAAGGCTCATGTATTGGCGGACATTTTGTGCTGAGTAAGTCGGTTCCTTGTTGCCGGCACCATAGGCACCTGATTCCTTGTTAAAACGCCTGGAGAAACAAATCCGCGGCCAACCAAACGAAATCGCGGGCTCAACGTCGCCGACGCCACCCGAGCTCGTCATAGGCGAAAGGGCGACGAAAGGCAAAAGCGGAGGACTCGGTCCATACCTGCAGGTACAGTTATATATACACCTCATAAATCCAAGACTCATGGTTTCCACTTCCCATTAAACCCACACCACTGTGAGCAGTACTGCCACCGCCAATCCCAATTTCCCCAATTCCCCCCCAAATCTCCCCCAAACCCCCCTCAATTCCCATCATGTCTGACACACTGCAACTCATCCTCTCTGCCAAGTCCCTCAACACCACACCTCACGATCTTGCCTCCCTCCTCCCCTCGCGCAACGAAGTCAGCACCGCCTCCCTCCTGCTCTCGCGGCATCCGCTCCCTCCCCACCGAAATCAATACCCTCTCCACGGCCCTCCAAATCAGTGAAGACATTCTCGTGGATACTTTTCCTCCACCCCTGACCGCGGGGCAACTGCGCTCGAGATGCCCCAAGGGAGCCGCTCATGTACCGTCTGTACGAGGCGGTCATGAATTATGGAAAGGCATACAAGGCGATCATGAACGAGATGTTTGGGGATGGGATCATGAGTGCGATTGCGTTCAAGACCGATGTGGCCAAGGAGGTTGTGGTGGATCCCGAGACGGGGTGGAGAGTACTTGGGCGGTGATTACGATGAAGGGAAGTGGTGAGTTTTGCAGACTGTCCTTGTTTATTTGCACTTGTACGTGTCGAAGTGTGCTAATGGATAACTTAGGTGCCGTACACAAAGTTTAAATTATACTCCTATCTATACTATTTTTAGCTATAGTTAGCAGAGTAGATAGATAGGTAGATACTGTTCTCGTGCCCAGGAGGCAAAATAAAAGTAGCAAAAAGTTTTTTCCGCAGATCAAACATTCTTATGACTGTTGAGTGGTTCTAGTCTCGATCAGACCCTCGTAACGCAATCTATTTTATCGATCCCAGGGAATATTGATGTTAGTCTGGTTGGCACAAGCCATTGATATATCTGATACCCCGGCCCTTGATAGGATACTACACATGCATAGTCCTTCATATAGGAACTCCTATAGCCTACCATGTCCCCAGCAATGAGGAATTTTATGCTGCTTAATATGCAGCTATAACCTATAGCTTCCACGTCGGTTCAAAGGGCGGAGTACTTGCCAAGAGAGATGAATCAGGAATGAGCTTTAGATAACTAGTCGTGGTTGGTGAGAAGCGAGTTCGATTTGATATGAAAAGTAGCTATATCGAATATCCAATATACTGTATGGCAAATCTGAGCATTGAATAATGTATGTAAGCAAAAATATATTAGGGAATAGATACAATAGACGGTAGTGTTTTGGCACAAGACTCGCATCGTGGGAAGGATACTTATGTAGATAGCAATCAGAACAGGATCCGGAGTAAACCTGTTGCAGAGGAACAGGATTCAAAGGATCTCCCGTATTATGCAATGCTTCTGCTTTCTGACTAGCACCAAGTGCCTAGACCCCTCCCCATCGGTCAGCATTGCACTACGGTACACAGCAACTGAATTTCAACTCACAAACCGTAATCCTCAGTACAGTAGGCCTTATAGAACAGCGCATGGAAATATTCTGCAATAGGTACTGTACGTACAGTATGTAGTTAGCACAGCACATAATTGTATCATACTCATTGCATTTTCAGAAGTACTTGCTAGACAGCAATAATTACAATTATCTGATTCTGCCCCAAAGAAGTACGTACCAACGGCCCATCCACTGCCGTAAAGTGTTTTTGCTTGTTTTCAACGGTGGTTTTAAAAGCCATTGGGCCCATGGAAGAAAGCCTAATTCCAGTTCACTCTGCCTGTACATGGAGCAAGTACCTAAGGTTCCATAAAATTTATGAAATCGACAAACGTTAAAGTCCGGTTCAAAAATATCTCTGACACTTCAATGTTGTTCTTATAATAATTTGTGGAGTTTTAGGATTTCATTGCGGTGCAAAGAGGCACATAATGAACCCCACGAACATATACTTTTTTTGGATTTAGTGACCATATTATACCAAAAGACCCAGTGGTATTACGTAGAGGTATGTATATGTGATTAAACAAGAAAACCCGTAAGTATGAAAATGCGCCCGAGATGCCAAAAAATAGAAGTACAAAATAAATAAAAAAAACAGATAAAGAAACCACGTCCTCAAGTCACAATAAACAAATCACACCAAGCAATCGAGTATCGTTTCTCACCTCAGCCCCCCAGCCTCCATTCCGGCCAGTTCACCGCCGAAAACCTCAACGGTGGAATTACCACCCTCCCAACCCCGATCTCCACTTCCGACCACCCATCGTCACTTTCTCCATCTACTTCCTCAGAGACTTTACAAACGAATACCCCTCCGGTAACCCCTTTCCCTTCTTCAACGCATCCAACTTTGCGCTCGCATTCTGTACCTCGCTCATCCCGAACCTTCCCCCCGTGGCGGCATTAACACCCTTCTCAGCTTGTGCCTCGACGGCAGCAGTGACTTTGTTAACGCCCCACTCTGCCGTGACGATAGCACATACTCCCAGCATGGAAACCGTGACAAGAGCAAACACTGTCCATCCAAAACACAAATCCGTACGCCCGATATGAACCTGAATAGCGTCAACCGTGACTTTGTCAATAATAGTTGATACAGAGCTCGAGATCACCCCGGCAAGAACCATTGCTCCCAAAGATGAAACCGCCGCGATAGCCAAACACCCGGCGGCGACCTTCTTTGTCCAAGCCGGCATAGTAATTGGGATAGGAACAGCATTGACAATCACCATGATCCATGCGACCGCCGTCGAACTGACACAAAGCCAAAACGGCAAAGACCAAACAATCTTATCTTTGTACATATCCGCAATCTCCACGAGCTGGAGTGGATCCTTTCCAATATCCTGGGTAGAAAGCTTCGCTGCGTTGTAGGCACACTCCCAGCCATGACTAGTATCAACGCAAAGACCCCTGTAGCCAACACGAATCTCGCTGAAGGTCGGCTGCTCAGAATCGCGCTTGCTGAAGGGATTTAATTTGTCGATGGTGTCGTGGACTTTGTCCTTGGTATCGGTGATTTTGTCTTTGGCGGAGTAAATTGATTCGAGAGTCTTGTAGAACTCTGAGTTGGTGTTGTATTTGAACGAGACGAGGTACCAGTTCCGGAGGGTGGCGGAGGGGCTGGTAGAGCCGGCGAGAATGAGGGAGTTGAAGATGAGAGAGAGAGTGAGGCAGAGGAGGGAGAACAGAAAGACTGGGCGAGAGAGGCTAGAAGTCCCGAACCTGCTGAAGGCTGCACTTGCGATGCGCATGTTGGCTGGCTGAAGATGAGAAGAAATAGAAATTTGTAGCTTGATGGTATGAAGAGTTAAAGATTTGAGAAATGAAGCTCAAAATAAATGCAGAATGCCTGTTCTGCTGTGAAATCTTAGAAGAATGTACTTGTGTAGAGAAAGAGAAGGGTATCTATCGACACAGTCGAGAGGTATGAAAGTAAGGATAAAAGAAAAGGAAAAAAGGAAACTCGTAAAAGAACCTGACTTTGTACTTTCTCGACTGATGTGGTCAGAATATCTCAACAAAGGGATTCAATCGGTGTTTTATATTCCAGCAACCTTATTGAATGAGGTCAACCTAATTGCCCACACCTGAAATGCCGAATAGTGATGATCGTCACTTTCGTATTCGCCTTCTCAGCTCGTTTCATGTTGAAGGAGTTTGTGCTTTCAGGAAAGAAGTGTAGTGCAGTTTGAAGTGTCGTGAATGAAGCTCAACGGTTGGTTGACGTGAAATGCGTTTAGAAAATGCGTTTGAATGATCGGCGAGAATCGATTGACGTGTCGATCCCTGCATGCATGTGGTGTAGTGTTGCCGATCAGAAGGCTAAATGATCCATTATGAGATATTAAGGGTATTTACTTTTCAAACAACAAGCCATACTAAAATAGACGAGACGCTTTCGGGTATTTTGTTGTAGGAGGATCCGCGGTGTCGCTTGGCCAATAACGTCTGTTGAATCAACGGAAACTCAAAGAGAGACCATTATACAATAGCCGATGGTATATTGGGCTCGGCATCTTTGCTCAATTTCCGCGGTTTCAGTTGTAGCCTCCAAATCTCAACTCCATCCCACAGCCCAGCCCTCTATCGGTTGGCATAGTGTGCAGCTGGAGCTCGTCACAGCTGGAGCTCGTCACAGCTCTCCCTCTCACTCTGATGCTCTGGGTGAAGCTCAGCTCTGCAAAATACCCCTGCTTTCTTCATCAATTTTGTGAGTTTTCCAATTCTAATCATCTCACATGCAAAACCCATTTCTCTTGCCTGCTGTAATGCTCCATCAACAAGACCCCCGTCCCTCCTTTCCAATGACAGGAAAATTAGTGGATACAGAGTTTTCTTCGAATGCGGTGATGTCCTTTTGCTCAGAATAGATAATTGATATAATGTCTGCAGGATGGATGGTATGAGGGATCGTTCATAGATGGTGTCTGATATTATGACAAGATCAAAAGGAGGGCCAATACTATTGCCCTCTGTACGCCCGAGGTCCCCGTTTGTCCTGGGGCTTATCCATCTGGTTTCGTCCCAGCGCCATGTAGATGGATCTGCTGTCCAATCAAGAACTTTGACATCAATTTTCCCCGGCTCTATCCTAGAATTCCTGGGGAGCATGCTGGCAACCAGCGTCTCTACTAATTCTAGATGAGTGTTTATGTTTTTCTCGAGCACCTGCATGATGACCACCGGCAGGTCCGTGGCAACGACATCGATTCCCAGAGAAGCGAGTACCAGTGCTGCCAGTCCGATCCCAGACCCGAGTTCCACGGCTCTCAGCTTCCTGTTCTGCTTCTTCCCCCCGTGACCGTACAGATCAGTGAGATATAGTGCCAAGAGCTGCGATGACAGCCATAGTGTGGTGCCTGTTGTTGGTTCATAATCTGCATTGGCGGACTGTGGGGACTCCCGGGGGTGGGAGCCCGATCTCTGGGATAGAGAAGCAACGTGCCAGCTGCTGTCGAGCAGATTAAGGGGATACCTCAAGACCGAGAGTTCCTTGGTGTCTGACGCTGGCTGGATAACGAAACGCTCCGTGGACATTTTCTGCTTTGGAGTGAGACCACTGTGATAACTCTCGGAGAAATTCGAGGCAAGTTTCCGTGATAGCCTGCCCAGACACAATTAACAGAAAAATAAATGGAACGTATATGGACTATACTGGGCCTTATATAGTGGAGCAGCTCAAGGAGAGTGAGCCTATATTTTACCAAGATTAGAAATCCCGAAACTCTGAGCGCAAAAGTATAGTTTGCAGAAAGCATTCCTATTGGCACGATCATTTCTCAAGGCGCAAGGGCACTTCCTCCGTCAATGATGCCTGGTATGACATAACCGCGTATTCGAGACTGGAGCGGTTGGAATAATGGATGAATTTGGTGTATGAGGAGGACAGAGGAAACCAAAGCGGTCCAGGAAGCTTTCATGTCACAAAAAGAGATGTAGTTGCGAATTCCGCGTTGGACGGAACGACAATCCTCATCTCAAGGGACCATGGAAAAGGTGGGTGATCAAGAGAGTCGATCCAGACCAGCGGAATGGCAAACTCAGGGTATTTTTTGATACGCTTGTTGATGTTACATCGATCAAGATGGCAGAATTGTATCAGACGAAGCTCGCCCAACAAGCCATGATTTCATTATTCTTCAAGTACAGAGTCTATCGACTAGGATGTGCAACTCTTTCAGAACTTGAACGATGCCCTGGATACTAACTCAGGTATTAAGTCCGCACGCACCATCCTCAGCCATTAACCTAGAATATTTCACCAGCTCAAAGCTAGATGCAATGCTACTCATGGTCCCTGCGGTTGAGGTGTAAATCCTTCTCAAAGTCTCAATATTATCGATGACGATGTTAGGCGAAAGGACATCGTACTCCATTTTCAGGAACGCAATTCATAAACAGTGGAGAACAGCAACCATACTTATATTGGAGTTCTACAGGTCAAAGAGTCTTGCACCCAAAATTTAAGACCAACTGGGTTTTGCTGATCCCTGACGACTAACTTAGGTTTTGGTAAAGTACAATTCCCGCAACGCCTTATTGCAAATACTTACAATTCAAATGGAAAGGGTAGGTAAACCTCATCACAAACAGTAGCACTCCAATTCATGGTGAAACAAGATGGTAGATTAGAAATTTGACGTATCTTTCTTGACATCGTGTTTTTCTTCGCTCTTCGCTATCAAGTTTACTGCGTGGAATCCTCTTGAAAGGAAATCCACGCATCCTGGAAACTTCAGCTACAGACCCTCTCACCTCAGTGGAGATGCCGTTCTTCCCATGGAAGGGGAGAATGTTCAAGATGATGCGATACTGGTCCAGAATAAGGCACTGGAAAGCCTCTGTACATCATGCTCACCGTTCAAGTATATATACAGAATATTTTCCTTCGAAGGTAGCTTGTTAACTTTGCTAACAAGCAAGCATGTCGAGGACCTGGATTGGGCGTCAAGCAAAAATGCAAGACAAACTTTTCCGGCGATTCAATCAAATCCCCCAAGACTAGTCTCACATCACGTATGACGGTTCTAGTAAGTCTTATTTTCCAAAGGTCACTAGGCTTGAAGGATCCAGATAGGTCGGCAAGCGGCATGGCCAACGAACGTTCAAGTTGCTGCGAAAAGGCTTTGCAGATAATAATCCCAAAGACGCAGCCTTCAGCAACTGACACTGGGGCACAGGAACCTATTCTCCAGATTGCAGAGTATAATCTGATCAATCAGCGGGTACTTCAGCAACAGCTCACTATGGAAGGCTACAACACTCTTGTGGCACAGGAGGGATTCAATTTAATCATGAGTAGCACATTTGAGAAGGCTGCACCTGACGACGCCCAGGATATCTCCCCCCTTATATATATTATACCATGTGTATGCGTGGCATCCCCGTCAGGCTGCGTCAAATGTAGCTAGCAGCCCCATTACCTTATTATATAATTATTATCTAATTATAATAATAAGCGGGGCTGCTGATGGGATGCCAGTCATAGAGATAGCTTAATGATACGAGCACTGAATTATTTACCTACGAGGCTATTCGGGAGATAGAGGCGGAGGGCAATACAACTAAGCACATATCCATCCGTGCATAGTAATATGGGTACCCCGAACTAGAATCTTTCATCCACTGTACGTATGCACTGTATATTTTTCGTTCCCAATCCGGTCTTGATACACAGTGGCCACAATGACCAATGCTGGATGGATCTCACGATTGCAAAGCCCTTCCAGATTGATGATTTGGTGATGTTGCGCGCGCTACTAGCGTTTGTCATGCTATGATGTCGAAACAAAAGTTGAGTTTGTGCTATTGTTGGGAGCGGGCTAGACACCTCATGTTAGTTGTAATATTGTCCTCCGAGGGTTAATTACTCTGTACTGCGCTTCCAAAAAGCTGTGTTCGCACAATTTCAAAGCTTCGCCAATCAGTTATCTCTACACGACTCTCTAAACGGCTCGAAATCTCAATATTTAAAAAAATCTCCACTCCAATAGTATGAGTACCACCCAGTCTATCGGTCAATATTGTGATTGCGGGCTCCGAAATCAAGCAGGAAACCATGTAGTCTGGCGGAAATCATGGGGAACTACTTCCTATAATAGTAATGTTCCCGGCAGGCACTTGGAGCTTCCCGCACATAACTCATGACAGCGGTACCAATTCCGTCGCTGAATAGGAGTTTGCGAAGCGCTCAAGGGCCCTATTCTTCTGGTCCACCACTCAAAAGCACATCCCAGTAAGCTTTTTTGCTTAGTCATCAGACATTCGTGACCTGAGGGGCATCCAGCTCAAAGTGGTACTGTAACTAGCATACCAACCCAAAAGGGCAACAAGACAAATAGAGTATCTAAGCTAAAACACGATGTAATCGAACAAGCCACAAGTCAAGGGTCACCTCAACAATTGCTTCTCTTCTCGCTTCAAGTTGAAATTATAGCCAATACAGGATCCTACTGGAGCATGAGTGAAAAACGCATCTAGACTCTTGATATTCAACGGGTCCATATCTCAATCCTTCCTTACACTAGCTTATCCTGCATGTCTAGTACCTAAGCACTTATGTATCCACCGCGTCATCCCGCTGTCGTTCCTGCCCCTGCCTAGCTCTGTTCCATATCTATGCACGTATGTATTCCCAAGATAAGAAAACATATACCGGTATTACAAACATATCTCAGATGATGCGGAGTATTCTGTAGTCTGATTGGCAGGGTGTTGTGCCAACCATACTAGTAGTATGGTAACAAAGTATTCTATAATTGGATATCCCCTAGCCCTTTGAAAAGCAACTATCCTGATAACCTCAACTATATTATCTCGCCACTACAAACAAGCAAACACGTATCTCGAACTTGATAATAATGAGCTACCACGAGCCTTACAAACTTAGAAACTCAGTCACAGCGATGCCCTGTTGTAGATCGAATCGGTGAGACTCTGAAACAGGAGACAGCAATAAAAATGAAAAAACAAAACCGTATACAATGCATCCAACTCCAACCATAAACCATGACCAAGGAACTCCAAACACAAAACCATCCGCAACATATCATAGAGAAAACATAACTATTTCAATACTGGCACGATAAGAACAAAGGAATGAGACTTCAAGAAAAAGAATTATCAAAGGTAGGCTGCAGCGAGGTGCTGCGGAAAGTTGCCTTTTCGTGCATGGCATTTCAGCCATCTAAACGCAGTGTTATCTCGCACACACTCGGCTGCAACTCTAGGATCATTCCAAAGGTCCAGCTCGCGATGGACTTTGATATCCGAGGGCACTTCTTTGGGATCAGTTCCCCAATTGACAAAGAGCTCATCATAGAAGTATCTACCAACGCGGCTTGTAACAGACGATAACTCGTCCCCGATGGTCCCGGCAGGCATCCACACCCAGCATTTGTGAATGTCGACCAAACCAGCAGACTGCAGGTTGTGGAGGATAGACTTTGAGGGTTGGAGGTCGATATTCCTTCCCTCCCCCTTGTCGTTCGCAGAAAGAGCTGGGTCAATGATGTTCTCCTCAATCCAAGCTCTAGTCACAGGTCCCATGTTATTGAGCAACGTGTCCACAATTGTCACCTCGATATATCCATCCGGTTTGAGAACTCGGTGGCACTCTTTGAGGAGTGGTATCCATTCATGCTTCTGCAGAATACGAGGAAGCGCGCGCGCGGTAATGACATCAAAAGAGTTCGATTCCAGTGGCTGCAGTGACGTGAGTGATTCGGTGAGTACCAGACGGTGGTTTAGTGGCTGCATATGCCGGAGACCATAATTCTCAAAGTACCACTTTGACGTGGTAATGTTGTATACGAGGGCAGCAGGATACTCATGGGCCAGATGCCATGACCATCCACCAAAGCTGGCCCGTCCAGGTCCAAAATCCTCATATCATCAAGCCCGAGGAGCTCGGCATCCGTTTGACCCATGCATAACAAATGATGCCCAGGACTGAACAGGAGACGACCAAAAGACAGCCATTTAGCCGCACTTAGGAACCAGACTGCGGACTCGAGTTTCTGCTTCTGATAGTTGAAATCAGCCTCCTCCAATGAGTCATAAAAGGTGATGTCGTCGTGACCGGAAGATTCCTCGTCGTCAGTTGTGGAATTTTGGGTGACGCTCTGACAGTACCTTCCAATAGATGTAGTGGGAGATGTCGGAGATGTTGGACACGTGGAGAAGCTTCCTCAGCGACAGTTTCCGATACCGAATGAGTCGTGCTGACAGATGAGCCCTTCCGGATCAATCTACCCCGACGAGCAGTACGGTAGGAAGCTATGCTAGGGGCCTTAGGCGAGAGAACGAGAATAGCTTGGGGGCTGAGGAATATTCCTCAAGAAGAGAAATGAATGCGTCTAGAAGAATGCTGGATGGGGGTGCAGGTAGGGGGTCGTGTATGGGGTCCAGTTGGAAGCCCGGTGATGGTGGTGGCCGTGGCGGAGATGACAGTGCTGGTAAAGCAGTTGGAGCAGGATACTCGCAAGCTTGTCCTATCAAGGTTTGAATGTTAACGACTGGTAACAGTGGTAAGGAGTGGGTCCGTGGCGAGTATACGACTTTGCCCTTGACTGCCGATGTGGCTTCTAAGTTCGACTCTGCTCGGGAAGGTATAGGTTTTAGTTCCACCACAGACACCTCTGGAGTGACCATGGAGGCCCCTCCTATTGGCGTTTTGGGACCAGACGGGGATAAAGGTATAGAGACATCTGCGGTTTTCTTCGGAGTCTTCTTCTTGGGTGCACAAAACATGGATGTGAAAGCATCCTCATTACCGCCCGCGATCTCTGGATAGGAGCGGTGGGCCTTTTGGCCTTGTGCACATCGGTCGAAGTCCGAGAACCCGTGGAGAGAGCCACGGAGAAGTCGGACCCGATTGAGTGACGTCGCCGAGATTTCGAACTGCGCGCGGTCTTGGGGCGCTGAAGGTCAACTGGGCCTGCAACTCTTACTTGCTGAAACCTGGCCACGCTGGCATTTTGAGAATATTCTCGGTGCGACCTCTTGCTTGCGGAACCCGTGACCCGAAGAGGAACAGATCTGCCATTGTACGCTTTGCAGGTTTGGCGTTGACGTCCTGTTCGCCAGAGGAGAATGAGAAATGAGAAATTGACTCGGCAGGATCTGTGTTAGACCGTACCCCGGAAAATGTGGATGCTGACCGTATGGTATCGTTTGAGGTTCGTTGTGCCAGGATCGCGGAAGATGCCGAGGACCCAGATGTTATGGTGTGGCGCATGCTGCTTGGGGAGGTTGAGAACTGAGTGTTATGGGAGGCCACGGACTCGCTTCGGCGATAGATCATGTCACCAGAGACAGACATGGAGCGCGCACGGTCATTGAGGTCCAGGTTATAATTAAAGGTGGGTGCCAGGGAGAGACTGGGTGGTCCAAGGTCGATATCGACCCGAGGAGTGGCGGAAATTGTGTTGATTATCTCGTCCTCACCAGGTGATATCGGGGACATGCTGGCATCGGAATATGTATTGCTCGAACCTGAGGCAGTGCTGAGTTTTCTGTTCCCAGTCCACTTGAAAAAATTGAAATTCTTCTTTGGGCGGCTCGAGGAAGCAGAAGAGCTGGGAAGGTTAAGCGGGGCGAGGGGCTCTGTCGAGTAAAACTTGGACGATTCTGCAGCAAGACGCGGGCTGTAGCCCTCATCTTCGACCGGTAATGGGGTTGACGTGCGGCTGATATTTTTGTTGCTGAAGTACGAGGAAGACACGGAGTTCTGAGATGTCTCATAGACCTCCATCAGGCGTTTGAGCTCTTTACGAGCTTTTACCTCCACCTTCATAGCCTCCCGAGCCATCACACTTTGTGCTTCTTCTTTGTAGACAAGCCTGCCTATATTGTTGCGGTCGAAGATAGTGCCTACTCTGGAGGTCAACCCTAAGGCATTGACAGGATTCTTGAGATGGGGAGACAAACCCTTGCGGATTGGCTTAGGGGCCGTGCTTCCTCCAGTCATCAACCTCGACAGCTCACTTGAGTGTGAGCTGCCCCCGTTCGTCCTGCTGCCGGTGCTCCCGCTGCTCACGCTTGCTGACCGGACCAATTTCAAGGATTCACCCGAATCAAGCAGGCCTTCATCCGCCCGTACAGCAAACTTCACGGCATGTTCCAGGTTTTTTTGGGCATTCTTGTATGCCTCAGCATCAATTTCGCCGCGGACTTTTGCTTCCGTAAGTTCTTTGCGAGCCTGGATATACTTGCCACGGACTTTCTCCTCCATGAGTGGTGCTCTGTAAACCAAATGCGCCATCGCGAATTATTTTCAAAAAAAGTCCACGTACGATTCGAGACACCAGGTTACTAGACAATGAATTCTATTAGATTCAGCAAAGAGCGGACTCATAAGATCCTAGATGGAGGCTCAATACATGCCCAAAACAGGATTTTGGAACAATAGAAAATCACATACAGCTGTTGCCTGCTGGGAAAAAAACCAAATCGAAATCGCTGTAAAGACCAGCCTCAATAATGCTCGCTTCCGAAGATACACCACTCCATTCGCTTGGAACTATCACCGATCACCGTTTCTCGTTCCACTTCGGGGTTTGATTGAGAGGCTGAAGATAAACTCAAGGCGGTGCAAGGTAAGCTGCGATGCAAGGTAAGCTGCGATGCAAGGCAAGATAGTGCTTGTGAGCCTATGTCTACGCCTGCCGGGAAATGCTCAAAGAGGATGCAGCCTTGGAGGTCGTATACGCTGCGAATACGATTATTGCTCACTGGTGTCCAAAGGAGGAGGGGTATTGATTAGGAGGGAAATGTGACCCGTCAAGCCGTGGAGAGAAGCAAAGGCACTCGGGTCTGGAATTGGGGTGCGCCGGGCTCAAATAAACAGCCGAATTTCCATCTAGAAGGGTAGATGATGGTTCTATTACAAGAGAGTTGAGGTGACCATATATCTATAGGCACGCGCCTGTGATGCCCCCACGCAAGTCAAGGTATCTGCTAATTTTTTTTCCCTTCCGAATCAACGGTGCTCTGTGCACCATATGCAAGGTAGTTACGACGCCGACTGGGGTCTATGTGCACTTGGGAGCTGCACCAGAACGCTGGGTAGGATCGCCATTCCCGTCCTCAAGGTCCTCAAAGGCAACAATGGCGGCGCTAACAATTGGGGGAGGTGACATAAGAGAATCTATGAGACATAGTGGTGGCTATTTCCTAGCTAACTGGCCTATCATCTCGAGCCGAGCTATTCCACAATGAATGGCTTGAATGAATGGCAACACGATTTATTTTTGATATTATTGTATTGTAACTCATGTCGCCGAAAATATGTCCATCAAGGAGTTGCTTACACTTGCAGGTCGCTTCAGCTTGATAGCATTGGCCTATCCGTGGGAAGCATGGAGGCCTGCCCGTGGGAGCAGCTAATTATCCCCACCCAGAGTGACGGATCCATGGATACACCAATTCGATCCGATGGCTAAGCGTGGGGTGTGAAGCTTTTCCTTCCGGCACGTGCGGCGAGGATTAAATTCCATTGGCTGATGCCGCCTTCGATTTAGGAAGTGACTTGTCCTACGTCGCACCCAGAAAACGTGGAAGACCACGATGGCATTTTGATACAGTTGGCCATTCATCACTCCATATGTTCTGGAGATCCCTTCCCCTTTGGGTTTTTAGAGGATCCCGTTGCTGTTCCCCATGTTATCTATGTATTTCCGTAAGGTTTTGACCTACCCCTTAATTTGGACTAACCTGTAATCTCGCTTCTTCGCAGGATCATTAGACCCTGCAGTTCCGATAAAGTGCAGAATATGCTTCTCCTGAAGCGAGGAAACAAGCAACTTCATAGAGTCCACTACCATGTATCTAGATTCCTGGGTTTATTGCCAGCGATCCCCACAATACCTGCAATAACCTAATCTGTGAGATCAATGAGTTCACGGACCATCACGGGCTGCACTGCAGTCTCGGCGTGCTTCTCCAATTACGCCATAATTTATTCATGCTTCTAGGACTACTTTTATTCAATATATTTATAGCCATACGCGAGCGATGATGGAAAGTTTATATTGTAACTAGCTACTACTTCCATGTATATTTCCCTTTTTTCACCTTGCTCTAGTTAATACATGTGAAAGCTTGTGCCGAGATGCCCGTGATTCTTATAGGTTCCTCATCACACCCCCGCTACTTGATTTCCCGGGTGTTTGGTTTTGGCACCTCCTGCCCAGACACCCCTCCGCAACCTACCAGCCTTGTGCGACTTGCCCTATTATTGTCCAGTGAGCGGCGCACGTTTTTGCGCTTTCCCCATGTGGTTATAGTGGCGGTACGGGTACATAGTTTCTTGCGAAGGGGGGGAGAGGGGGGCAAACTCCTTTCCTGTTGTGTGTCGATGGTTGCAGGACACATGGGATGAGCACGTGGGATGGATATGGGCAGGTGCTCTGTTGAACTTGCTGGCTCATATGTGGGGGTCTCCTTAAATGTGCCACATACTACTCAGTATGCTATGCACCAAACCCGCATGACGTGGGGATTTTACGGAAAAACTATGCCGGTCAAACCTTGATTGTCTAGATCTAAAACCTTTTGACACATGCAGAGTGTTTGGGGCTGAGAGTTGGGCGAAGAGTGACCTATCCACGTGCCAGCCAGGCTAGGTCCAAGGCCTGTAATCGAAATCAAGCAATGCATATTTGGCGGAAAGCCAAGCGCCGATTTGAATATGTATTTGTGGCTGTGCAAGGTGAAGCTGGAACTTCTTGAACATCGAGGATACGAGTGTCGGGCAACATCGGGTCGGTGGTCCCTGCTATATCTATTTTGTATGTTGAGTACGTAGGTTGAGGTGAAGGGTCTCAGTTATGTGGGGGTTGCGGCGGCTACTCGAATGTGAGGGCTTTTGATGAGAGCCAGGACTGCAGGCGACGTAGCAATGCAAAAGTATCGTGTGGCCTAGCCTCGTACCCAGGTTAATATTTTTGTAGCGTTCGTGACCTCGCAATTCCCCCCATAGACAATAGACTGGTTTGTACGAGGCTACGTGTGGCCAATAACTGCCTAGTCAAGGTGGGTTTTGATCCTCCGGATAGATAAGTATGTAGCTGGGCAAGCATGAGACTATTAACTCTATGACCAGAAAACAACGCCATGTCAACGACATTCGGTTGGCAATATGAAATATAATTTGTTAAGAAATGGATCATCTGGGTTTGGGAATGGATCATAATGGCTCGGATGTTCGATATAAGTGAATGTTAAGGTGTAGTCAGATGGCCATAGATGTAACAACCAGTCAATGGAAGTCTTGTCCACTACCACAGCCTGGAGAACCAGATATGAATTCACTGACCTGGAATATATGTTGTATTGGAGTGTAGGCTTATTGAAAATTCGGTTCATTATTACCAGGATGTACGGTATGTAAACACATAACGCGGAGTACTCTTTCGGGTATAGGAGGAGATTATGCATCTGTTGTGTCACTCATGCACGCCGCATTCGTCAGGATATATATTGAATTACATCCCGAGAGATGCCTGGCTTTTTTATAATTTGGAATTGGATGCCTTTTTTAAATCACATGTGCATGCCGCAAAGACAGGGCGGCGGAGGTCCGTGGTGATAATAGCATAGAGATCCGTATCAGGCAAAGTCGCCCCACCAAGCTCGATAACAAAACCTCCGCAGACATTTTAACCCCTGATAGTTTGGCCCTGAAGCACGGGACGAGACATAACCCGGTTCGTCCCGGCGTATATTCGCTGTTAGCGTAGAACCTTGTTGTTTACAGTAGCTGTCAAACATGGTTCAAAATAGCCATCCCTTGTCGTTTCGCGGCACAGCTTGCACAAGATCGCTTATTAATATTGTGAGTTATGACTACTGTCTTTGACAAGCTCGATATTGATTGGGAAACTTGAGCCCCGCTTACTGGCTTAGAATACAAACATTGGATGAACATATACTCGCTGTTCTGGTACCTACTTAGATAGTTACATATCTGTATCTTAGCGGGATGCCACATCAGAAGTTTTGCCTGGTTTTGTAACTTCGTTCCCAGGGGTAATAACAAACCATGAGGAAGGGGTGCGTTAGCATCGTACTCTACTCAAAATTCCTTCAAAGGTGCCTGGCTATCGCGATTTATTTGGTAGCGCTATCACCATACCTATGCGTGGGACATGTAGATCATAAGCCGCGGAGGCGCGAAGCATATCGATTTGAGCGCGAGTACCAGAGTCATCGATATCGCTACTGTGTACTCGTTCAGATTTTTGAAATTCTTTGCTGCAAAAGCATTCAATCTGTAGCTTATGATCTCTACTCCCATCCAGTTGAAGAGTCTCTTATCTGCTGTATAGTCCGAGGTTGTACTCTGAGGAATATTAAAGAACTAGCTGCCTCAATTTGAAAATTTTTACTTTTTTTTCCCTTAAATTATTAATAATAATAATAATATTTTTTTTTTAAAAAAAAATACTCAGTAGGTAGTTAATCTGCCAGGACTAGCGGATATATACAGCGACATCGACTCGTCAGCAAAAGCAACTACAGAACGCAGTCATTCAGCAACGAATTCGAGTGCCAATTATATTAAATCGGCAAAAGCAATAAGGCGAAAGCATAAACAAAGTCAAATGCCAATCACAAGTGCGGCATGAGAAACAGAAACAAAGAGAAAGTACTCCCCTGTCATTAACCGGCTGCCGCCAGCTGAGCCCGAAACCCCTGACTGGGGTGAGTGTGAAGAGACATAAACTCGGGTACATAGAAAAGTCCAATCGGCGAGAACTCCCATGCTGCATGCTGTCACTAACCGAATTAGGATATGCAAACATAACTCATTAGTCACGGAAATTCATTGCTTCTGGCAAAGCGATGTTTTTCTTTTAAATATTCAGTACTCATATGCAGTCCCGAGCCACCCGGAACCCCGGGTGGCAAAGCGATGTTTGATCAGGAGGAGTATCCTCGCCTGGCAAGGCGCTGGTATAGAAAACCGAAGAAGGCCTCTCTATAGCGCCCCATAAATTCCCGTTCGGACAGGGGATCTGCCAGTTGTATCTCTATTCCGCTCCTTGGTGGTTGGCCTCGGGAGATATTCATGGTCGTTTGTATGGCTGCCATCGGGTCACACATGATTGCCAGCATCGAAAAATCCTTATATGCTCTGACAGCCAGGACGAAGGCTTGTCGTTCGGAGTCTGCGACTGTGGATTCTTCGCCTAGGTAGCTTGACCCGAGGGGTAGGTTGCGTCTGTGTTCTTAGAAAAACGCGGACGTGTGGTGCCCGGAGCGCCCTGTGCCGTCCGTGTAGCATACTCGCCACCTTCCTCTAGAATGCTGTCTATTTTGGCAGCCCACCGTCCTTTGCATGAGAATCTGGACTAGGGATCTATGAGGGAGAGAGAGGGAGGCAATGTTGTGAGGGATGCTCTTCTGCGCCTAGCCCGAAACAGAATAGGTTGATATCTGGGCATGGGGTAGCGGTGCGGAAGGCCGAGGCTATGGATTGGTGGTGTCAATTTGATTTGGAGGCCGGTATTCTTTAGTGATATTACACATGATCCCGTGGTGGATCATAAACATCAAGACACTTCAATTTTTTAGTAGAGGCTTCCTTGATTACATATTGTGGTAGCCCGGTCGGCCTGACAAGCCGCTCGTAGGTATTGTGGATAATTACAGTGCCTATATTTTCCAACTTCGACGTTCACATAACCTGAGCGCAGGCATGTCTCATAAAATCATTCAAATCGCATATGCAGTTCACATTAAAATTACGCTAGCAAATATATCGAGTCTTATGGTACGGTAGTCATTGATATCGATGCACACAGGGGTATTAGCTGCAAACAGTGTATTGGAAATCTGCATGCCCATCCATATGTTGCTGTAAAAGCTTGGTGGACTCTTAAGTTTCTGGGCCATTTCGATGGGTGTTCAAGTTTTCACAAAATGGGAATCATGCGGGCAGGAGGCCGAGCCTAGTTAAACTGGTGTAGGATGGAATATATCAAACTAGACGCAGTGTGCCACATTTGGAAGTGATCTGTTTTGCTAAGATGGGAAACCCCACGTCGTAACCCTTGATAGGCCAACCGGACGGCCCGCAGAGAGCATGTGCGGAGTAACGTCTCACTATTTCAATTTATGCAGGTACGAGTGTTCTGGAATCTTGAAAGCCAGGCTAGATAATATACCAACAGACAAAATCTGGTAACAAATAAGATCTCTGCCATCACCTCACTGCATTTTGCTTTTCCCCCAATTTCTTGATGAACCAAGGGAAACCATGATCTTGACCCATCCTGGATAATGTGCTGGAAGTGAAGTGATCACTGGTCATCTGCAGCCTCTAGGGCCAATCCGCCCATCTCGAACATTTCTATAGGTATGCATGGGAAAATTGGCGAACCCTAGTGGATAAAACCTCCTGCTAGGATGCACGTGCGTCTTCAGCTTGCAATTGCAGCGATCAAGTGCTCGTGATCATGAGGAGAAAACCTTTGAAATGCCTTTTGTTTAAGTGAGACTCATGTGCAATCAGTGGAACATTTGTGATCTATGATACAACACTATACCTATCTCTTATGTAGTCGTGACTTTTTGTCTGACTCGTTCTGAATCTATGCAAGAACTCCTGAGTTATGCATAGTGCTCTGCCTATCATACACTTTTACACGCAGCAGGTAGTCCTTCTCCTATAGGCTCCCCTGTATGCGACTTCTTTTAGCGCTCCAATAGGGTAGGCTTGTTTCTATAGCTCCGGTCTGTGCGAGGTGCCCAGGTTAGATTGAACAAGGTGGAGAGTGAGCGAAACTATATGAAGCAGTGTTACCGTGGCAGTAAGCAGTAGAGCGAGGATATTCCGAGTGTGAGTTGATTGTCTTATTCAATGCTGAAAGCGAGGGCTTTATATACATGAATTGTAGGTAAAGCACGAGCTTGACACATGAGAATAAATGAATGTACTAATCCAAGAACAATGTGATTGCGCAATATTGAAGACAGCTTAACGGGGAAGACAGCTTAACGAGAAGACAGCTTAACGGGGACTGGGCATTTTATTTTAACACGGTCATGCTTCAAAATAGGTAGGCTCAGATAAATAAGCATAGCTTCGTGCTATTGTAGGGTTGCTGTACACACTCCTACCTATAGCTTTACCTTTGGTTGTGCACGCGATCGCTCCAATAGGCACCTAGGGTAGCAGTATGCGCTCCTATAACTATATCTGTACCTAGGCTCTGGTCGTGATCGCCTCTATAGGCTGGAGGTGGTTGTAGACCTAATTGAAGATTTCTTCGGTACAATAGGATAGTAGAGTTATATATAATGGTATTATATATAGTAGTACGAGAGTATGAACTTTACAGTACCGGTACCTACGGTAGGAGGATAACATAACCCTAGTCTGGTTCATACCGTATTAATTTGCAAGTAAGACAGTACCACTCGGCAGGACAGTATTAGTGTATAACACAGGGGTAAAACAGCCTAATTCTGGCCGAGATATTTCGAATCGTGTATTAGACAGCAAATGTTACTTATAGGACAGTAGTATAGTAATGTCTGTCGACGTTAGACTGGCGCAGCCGGTTTCTTTCACTCATCGCCATCACTAATTCCAATGTCAATTCAGCTGGCACCTCGTGCTGGACCCAATGCGCAAACAGCAACCCAAAAACCCCGAGCAACCTCTGTTTTGCAACTGCAGAACTCTGGCAAGCGGACATAGAAGATGAAGTTTCCGGCCTTGAGATTTTAGATGATGAGGAGGAGGCAGCTGGAAGTGATGATGAGCAGGAAGATTATGGCTGTTCAATATGCTACGATTACGCTTGGGTAGGAGATCGTGTAACTAGATATCAATTATACCACTTCCGTTTTTTGTTTTTTTTTTCCCCGGAAATTCTTTTATAAGACAGTACTTCGTGTTTAAGCTGGTATCGTATATAAGACAGTAAATTCAAGGCCCCTCCGACCGCCCGTTTGTAAATAAGACAGCATTCTTACTTGCGAATTACAGTAATACGGTAACCCATACAATTTTTCTAGCAAAACTAGTCCCATACAAAAGAAAGAAAGGGTGTTGTGCCAACCAGACCAGATAGTCTGGTTGCACAACCCCTCGGAACGGACCAGACAGGAGGGTTGTTGTGCCAATCTAGCTGGTTGCACGACCCACCACAGTGCCATCGCTTCGCTTTCGCGAACGACTAGAGTCTTGGCATGAGACTAAATCAGTCTCGTTACGCTGAGTTTGGGGCACCTGGACTATTGGGTGACTAAGCTTCTTATGTCCTTCGCTATGATACTCGAGGCTGAAGCAACATGACATCCACGACAATTAGTCGGAAAGTAACGCAAATATTTTTCCGAGTATGATCCTTAATCCCTCCTTCGAGGCTTCGTCACCCCCTTCACCCTCCATAAGAAAGTTTTGCATATCTCTCTCGACTGCATCATCTAAGTTCTGGATAAAAACCCAGGTTAGGTAGTTGGTGACAATCCCATATACGGAGCTCAAAGATTCAATGTCGGCAAAAGCCTCACAGCCCAAAAGACCCTGGGCGAGACCTAGTTACACCTCGTCAATTGGTGATGTAGATATCATGGGTATATATTTTACCTTGATCGAAGTCATCTTTCTTTTCCTCCACAATGCAAACTTTTTTTCGTCCTCGTGTGATGACAAATTCAAAGTGACCATCCACAGACTCCTACACCGAAATTTCCGCCTGATCATTGAATAGAGCAATTAGGTGCTTAGAATTGGGTTAATAAAGAACAAGCACTTTGTGTTCTTTCCGAGGATAATGTTCCCATGGCCCTTGCTCACGAGAATGAGGTAATTATTCAAGCTATTCAAGATATCTTCGGGAATAGGCTTTGGCTAAATAATGACATATTTCGTAACCCGTTCGTAGAAAAGTTCTATATCTTCATAGGAATATCCGGTCGATTTCCCTCCGTCAGTCATGGTTTTTGCCTTTTCGTTGTTGTTTAAGATTGGGATTATATATGCCCATCGTTTCCGTCTAGCTGCACTTGGGTGTTGGGGAATCACGATAGCTTGAAGGCATCAGCATCAGCATAGGTCATTGGTTGTGGTAGGAGGAAACTTGCCTTGTGGCTTCGTCAAATACGCAATAAGCTGCATAATTGTCCTTGATGCACCAAATGACAATTTGAAAGGGGGTTTATCAAGCTTTTCTGTAAGGAGGAATCGGCCTGAGACTTCATTTTGCCAGATGGTGTCAATCTCCTCTTGGTCCAAATAGTATTCCTTGGTGTTGGCTTTGAGAAAACTTTTCACATGAGCTCGTGTCCACTGCCAGGGATTTTTGGGGATGTCGGGGGGGATTTTGGGGGTGTCAGAGGTGTCGGAAGTGTCCTCGGAGGTTTGGGGAGTGGGGCAGTGCAGCACGTTGGGAGCAGTCACCTGGGGAGTAGCCACCGTGTTGGTCTCTGGATTACTGTCTTCTTGCTACTAGAGGGAGATATGCTGGCAGCTGGGGAGATGGGTGAAATTGGGGGGATGGGTGAAGTTGCGAGTGGCAGAGGAGGGGGAAGTGGGTGCGTGAGAGGCAGGCTGGGTGTAGTAGGTGGATGGATGGATGTATGTATGTCGGTGATATCGAGCATAACTTACCACGTATATTCATGACCAGCCTGAAGCTCGGATGTCGCTGGGTAGGTTGGACGTCTTACACTCATAGGGCAATCGCGGATTTCATCGCGTCTGAGTCATCCCTGTTAGCGCAAAGTGTTGCTTTTTGCTAATTCTATATGTGTAAGTATGTAAGTAAGTGTAGTCTGGTTGGCATCCACAAAGGCAGAACCGGTAGGCAAGCCAGACTAAACCGGTAGTGCCAACCAGACTATATTATAATACCTCTTTAGCAGAGCCTGATACTTGCACCTGATACCTGCACAACAGCCGCGACGCATGTGAGCCAAGAAGATCAGATCTCCAGCGGTGACATCGCTCAATCACAAAGCGTTCATATTTCCCCACATTCGTAAACTTTGAAAAGATAGCCAACATGGCCCATATGTACAAGATTCGTACAAGCATTCCTGCAACACGCGATACGTCAACAGCCAGTCATTAACGGCATACTAGAACGTACCAAGTCAATCGCCAATTATGTATATCACATACCCCAGGTCCACTACCGGTACTACATACCTGGCAGTCGTGTAAGATTACGAGGTTATGAGGTTTATCTTCATCTGAAAGTCGAACTCTTGTGCTACTTCCACTACCAGTAACTACTTGGAGTAAGTAGTTGTTTGGCGGCTTGGTATCGATGGTTGTAAAGTGGTAACTTGAACTTGTTCTACAGTCTGTAACGCACTCTATATCATAAGGAAGGTTTTGATCGTGAGAAGACCCTTGCTACCAAAGAGCACTCAAATATCGTTTAGGGCAGGGGCAGAGCTGGAGATGTCTCCAGGCTGTCCTCCCGAACTGTGTGGACTCAGTATCTAGCTAGCGCTGTGCTAGGTGGAATGTCTGAAGGCGAACGATAGGGTTATCCAGTAATGGTCGGTGGGAGAAATGAATCACGTGAAGATATTGAGGGTAATCGACAGGTGCATAAAAACATAACTGGGTGTGTTTGTGCATAGTTGTAAAGCTGGAATCATTCTGTATTACCGCATCATTGGCGAACAACGATCATTGTCAATTATTATTACACCTGTTAATATGATGTCTTTAACTGACAAGATTGTTGTTCGCCAGTGGATGCGGTATAACGTGACCGACGGGGTTTCCAATCACGACAGGGTTTCCGATCACTTGAGACAACTGTACTAACCGTTTTTAGCTATCCCATCGTAGCACAGCGTTCAGTAGTCATTCCGCCTGAATTGACATCTGTGGACACAACTACGCTCTACAACATGGCGACCCTAACGTCTCGCCAAAACCAACCTAATATCATTATCTCCTTCTGCTAATATTACCACTCCGATGCTTCCCCTAACCCCCCATATAAGCTCAATATTGAGCGGGTGAGGCTACAAGTACTAGGAGGCATTTATCAAGCACCTATATTCATCTGAAAAGAGCTTTGGCTTGTGCCGCCAAAGCTAGAATGCCTTAAACAACCGGCACTAAGTTGCAGAAAATTAGGATTTCTGAAAGCGGTCAATATATGAATTGAACCCTCTTAATTTATGCTATTCTGAACACCCCCCTCATGTCCTTGCAACAGTCTGTACCAAAGCCTCCTACATAGAGATCTTTAATAGTCCTAGGTATCTTAAATTGCACCTATAAGCAGTAACCCCAATTCCCCCCCACTCGCGCTTATTTTGGCCGAATATTAGATGAGTGCAGCCAACAGCTACTACGAGGGCTTCAAACCTTATCTATAATTGGGAGAGAGGAACAAATATACATATGCTAAGATTGAAATGTCTCAATTTAGATCACTACCCTCACAAAATCAACAATTCCAAAAATTCGGCCAAATCTGCATCCAGCTCTCAGTTAAACGCTCCTCAACCTGCCCCACTATACTCTTTGCTCTACTACTTTCACAACACTAATGAAATAATAAAATAGCTCTAGACGCTCCTTGTATACTGGTGCTTCCCAATGTGTTTTGATGACTAGAAGTATAGTTGAGGCCAGTGCGGGGACCCGGGAATTTGAATTCGATAATATTTTAGACACTAGGTTAATGCAAGCTTTGGATACTACTTTAGATAAATGAGAAACTTGAATTGGAACATAAGGTGAGCATTGGATTATTGTTAGATGGACACTGCATTAGAGGCTAAGGCGAATGCTGGATCATTAAATACTATAATTGATCTAAAACCAAACCCTAGGTCAGATAGTATGGAAAGTATTGAATTAGACACTGGATTCGAATTAATACCATCAAAGTCAGCTAGGTTGGGTGTATGGTTGAACCTAACGTTCATTATAGGTAAATGGTGCTTGTGAGAGAGTTGCAGTGTCTCAGGAGAGCTCAGAATCATTCAAAGACAGAGATATAGGGGACATTGAGGCCTTATCGATAGTGGAGACCAAACCATAGTGAATAAGGATGTGCTAGAGGCGGCCTTTGCAAGGACATGAGGGGGGTGTTCAGAATAGCATAAATTAAGAGGGTTCAATTCATATAATGACCGCTTTCAGAAATCCTAATTTTCTGCAACTTAGTGCCGGTTGTTTAAGGCATTCTAGCTTTGGCTTGTGCCGCCAAAGCTCTTTTCAGATGAATATAGGTGCTTGATAAAGGCCTCCTAGTACTTGTAGCCTCACCTGCTCAATATTGAGCTTATGTGGGGGGTTAGGGGGAGGGGGTCGGAAGCATCGAAGTGGTCATATTAGCAGAAGGAGATAATGATATTAGGTTGGTTTTGGCGAGACTTTAGGGTCGCCATGTTGTAGAGCGTAGTTGTTTCCACAGATGTCAATTCAGGCGGAATGACTACTGAACGCTGTGCTCCCGATGGGATAGCTAAAAACGGTTAGTATGTCTCAAGTGATCGGAAACCCTGTCGTGATCGGAAACCCCGTCGGTCACGTTATCATGAGCATAGTGATTCTGTGCTAAATGCGTATCTATGGAAATGAGTATGCTCTACAACATGATTATGCTCACATCCCTGCCCAGCTCAACTGAAGAGTCAATATTCCCCTTTCCAATATGATCTCCCTGAAAACCCACCCACTATGGTACAAAAAAAGTGAGTAAGGAAAATACTCACCTCAATATTCACCTCAATGTATGTACAACATGTGAATGGTATAGGGGATAAAAAGGTGACCTATAAGGTGTATCGAATAGTGAATTCTATAGTGAGTAAGCATATGATTATCCTGGCTCACATGCAGTGCATGTTTTGTATGGGCGTTACTCACTGAAAACTCACACCGTGTGAAAAGATTTTCACATGTAGTGAGCACAATTGAAGGCTGAAGTGAGCATGTCAGTGGAGCCATAAGTGAGCCACTGTTACGCACTTTTCCTGTGAACGTAGATATGAGCAACTAGAATATTGTTGTGCATAGACCTCTTTCAAAAGTTATTGTGCTAATATAAACTACATTGTGCGCACACATCTTACTTCACATCATTGCACATTACATACATATTGCTTCCGAGTCATATCATTGTGCGCACATCTTACTTTACATTTGTTAATTGCATACATATTACTTCATATCATTCTGTACATATCTTACTCAATATCATTGCACATATATTACTTCATATTATTGCGCATACTAATACTCACATAGGAGCCAATAAGTGTAGAAGTATTTAGTCTGGTTAAAATATTATAGAATTGATAAGGCAAGAGGGTGAACTGTACAGAGAGAACAGAAGAAAAAGTGCGAGGAAGGGAAGTATATATACAACAAGGCTCGGGATGCCAAGACCGATCATTAAGACTAACAATATAGACTTCCCGACGAGAATAATAGATAACGAGAGTCGTGCTGTGTGGGCTTGGCATTATATGGGCTAAGCTAGGCAATAAAATTACTCGATTGGGAAAACATGAAGATCTAGGTGTAATGCGGGGGTGTTGTCCAATCAGACTATAGGTGTAATCAACTATTAGATCGAGACTAATCAACTATTATACTGAAGTATATAAATAATTTATATAAGATATCTCTCGAGTATCTAATATTCACTCCTACTATTATAGGCCATCTCGCAGGCAATCTAAGAGTCATACCAAAAGCTGTCCGACTCTCAAAACTGTCATGAGCCATGTCACGGGCAATCTGAGAGTCATACCAAAAGTATGTAGTAAACATGTAAGTAAATAAATATAGAGGCATAATATAGTGAATGAACTAGTGAATAAAGAAGCATCGCATGTAGTAAGTGAGTGGAATGAGGTGAGTCATAGAGGAATAAGAAGTGAGCGAACTATACTAACCTCCAGTGAGTGACAAGCAAGCTCACTTTATATGGGTGCCGTGGTAAGTAAGGGAGTGAATCATGAGGGTGAGTAGTTCAACTACTTCACCATCCTTCACCCATTGGCGCACACTTTTACTCACCATTGAGAAATGACTCACTAGGATGTTCACATTGTCACCCACGATGTGAGCATAGAGGTGAGTTACTCACTCATAATTCACGTAATCTACTCACTTCCATACAAAGTTTGTACCATAGTGCACCTCCTCAACCCCCCTTATAGGCCAGGTATCCAGCGGGTGAGCTCATGAGCCTATGACGACTATGCGGCCATTTCCTGGTATCTATTTTCATGCCAAAATAGCACATCAGCAAAATTGTAGCTTCGCTGAGCACACAACCACACAACGCCGAGCACACAACGCCAATAAGACAAAATAGCGTTGTAACGCCTGGTGAAGTGCGTTGCAACGTACAAAAATTTTTGCTGATGTATACCACTTGCACAAGTCAAAGGCATACTTGTAAGCTTTCTTCAGGATGGAGATATCTTCGGTTGTCAGGAAGGCTTGGAGTCGCTGATAATGGGTTGCACTCCTGCCAGGGCGAGCTTGATTGAAGGTATCGAAGGGGTCAGTAGGCATGCCATCTAAGGCGGGTTGTAGGAAGGGTCTGGGGTTGGTGTTGGCACCGTAGACATGATGACGATGTTGTGAATTTTTGTTCAGTGAGGACGCAAATGACCGTACATACGGTACCAGCACAGCTGGCATTTAGATCCAAATCAGATTTCAAACATAGGCTACTCCGAAATTTTTGTCTGCAGCACTGCGTGTCAAGGGTTCACGTGTCTACACTTGATCTGACCATTGGCTGAGAGAACTAACCTCGTTAGATCCAGGAGTACCTTGGAGAGTCATCAGCTATATCCGTAGGAAGAACTACAGGCAAACCTCTATAATAGCATCCTCTATAATTGAATAACCTAGCTATTAGGTACCTCCCAGTCCCGAGTTTGGAACTATGGCGAAAATATCATAACTCTGTAATAGCATGCATAGCATTTTACCGGTCCTAATCCTGCCAAGTGCGAATAATATACCCTTGTATATCTACAATAGCGGCATGGAGGCAGACCTAACTTATGACAATACGGAGATTTATACTTTGATCTCTATATCTACAACGGATACATCTATCAGTTTGATTGCGATCGAACCTAGCCTGCTCAACCAACACAGAGTAGACCCCAAATCACTTCACTGTCCAGAGGTTGATGCAACGAATAGTAAGCGCTTCCAGTAAGTTTTCGCATACACAAGGACATCCAAAGGCAATACAGTAGGAGTGGCCACAGTGGTTTAATGTTAAGTTCAAGAAACAATATGCTTTATAGATGGGACTACATAGGGGTAGAGCAAGATTTCCATAATCTTGAGCGCTGCTTGGCTACTTTACAACTTCGGAAACCCCAACGGCAAATTCCAATCACATCTTATTTTCAAGGTAGCAGAGGTAGCAGAGGTAGTGGAAGTAGCGGAGCAGCAGGGAGAGCAGTAGCAGTGGAGGGCTGATGTGTAGCTAAATTTTCGTAAATTGGACATTATATTACCATATTCACTTGATGCCAAGCAAAACCTCTATAATAACGTAACCCCTCTAATAGCAAACCCATCTTATGCTATTATACAGGTTTGCTTGTAGACATAGTTGGATCTAGGAGTTCCTAGAGGGGCCATTAGTTATACTATTGATACCACTAGACATAGAGTAGTTGATCTCACTACTATCCTCTAACTGATTGTTGCCTAAGAGAACCCAACATCCTTGGGTCCAGGAGTACCTGAAGGCGGCTGTAGGAAGAGTCTGGGTTGGTGTTGGCACTATAGACATGATAGCGATGTTGTGAATTTCTATTCAGCAAGGAGGAAAATAACTGTACATATATTCATTTAACGACCCAGCATAGCTGGCATTTAGAATCCAAGCTAGACTTTAAACATGGGGCTACTCCGAATTCTTTGTCTGCAGCACTGCACGTCAAGGGCTCGCCTCAGCTGCCTGTTGGGCGTCGTGGGACCGGCGAAACTAGAAGGTCTAACGTCTCAAAAACGCGACCGGATCATAACCTAGAAGGTCTGAAGTGTGATGATCCTATCGATATATTCCTTGTCTCGAGAAGAAGAAAGAGAAGAGGTTTCTTGGATCCCCAGGTTTCAACCTTATGGGTCCGCTAGCAATGATGTCCTAATGACCTAATCTGGGAGTAGTAGTGTTGTCACCGGATCCTTCAGAAACTTGATCTAAAACTAAAGGGAGAAATAGCAAGATAGGACTAGCTTAATTCCGAAAAGGGTAGACTGGGAGATACCGGAAAAGGTATGGGCTAAAAAAGGACTAGTCTCGATCAACTACCTGTGTGATTTCTCAAAAAGGCAACGATCCAATGTTACCGAAAGAAGAAGTCAAAAATTCTAAATACCCATTGCGTGCTGCGGTGAGAGACTTTTCCGCGTGGCCACCCACCGCAGTACTAGGATGTTGATCTTAGTTGGACTCATGCAATACCATTGAAGTGTCTATCTCCGAGTTGGAGTAGGCAGTCAGGCCATTACACATGAGCACCAGAGCATGCAATACCGTTGAGGTGCCTACATCCGGGTTGGATTAGGGGTCAGGCCAATAAAGTATGTGAGCATTGAATCAGGGTTGATGAAGTTGGTCGGTCGGGACGCCCTCTAGCAGAGAGGGAGAACTGTCACGGCTGAGATTATATAGACCGGGCTGGCGCCATCCAATGGTGGGTGGCCTGAAGTCAACCCCGCTTTCCTATATATATGTTCTGGTCCGTTGCGGAATCCGGTCCATTCCGGAATTGAAAGTTTTAGTAGTCTGTAAATTTCTTTGTTTAACGGTTCAACACAACAACGCAACATACTCTGCGCACCGCGACATTACCAGCATACCGCGACATTACCAGCATATCGTGACACTCTCGCTCTTACTATAATATTATTTGCCGAAGATAATGGCGGTTGTTTGATTTGGCTCAGTTTCACCCCCTAGGTTCCACTCCATCTCGAAGTGCAATTGAAGAGTATTTGCATACAATAAGTAGTAAATCTCGGCTCGCCTTTGAGAAGTAATCCCTAATAATCCAATTCAAATACATAGTAGTGACTAAGAAGAACCACCTAGGTATCGCATACCTCCGAGATCCAAACTTGAAGGCCCCAGCAGGTGATTTTCCAGCAATCAATCTGCGATGGAAGGCATTAAATGAATATGAGCTACGCAATGACGCACTGTTTTCTTGCTCGCAAAATCATCATGGGAAAGGAGTAGTTTTCGGCCATGACGTATTTGATGTCATCGCACTTATTTGAGGTTTGAGCTTTTGTTATGTATAAAATATCAAAGACTCGGTTTCCACTCAATTTGCCTTCATATATTGCCCAAAGTGCACATTTCTGCCATTCCGGAACGGCCCTGCAATTCCGGAATGGACTGTATACCCACGTCTTGTATCTAGTTATTGCTCTTTAAGACTCGAGCGGAGTCTTGTATCGCTGGGTTACTTTTGAATGAATCTATTCTTCGCACCCTTACGTGCAGCCCAGTTAGGCCTGAGCAAGTGACTCTACCCTCGAATACCGATATTCCGACAGATATCACTGTGATCACTAGCTCGCCCCTAACACACTAATATTACATACAAATTAGGTAATATGGCCAAAAAATATGCCAATGCTGCAATGCACTTTTCTTGTAGCCAAGGTGACTGCTCCTTATATGTACAGGCAGAAATCCATGCACTTGCATTACCACAACCAAGGGTGAGCAAAAGGTTGCAGAATACCTCTATTGTACGACATTGACCAGCAGTTTGTTTGCAATAGCTAAATGCCAACCAGACTACTTATGCAATAGCACTTGTGCAACCAGACCAATTAGCATAGTTTCTGGTTGTAATTAGCACTACTGTACATCAGCAACCCACCCCAGAATAGGTTTAATGTATACTTAGTATGCATATATTAGAGGCTAGTTGGGGTTCAGATATACTCTAGGTGATATTGAGACTAAACCATCAGCAGTACTGATAGATGTCGGTTCTGATTGTTGTCGTGCTGGCCGTTGCGGGACATGGTGTATGCAGACCCCGGGGCACATTCGAAGTTAAGAACCGGTTCTTGAAAATTACCGCGGAAGGGCAATTGCCCGGCGACAACAATAGTCCAGTTGCATCATCAACAATAATGCATAGTCTTTCGAAATAGATCCCCAGTCAACTTTCGAGGCAACCAACAGAATTGCCTTACATCTTCGACCAAATCGAGGTAAGTTCCTAGCACGGGAGAGAAAATCATATTGAGAAAATGTTTAAGCCAAGGCATTGACCGGGGTTCCTTTTGACAGTTTACGCAGTATGTACAAGTACCCTCTCTACTGATATCTTATTACACCACTCATTCATCTCGCTCATTCATATTATTATGACTCCATATCCGTACTTTTCAAACAAACCCCCCTCATTCTCCCATCGTTCATTCAACAACTCCCTTGTTTGGCTACAGAAAGCGACGTGAGATAGGAAGTTCGTCGTTCAATGCGTGGTTGGCACGAGCGGCGCGCAATTTGGCGCCAATATCCTTACTGATATTCTCCACAGATATGTGGACCCTTGTAAAAGGTGGGTGCCAAACTTTTTTGACCCCCCGCAATGTCCTCTCACCCATGGGGATTTCCTCCATCTCCACCTTCCCAGTTGTCTCTTCCAGCACCCAAAGAAAGCCAAAACTGACTTTAGGACAATCAACGACCGATTGCCACCATTGGACAATCAACCACCGATTGCCACCATTGCCAGTCCTGAAAGGAGGTGGTCTCCGAATCAGAATGGCTTGTAGACAGCGTGATTTGCACGCCAACCACAATCGCCTCTGTCCTGGTGTCGTTAATCGAAATACCATAATTGCATCTACTGCCTGGAAATTGAAAGCAGTTGGAATGTACAATGAGAAGCCAATATCAAGGCTTATTTTTGGTAGTTTTCCCGAAAAAACTACCACTCTTGATGGCCTTGCGAAGCTGGGCCCCAAATCGGGACACCCCACCTGAGAGATCCAACTGAGGATCATCTGCTCCGTGAAGAACCCAAGTACCGAGGGATTTGGTCCAGCTAGCCTCAAGCTGTTATACCACTTGGGAGTCAAAAAGGTACTCCCAGCGGACACTTGCTGGAGAAATCCAGCTGCCACCTTCCTTGCAATGCCACAGGTTGACTTTCCGACACCCTCCTCAACATAGAAATGTCTCCAGTTCAGGAGGTCCTCGGCGCTCTCAGCAATGTCGTTCTCTGTCAGGCAAGCGCCCAGGGCTTTTCTGTAACTATAGAAAAGAGTGTTAGTTTCCTTGAATTGGGGAATCGCATGAGTACACCCAGACATACACTAAAAGTTCGAGCGTATCCCTCAACTTCTTGCTTTGACGCTCAGCGAATACAAGAATGTTTGCAACCATTTCCTTGACTTGCTGGGAATCCTTCAATTTGTCGTGGATCTGAGAAAGTTGCTGGTCATAATCCATAGGGTCTTCATCCTCTTTATTGTCCAATTTTACGTATAGTAGGACGTTCAAGAGGATTGGTAGATTCCCAAGTATCCCTTCCATCTCCGCTCGATCCTCATTGCGAAGCTCCAATGGCAATTTATGCCGATTAGCTAACCACCATTTTTGCATTTCAACCTACCATAAGTTATTCATTAGGATCAAGTGGGAGATAGTACTTGTTGATTTTACCTTGGTGACTCCACCATAAAGATGAATCCGTTTCTCGCCAGTCTGTCTATACTTATCATGGAGGGCATGCACATAGTTCCCACTGGAACTCGTCATTTTCATATGTTGGGCGGTGATGGTATCTAAAACCATCCTGACGTGCCTCTTCGCCTCTAGCGAAAAACGATCCGTCCTTTCATCTTGAGGATCTAAAGCATTGACCTGGTCCACGATGAATAGAAGGCGAACTTCCTCTGAAGCCACTGAACAAAACTCCATTAACCCTTTGGTATCTTGACAGCTCGCGAGGATAGAACTGTATCGCGCTCTTCCAGTGAAGGTTAACCTTAACGCCTGGCGAAGATACCCAAATACGTCAGCCAACATCTCACGACAATCTGGCAGCTAAACCACCTTAATTCCTTCCTTCATCAATAAGCATGCCAGCGCGGCGAGGAGGTATGACTTTCCTGCGCCGAGGGTGCCATGCAAGAAATACTTTCGTGTTCCTCGAAACCTCATGGACTTTGCAGCATCATATAATTCCTGAAATTTCTCCCGACCGTAATACTCAAATGGTCTTCGTCGACATCAAAACGTTCATTTGGCACTGCGCCAACAAACATGAAAGGCAATTTTTGACAAATAGAAGGATTACAATACATCTCCACCTCGGTGGAAACTTGCTGCACAACCGTATGGAGGTCTATTGACACATATTAGAGCTTATTTTGTTCCATCGTAGTTACTTGAACCATACCTGTGTATCGGAGTCCTTGATCGAGCCATTAGCGTAGACAAAATATGCTAGCACAATAGGGACTTACTGTACCTTGTTGTGGCTTGGCCACGAGAGCGATGAGCCTCCATCACTGTTACTGCCCCACCAAATGTTCAACTTGCATGACGTCATAAGCTCTTCTTTGGTCAGGTTTGGGAAATGACGTCCACGGACATTGTTCATGTGAATGAGTCTAATATCCTTCATATTCCTCCTGGTTAACGTGGAGAAACTCTTTCACATGTTCCCGATTCCAGTGCAGGGGGGTTTCGGAGGGATCTGGAGGAGTGGGGTCCACTGCGGGAGGAGAGGCAGGCATACTGGCGGACTCTTGTGATCAAGGGTTCAAGAGAACAAGAGGGGGTACCATACTGCACGGGCTACCGGATCATCACGGGCAATCGGATCAAATGGCGATTTGGTGATTTGTGTGCAATTTCCAACCAAATAGGCTCAAACTTTGGGATTTTTTTGTATATATATAGTAGTTTCTTGGACAATTCACCCAAGGGCGCATGCATATTATCACTTAAAATATATGGGAAAAATACATGATTGCATAGAATAGGGTTGGCTGTAGGATCTGTGAATAGAAAGGGGATACGGGGTATTTGAATGGCAGGAATTATTGCTTCTACTTTATAGTTGAGGCCTACATAAGCTAGGGATGACCAATCTCTACGAAACTTTTCTCATCCCTCGGGTCAGTTGAGGAGGGACGCCGGCAGGCAATTTCTTGGAGTATCTCAACCAAACCAGGCCGAAGTCAAGGACCTAATAGCTCACAAGAATCTACACAGAAAGCAGAATGTTTCGGGTAACTGAAGCCATCAGTTAACCTTTTCTCGGTTGATATATCCCAAGATTTGTTATTTCTGCCTAATATGGCTACTATGCCAAGCCACCTCAATTTAGGCTAAATAAGGCTTGTTATAAGTTCAAGGGATTGCCCTCCTTGTGATGATTCTTTTGAGCTATCGAACACTTGATACCACCTTCTTTTGGTACACCTAGCTCAACTCTTACCCCAATTCAGAGTGGGCCCCCACCGAATGGCCTGACTTAGATCTGGTCAGATACTATGACTGGAGTATCTAAATGGCCTTCCTACCTATATATATCCTTTGGACCTATCGGACGCTTGACTTCGGACTGATTTGGTTAAGATACTCCAAGAAATTGCTCACCGGCGTCCCTTCCTCAACTGATCTGGGGGATGAGAAAAGTTTCGTAGAGATTGGTCATCACTAGCTTATGTAGACCTCAACTATAAAGTGGAAGCAATAATTCCTGCCATTCAAATACCCTGTATCCTCTTTCTATTCACAGATCCTCCGGCCAACCCTATTCTATGCAATCATGTGTTTCGTCACTAGCCTAGTCATCAGTTCAGTCCGGTTGTTTTATTCTTTATTAGTCCCGTTGGTTATCTCATATCATTAACCATTTTCCATAAATCCAGCTCTCATTCCACAAACATTTTTCATAAGCCCAGTTTATTTTCCTCCCAGGTCATCAATCTTTAGTTCCCTTCAGTTCTTCAAGTTAGGAGGCTCAGTCAGGCCCACGGGTCTTCGGCCAGTCCGTTAATGACAGCATGGGGCCTCCTCTCCGTCTGTGTATTTAGTTTGCGCGGGGTTGGCAGATTAACTTGCCTCTCCCTTCAATCCACCCGGGTTTCCGGGTGGCTCCTCATGGCCCCCCTAACGGGGCCGCATAGGTAGTAACTAGTTTTAAAAAAAAAAAAAAAAAAAAAATATGCAATCATGTATTTTTCCCAAATATTTTGAGTAGTAATATGCATGCGTCCTTGGGTGATTTGTTCAAGAAACTACTATATATATACAAAATAATCCCAAAGTTTGAGCCTATTTGGTTGGAAATTGCACACAAACCACCAAATCGCCATTTGATCCGGTTGCCCGTGATGATCCGGTAGCCCGTGCAGTATGGTATATGTGATTTCCAAGCGGACAGTTATTTCCGTGGAATGGCTTGGTGTTAAGTTAACTATCGGGCTTGCCAGTGCCTATGCCAGGTCGACCTAACTTACCCAATCTGGTCATTAGATAGTTGCAGGATCCGTAAGGTTAAAACCTTCGGATCCACCATGAATTCTTCTTCTCTTCTATATTATGAATATATCGATAGGATCAGACCTTCTACACTTCACCTAAAGTTATGTGCGTAGAAAGAGTGTGTGTGAAAATAAATGTCACGTATGTAAGTGTGGAAAAGTCTCCCACCGCAGACGCAATGGGTATTTAGAATTTTTGACTTCTTGTTTCGGTAGTGTTGGATGGTTGTCTTTTTGAGATCGAGACTAAACCAGACACAGCTTTATAGTTATCGTAGAGGATCTGGTGCCATTTCAAACGTTTTCTTAGGCCACTTTTTAGTCGCTGCGGAAAGTGGCAACGGCTTGGCCACCCGTGATTGTACCCATTTTGACCCTACTCAATAGGGTCTGGAGAAATTAGTTAGTTTTTAAGTATGGGCATTACAGCATAACGGTACGACACCAAGATGCGTAGCCAATTACATAGCTTACTATGATTGCTGATTGGTACGCCTGCCCCGTTCACCAAACGCCATGATTGCCGAACGGTGTAGCTGCCCCATTCACCAATCAAGTTCAAGCTTCCGAGCAATTCATTTAAGCTCATATAAACTTTTTCCCAATAGCCTGTATAAGCTGATTCCGAGCAATTCATATAGCTCATATAAGTCTTTTCCCAATAGCTCGTATAAGCTGATTCATATAAGCCCGTTCCCAATGGCTAAATAAACAACATACTCGAGTCAGCAGCAAAAGAGGACGAACTCCAATGGGATGCAAGCAAAGAGTCCAGACTTGACTTCCACAAGAAAGGCAAGGTAAAACACTGCAAAACTCTGGGAATCATGGTCTCGAGCAACTTCTCTTGGAAAACCCACATCAAACAAAGGACTTCCAAGGCGGCAAGCATACTAAAGGTCCTTACGAGCCTAGGCAACCAGAACGGAGGCATGAGCCCGTTGGCTTTAAGATCCTTATATACCGGTTGCATTCGAAGCATCTTCACATGGGGAGCGGAGCTATGGAAACCACAACACCAGCAGCTTCTATTACTCATGCAACACCTAGAGTACAAAGCCTTGCGGAAAATCACAGGAGGTTACCACGGCTCAAGCCACCAAACTCTAGGCTGGATTTCCAATGTCGAACCATTACAAGATAAGATAGCAGACATGAAGCGCTGTTGGGCAGCAAAAGCAGTTAAGACAGGCGATCAACGGATAAGGGACTACGTTCAAGGGGACACGTCATGGCAAATCAGCAACGACTTACACCGGACAAGGACTCCAATCTCGGAAGCCTTTTTTTCTAAATGGAGCCGACATAGAAGGGCTTTCATGGGGCAACAGAGAAGATACAACACCCTTCTCTCTCACTCAGAAGGTGATTTTAGACCCTAAGTTAGAACGCTCTAAGCAGTTAGGTCCTTGGGTAGCAGGTATTGGCTCAATACGAGAAGAAGGATGGAGAGTCTGTTACACCGATGGTACGGGACGAAAAGGGGTGGTAGCTAGCGGAATCCACAGTGAGGATCAGACAAGAGGCACCCCTAAGAACTACGGGGGCTATCTGGGAGACCACGCCACAGTAGCAGACGGCGAATTATTCGCGATGCAACTGGCATTACTCAACGAAGACTCACCCATGATATCGATCCTCTCGGACTCCCAGGCCGCGATTCAAGCAGTCCTCAATATGAGCTCAGGCTCCCCACCCAGATCCGGGATCGACATAGGTATCAAGTCCCTTATCACCACGAACCCACATAGGGACCTCCAGATTCGTCATACGTTGGTGTAGACATAGTTACACTAGGAGCATGAACAGCGGCTATGGCATGCAATATGAAAACCCTAGCTGGGTGTCTGTAGAAAAACAGTGTGGCAGCTCATGGCCAAGGTTCTACAATATGAGCTTCGATACACATTTCAAACCTATAAAAAGGATTTCGTCATGGAAGACCACCCCAACGTTGACTATGAGAAGGCTTTTGCTTTTACGCAGGTGCTGACGGGGCGACTTCAAGAACCTCTGTAACCATGCTTTCACGTATGTATCACGTCTGTTCATTTCATTCTTAGTCTTTCGCCATTTCCTACAACCGTTTCCTCTTGTCATCCCTTATATGTAACTACCGGGCTGGCATATTAACTTGCCCTGCCTTGAATCAACCTGGGTTTCCAGGTGGCTCACCATAGCCCCCACATGTGAGTAAATGATATTTAAATAATAAAAAAAAGTGGTTGGGGATATGGAGTGTTGTGAGAAGGTGTGAATTTTTGAAGGGTTTTTTATTGGAGCATTTGCGATTTTTTGGTGCTTGGAGATTGTTGGATGATTTTCTAACTTCGTTATTTTAAGTTTTGGAGGGTAGTGTATCTGGTTTTGACGCAGTTATGGAGCGGTTTGATAATCCAGCTGGGTACCCACTCAGGGATGCGTTTTCTCGTCATAAACTAGCTAGATTGGATACGAGTGATGAGTTACAAAAAAAAAAAAAGGTTTTAACTATCGGAAGATTCGTGGAACTTTCGATGTGTTACCCTCAACTGGTTTTCCAGGGTTGTGGTGTGATCACGGCTAGTATACTTCAATTCAGATTTCCCATTTCATCGGAGAGCAAATCATTGTAATTGGCGGATAACATTTACACCACATAGTGGGGTTCCAGCCGAAGAGCTTAGAAATAGTGGAGGGATTCTTAACACCGAATGTTAAACTCAGATGGAAGCGACTGGGCAATAAAAACCAACGATCTCAACGTTTACCTCACCGGGAATCGAACAGCAACTTAGAACTAATTAGAAATCTGGCCCTTTCCCGCGATACTTTTGTAGGAAAATAATAACTCAAACGTAGAATCTCCTTTATCTCGCCATCATTCCAAATATTTTCCCTCCAACGCCCGCGATAGCCCCCGTCACAGCCCCGGAAACCGCTGCTGCCGCAGCAGCTAAAATTGTGGTGGATCCCTTCTCAGCCTCTTCGGAAAACCTTTCGACAATAGCTATGGTTTTCATTTGCAGGTGCGCGACTGACTTATCTTTGGGGTATCCATCGGGTTGCAATAGTTCATGGACCTGCTTGTGTAAACTCTTCTGAATGGTTTCCTGTCCCAATTTATGCGCCACCGCGTACCAGGTACATGCCTGCTCAATTTCAGCATGAGTAACTGGCAAGGCTTCATTCTTCGATTTGTCGCGATGAGCCACCGCGTGCGTCATAACGATGATAGTGTCTAACATACAAATCAAGAGCAGGTAGCTGGGAAGCGAAGTGTCACAAATGCCGGAGGTGTGTTTATCAAGATCCACCCAGGAACTTCCAATGTGGCGCTTGATCAATTCGGAGTCACCTGAAAAACCCATACTGAAAGTTGCAAGGACGGGTTCCATGAGTAAAGTTGATAGTGACACGCCAGCAGAGTCTTTGTTACGACCAAAACTATGGACCTCTCCAGAAGTGTCAAACAAATACCAGATCGTGTAAGCCCGAATGGTCTCCTCTATGGCCAATGCAATTTTTGGTTTCACTTCGACCCGCTGAGCTTTGATTTGTGAAATGTACACCGAATCGTGGTCAAGGCAGGTTGCCGACTCCTCAAGCAGATTTCCGGGAGTTTCACTTGCTATATATAGTTCAAAAGCTCAGCGAAGAACTGTGGGATTTATTTGACGAATACTTACCCATTCCAGGCATGTGTACATATCTTCCTGTCTTAGGCAAACTTAGCTGCCCTTGAATACGGTCTATCGCTTCTGCAAATGCATTTTGGATCTTGACGTCTGCATCGGAACCATCTGAGATGTCCATATGTTGCCTGAACCGAGATCGGAGGCTGTTCTCGTTTTGGAGAAAAACGAGGACTGGAAGGTCACCAAAGTTCATCTTGAACAGATCCTCTTCTGAATCATTTACCCTCTCCTCCAAACAGTCGTGGAAGTACCAAATGGCATGAATACGCGATGCGTGATCGGGGTTCATAAGTTGTGCTTTTAGGAATTTCTGGACCTCAATGCGTCCATCGCTGCCCCCTTCACCGAATCCATTGGAGTAGTGGATACGCACTTCGTCATTCCCTGCAATAGGTACATGGTTATGAATACCCTTGTTGGCCTACAAGAGTCGCACAATATAATGTTAGTTGAACTCTTGTATATTAAGTTACCAAGTCGCCATAGCCTATGGCTGATTGAGATTATAGAGGGAATAAAATAAAAAAAAAGCGTCTCACAGGCCCAGTCGGTTTTCCGAATATTGTTGTTATAATTGATTCTTTGCCAGAATTTGGCCTTCCAATAACTAACAGATTAAACGACTGGACGGCGCTCGCCTCGTTCACAATGGTATTGATTGTTTGCTTCTCCCACCATGGCGCACAATCCATTGATAGAGCCGCAGATCGATCGGCCAGAAACCTGCGGAAGTGTTTCCATGTATACACCTGAATTCTAAATATCGAGCTGACGTCAAAAACGAGATATGCTGCGGGGTGTATGAAGACCTTTGGTTTTCGAAACCTCACATAGGGTGGTTTAGTGACGAATTGGAAAAACTCCCTAGGTTCAGGAATTGTAGGGGAGAAGGGCTTATTCAGTTTTAAACCCCACTTCCCCCTGGACTCTGCGTGGTGTCGAATCATATCAAACATTTGGAGGGAAATCTCGTGGGGTGTTTCAAAAACATTGTTGGCCCCCGTGAAGAGGATGTCATAAGGTTTGATGGTAGAATCGAGAATGAGGCCAGATTCCATGGAAGCGTGAAGAATCCATTGCAGCGGCCACAATGCCAGACCCTGGAAATCATCGCCTCCCCCAATATCATGATGGTGACCAAAAAACCACGCTTCAAGATAACTGCGATCGGACGACTGGGAGTCTGACTTCCAAAATGAAGGACTGAATAGCGAACGCTGTTCATTTAGAGCCAGCGCATGCCGAAAGTGGTCAACCAGGGCAGGTGCGTCTAGTTTAAAATCGATGATGGGGATGCCGCCTTGGACAAGATTGTGGACTGGCAAAGTAATGACGGTTTTGACTGTATCAAAGGCGCCGAGCACACGAATTCGAGGCGCAGGGACGCAATATTCGCTAAGGCCGGCCAGTTGTCAGTTCGTATAAGTGTGTGAACTTAGAAAAAATGATGCTCATACGGTAATTGTGCTTGCTTCTGCATAGAGGCGTTAGAGAATTGCATTCATAGGATTACTTGCATAAAACAGGGGCATAAGTACCGATGAATTTGTAAAATTCGTGACCTCCATATACCTTGCCAAAAGTTCACGGAATCTTTTTTGGAAAAGCACATCCTTCTTCGGATCCTCTCCCAGATTTTCTGCCTTGATTAGACCCACATGCTCTAGGAATGATGCTAGTGCTCTCGAAATAACTAGACATCAGACAGCCAAAATGTTAGTTGACGGTCAATTCCGTACGCATGGAAGGCAGCTGGACGTCTGATGTGCACATACATGCGCCTCGACTGAACCCATAAAGAAATATCTCGTGTGTATTATTTCCATCATATTGCAGCTGTCGACAGCAAACGTGGTATCCGGTGCACAGGATATCCAGATAACCTACGCCGCAAGGATAGGTCTTTTAGTACAAATTCTCTTCTAAATGACTGGTTTCACATATGATTTAGAACGCTATACCGTGTCCTGTGGCGCCATCAAATAATGCCTTCGCTCGCACCCCAATATTACCCCCCTCTTCCGCGTTTACAGTGGCGACTCCCTCAAAATATTGAGGATACTATTATTGTATAGACACAGGCTTGATTAGTAGCAGCGACAGTTACATATCTTTGATATTGCACCTCGGGAATCACGATGGGGGCAGTTATACCTGATACATTGACCTTCCATTATTGTCGGTGACTGGCCCAGGTTTAGTCAAGTCATATATTGTCCAGATGGAATCACTTGTTCCGCCCTTGGCCCCTAAAACACCCCCACGTTAGATACAATATCAGGTACCTACTTGAGCTAGTTGCCTATCGTACCCTTTGCTGCGCTGAAAGAGCCCTGTGCAGTATCACCAGTGCCATCAAAGCATAGAACAAGGCGGACAGGGAGCTTCTCTGTGTTTTCTAGGACATTGTGCTTAGTATAAGTCTTCACTGTAGGTGAGGGCAATTGCAATGGGCTGGCTGCAATGTCCTGGGGGGTCAAAGACAGTATGCTTTGCATGGCGCTCAAACTTCCGTAGATGAGGATCCAAACGTGTTTTTTATCTAAAGTCCGGCTTGTAAATACCAAATGGAATCCTTCTGGCCAATATTGGAGAGATATAATTAGTATGGCTATGGAAAGACTGTGAGCAAGAGGAGACGGTATTTCACTGGGATGAACTTGATAATATAGATTCATACTATGGCCTGCACAAACACATGCCAGCATTGAGCATCCATCCTCTGCATCTGGCGAACCTAATCTTGGGCACACTGCCCCACAACACTAAATCCACCAGTTTGCAGGTAGTGCAAGGCATAGACAGAAGATGATTGTTTGTGATAGGCGATCATCTCCAGCTCCCGAGCTGCCATCTTTGCAGAGTTTCTCACCTGCTGGTGCCCATAATAGACCCCGCACCGAATAGGAGTAATGAGCATTTAAAAAAAATGTAATAAAATAACGGACCCCGCAGTTCCTAATAATAATATTCTGTTCGTGGGGTAGGACCAAGCAGAAGTTCCCGAATTTGGAAGGTATGCAAGTGATATTAGATTACAAGCCTCGTATTCATTTACTGACTTTGCATACACCACCCTTGATGACGTTTACGATATTGGTCCTCTTGTGTTACCTAGAACGATCGGTGTGGTGACGCATGCCTGTACATACACCTGCACAATGCCTTATGGAGACCATTCTGTGCAGTATATACAGTACGGGGATATCCACACAGCACCGTTACGGTATTTCTCAAGTCTGGACTGGCAGCCTGCATAGCAATGTGAGAAAAAGAAACCAATCAATTTTATGAGGAAACAACGAGACATCCATACACATAATAATACGTACATATGTATATCATCACTTGGCTTTCCCGGATGCGCAATGCTTAATAACCATTTCTTCTGAATTCGTCAAAGAAGCAGATCTAGAGAACTAAAATGAGCAAAGCTCCATTACCTACTTACGTCCTGCATAAACAGATCACCAGCATGTACTGTACAGTTGATCCCAGCCATCTAGACCGGACGACCAAAATCTAAGCCCTGCCGTCCAGTTTGACTCCGAATCCAGTAAAGCAAATTTGCAGCGCTGCGGCGGGGTAGAGGGGTCGAGTTGGTTGTAAAAGACAATACAATATAGTACTGTAATTTAGTCTACTAAAATTACTATCTGTGGATCTGCTTATGAATTCTGAAGCTCCCTCAATCGCAGCAAAAACCCCAGATGCGTTTGCCGAAAACCTACTCTAGGTAAGCTTGCTAACCCCTGCCTTCTGCTGTATCCTGCTTCGGCAAATTAAGTGGCCCCACCCTCTTCAATACTGCTTGCCCCCCATTCCTGCCAAAGATCCCTAGAAACTCACACGTTCTCTGGTATGTCTCATGGTTGCCGGAGAAAAACACCCCGCCTGCATAAAGATTCACCTGGATCATCAAAGCATCTATCTGAGACCCAAACCTGTTCTCCCAGTTATGTTGCAGTGCTGGTATTGTTGCGTAGGTGAGGCTATCGAAAGTTGGTGCTAATGCTTACAATTGCGCGGAGTACATATGGTTCGTTGATCCCTAGGGGACTGAGGAGGATCAGAGTGATGCTGTCTTTGAAAATGAATGAAGTGGATATTATCCAGTGGACAGGGCGGAGAGACCAGTCTCCTGGTGAGCGGCGTATTTTGACGGTGCGGGTGAAGTCAATAGTGGTAAGGATATTATTTGTCCAGAACATTGTAATAATGACCCGACATCGCCAAGACGCTAATCAGTGCTAGTCACCAGTGCTTTTGACTAGCATAATCCTCCACAGATCCATTACTTCTACAACATATACTTTTAGGCTGTAAGCAAATCCAAGAATCTTATATATCTCCTCTTCCGTTCATGGTTTCTTTATTATTATTCCTCTCAAAAAATAAGCAAAGCTAAATTATGCTGGAATAAATCAAAGCCTACATACAAGACTCCATAGTTCTCACAACCGAGAATTCGCTCAATCTCAATACCGACACCTACATACCTCTAACATCGCTACATTATCGGGAATAGGGGTTGGACGCTTGTTCTGTTTGTTTACGGTGTGGGAGCAGTCTCGCGGGGAGCGTCTGAATCAAGAAGGTAATTTACTGGTCAAGGAAAACGTGCCTTTGTTCACTATAAAAAGTTATCGTGACTGTTACTTTTGTCTGAAGAAACAGCAATTTTTACGCGAAGAATAAGGAAGCAATCTTTGGGAATTTTCTGGCACGCTCTCTTTACTCTTTCACAAAATAGTCACTGAACGGGAAACACTCGTAACAGCTCTATTAGTTGAGCCTACACGAGTCTATTATATCAATCAGTTATCTAACAACTGGGTTAAAAAGGCAGGCGAAGCAGGGCCGTGCTTCTTTACTCGATATTGGATATTTTATCTTATTTTGCCCTTATCTCAACCTCTACCAACCTCAAAGACCTCCAGTAATTCAGTCACATGTTTCTATTATCAGAGATTATACGACTCACTTTATAACGGGTGTTGGGGTATTATAGTGCTGAATTGCATGCTCTTCTACAACACAATCCGCCCTTCAAATGATCAGTCAAGCACGAGTGTTTTCGTAGTTAAGAGTACACTGAGACAGCCTTTAGTGAGGACATAGTAACCAGTTATAAGGTCAAATGGTATAGCGTAGTAGTGGTGTAGACATCATCAGTACATACTCTTCTGGAATGGCATTCGCGTTGATGTGGGATGTGGTATTCGCTCTGATAGTATACATTTGCGTTGATATGTGTGCTCGTCGCGTATTACTGTTATGTTTGAGAATACTAAGCTCGTCATGACCCCCGTTAAGGGTTGTGCCAACCAGACTACGTCATGACCAGCCCCCTTTCTACCTCTTAAAACCCTACGACTTTTCTTTTATAGGATAGCGAAATTGTTAGCGTGTTCTGCCTGAGCGCCTTCCGTACAATCTAAAATATAGTCTGGTTGGCACGCTAAAATAAATATAGATTTCCTGTGCCTCCCGCTACTATCACTTACTAAGTAAGGATCGGCTATAGTAAAGATCAATAGCAACCACGAGCAGTTATGGGTCCATCCATTACAGAGAACGAAGTCTTCACAATATGGTTCTGTATTATAAAATGGCAATGCCTATAGGGTAATTGCGGTCGCTGAATTCGATTATCAGGTTGACAGCTCTCTCAGTGTGGCCCTGAACTCGCTATAGCACTCACAACCTCAGCAGCGCCTGCAACGGTAGAGCCCCCAGCCCATGACCACTCTCCACCATATATGGCTGTTCACATTATGGATAGACTTCCTATGGGGCTCTTATATAACTGTCATAAGCATAGAGCCTAGGCCACTTTCATGGATTTGTTAGATGTATTTCAAAGAGTCAAAAATAATAGTACATGCTTAAGCAGCTTCCTCGGAATGGTATTTGCTGTATTGTAAGAGCTTCAACTTTGCTATTTTCATACAATAATGTCCTTGAGGCCCTTTAAGTATACCTTTGCATGTTTTCGGAGGCCTTAGCAGCCCCAACAGTCTCTATCGCCCTCAGCTCTTTGGCGAACCTATATGGGAGTCCTCCCAGCTTCCGTAATTTCAGTCCATGCAATTCAACCTTTCTTATGGCCAATATGGGCTTGATTAGGAGCTTAAGGTACCTTCCATAGATTTCACAGCATTTGTTTGCAAGGACTGGTCAGGTAACCCTACTTTGACCCCTTCCTCCCCCAAAAAAACTCGCCAAAAGCCCCTCCTGTCGAGTGACTAAGATGATCTATAAGCATAGTTAAGCATGGTCAGGGATATACTTTATAAAAAAAAAAAACTTTAGCATGGTATAGCTACCTGAATTTAATTGCTTTTGGAAGCTTGAGCTGAGCCAACCAAAAAATAGGGAAGTATCAAGAAGGGTTTTGATGGGAAAGTAAGGGATCGAAGAAGTGAGTACACCCATAACACTAGAGACCGCACTTACGGAATTCTCAAAAGGCATCCTAAGCTCCTAATCAAGCCCATATTGGCCATAAGAAAGGTTGTTTCGACTCCGATTGCTTGGCGCTACCAAGATTTTGCAGATCGCGTGACCTGATGCACGTGACCTACCTACCTGTTGATGCGCAGCTTTGCTTGATTACTTTACAACTCTTCTCGCTATTTAGCAATCAAAACTTCAACCCTACCATATCCGACATCTATTCATGGATCCAATTTGCTCCGCCCGTTGGTAATGTAAATACGACCCAGCTCTCTGGACATTAACTTAGGATGGCTCACGCATGAAGACATGCAAACCGTGTAGGAGCAAGAGAATTTTGAAAATGACAGTAAGGACTCCATACAAAATATAGTATATTTTGGATTAACTAAGCTTTGGAATTGGGACAAAGATTCGGGCAATATGAGATATAAGAATTTGCAAGCGTTGTGGACGCAAGGAACCTATAAGTTTTCAGCTCAAAATGACATGTCCCCAGCGCAAATACCACCTGAATTAAATAGGCTAGGGATACCGACATATTGAGGCTATGATGTTAGCTCTCGAGGTTTTGGGCAATATAAAAGTAGGAAGATCCATGTCATTAACCCACAGGATCCAACTGAAGTCTTCTATATCTTCCGTCAACTAGCACATGAACTGCCACTCATGGTTCTTATGGTTATTTTGGATATAGTTAGCCTTGAATCCACCTGGGCTTCCGGGTGCGACCCCTAAGGTTGGCACACGAGTACTGAGTTCAAAAAAAAAAAAAAAGGGGGGTTCAATTCCTGGCATGATATTTTTTTTTTCGTTTTGGCTTCTTCCTTTGCTTTTGGTTCTCTAATATTCCTAGGGATCGTTGCCATATCAGGCCTACGCGGCCTCAATTACCTTGTATCATTCATGAGGATAGCCTTTGTTTCTTTGAATTGAGGCAGACCGCCTTTCACAGTCACATACATAGCCCTCCGATATGTGTGGCAGTATCGCGATTTGGCGTGCGTTGTCAGTTTTCGCCACTCGGTGGGCTGAATTGGAAGACTCTTACTCAAAAACAAAAAAATATTCAGGGTGTATATCGAGGCTGAGTAACAAGATCCGAGAGAAATTCAAAACAATACTGCGGCGCAAGCTATTGCGCACCCCTAGTTGTTGTCTTTTTTTGGCCTCAGGTCGAACGAGGGCGATATTGGGCTATATGCTTGTACTGCGCCTTGTTGGGGTACAGTTTTTGGCCTAGCTATGATCCATGTCAACTACCCCTGCCATGAATATCCCTAGATACATACTACGCTGGCTAGACTTAAGTTTCCTCTACAAACCGGATAAATTGTTTCCTGACACTCTTGAATACAATATGCACATACTAGCTAGTTGAATAACTCATGTGAAGCCATCATATGCACCAATCCACCTCGAAAAGGATAGAATTGCCCCCCCCTTCTCAGTATGACCTCTCCACCCATAGATATCAAGAACTAACAAGCCTACATAGTGCCAGCACTTTAACTTACATATATATTTATGTTAGGATACAATACATAGGCATAGGGCTATATAGAAATGCGCTATTGTTCAGTACCTATCATTCATAATCAACCATTTAGAGCTTTTTGACCATGTCGGCTGGTTTTTCAGCATCTTGATTCTCCTCGGCCTTTTATATCTTCTGCACCCTCTTCACCCATCACTCTATACAACTCCTACACTCACCATACCCTGTGCATCCTGTTATCCCATAGACCTGATAACTTGGGTCCATTCACTATTGATCAGACAACTGAGCCACCTGGCTGCAAGAATAGTATGCGTCGCACAATAAGACAACGGCAGTAGCAGATATGACGTCAACAAAGGTGCACTTCACCTAGAACAGTCCGTAGATATCGATATAGCTAGAGATATGAGATAGAGTATGCAAATGATGTATTGAGCTCTATACCCTGCGGCAAAAACCACACATTGTAGCCGTTTAGAGTGACATATTATAGCCATTTAGAGTGACATATTGTAGCCATTTAAAGCGACCTAAAGCAGCTATATATAAGTAATGAGCCAGACTATATGGGCGTGTACATGGCAGCCTAGAAGGCCTTCCAGGAGCCTATACGGATGAAAATCCATATACGTTGATAGATGTTACACCATCTGGCTAGGTCAGCTAGGTATGGTCAGGAGCCGTGATTAAGATATCACACGAACTGCTGGATAAGGCAGATGCGATTGCTGTAATACAGTATACTGTCGATATAAGAATATCGTCCGGCGGGAGGGTAATATTCTTATATCAAATGTTTGTGTTTGGCGGCGTTGTGTGCTTACGGTGTAGCATTGTTGGTTGTGCGGGATATATCTTATTCAACCACGAACAAATAAGTATATTCTTCTATCAAATATATTCTTATTTTGTATGGGGGCAGGGGGGGATATTCTTATATCAGGTATATTCTTATATCAAATATTCTTATATCGAGATTATACTGTAGACAGAGACCTCCAGACTGCAATAGATAGAGGCCTCTAGCCTGCAATAGACGGAGAGTGGATCTGGAGGTATAGGCTGTGGACTTCCAACGCTTCCCCTTCAGCACATACCGGAGCTGCCGATGTAGATAGGCATTGACCTTGTTAAAAAATCCTTTACATATATATGTACATGAGGTAAAACATAGGGCAGAAAGATCATTGAGCAGCCTAATCAAGCCTGATGTGTAGGATATAGGGTAGAAGGTGAGGGTGCACAGGGTATAGTGAGAGTTGTGCAAGGTGGATAGCTAAAGAGGGTGCAGAAGATATAGAAGGCCGAGAAGAATCAAAATACTGAAAAACCAGCCGATATGGTCCAAAAGCTCGAAATGGCTGAATTATGCATGATAGGTGCTGAACAATAGCGAATTTCTATATAGCCTTATACATATATTTTGTATCCTAACATAAATATATATGGTAAGTTAAGGTGCTGGCACTATGTAGGCTTGTTAGTTCTTAATATCTATGGGTGGAGAAGTCATACTGAGAAGGGGGGCAATTATATCCTTTTTGAGGTGGATTGGTGCATATGATGGCTTCACAATGCGCATATTGTAGAGCATATTCAAGAGTGTCAGGAAACAATTTATCCGGTCGGTAGAGGAAGTCTAGCCAGCGTAGTATCTAGGGAAATGTGTCATGAGTGCAAACCAGACTAGTGTCATGGCAAGGGTAGTTGACATGGATCATAGCACCGCCATGGATCATTGCTAGGCCAAAAACTGTAGCCTTGAAAAATTGGATTTGCCATTTCATTCGTTAGATGGAGAGAGGTGCGGTAGTGATGTGTTTTGTGCGATCGGCATTTCAGGAGATATAAGGTGGGGCCTGTGATCCTGACATCGGTGCATAATTACCACGCAATAGCACTGAAAATTCCTCAATCACCATTGCAAACAAACCAAGCCCCATCGTACAACGCAGGCAGAACTTTTGTTTAGAAGTTTTAGAAGTTATACTCCGTCAGTCGCTGAATCGCCTTAGGTTGGGTGAAAGATTTTTATATCTAATAACTGAGTGGATTTAGAGAAAGCGAAACTCGGCCATACGGACCAAACGCCCAAAAGGACCGCGAATAGTCAAGTTTACTGGTTGCGATAGAGGGAAACCGGTTCATTTAATTTATCAGTAGGTATGCATCCTCCCTAATCGTGATATTTGGGATTGAGGCTTATTTTGGGAAGAATACAATGCTTGGCCCGGGGGCTGTCATAGCCCGATTGGTGGCAGGGGTGGAAGCCACAGCAGAGGACCACCCTGACCGAGCAATAAGGCTGGGTAGTCTTGGATCTAGCTTACGTGTGTTGTATGAACATACCAGTAGTTTGAAGCATTTGGATGCAGCCATTGCAATGTCAGAGGCAGCAGTGGAGGCGTCACAGAATGGTCACACAGACCGAGCAGCACTGTTAAACAACCTTGGGGACCATTTGAGTAGGCGATATGAGCGGACCGGAAATCTGCAGGACTTGGATGCGGCCATTGCTAGGGCGGGAGGAGCAGTGGAGGCAATACCCGAGGATCACCCAGACCGAGCAGCAATGTTAAACAATTTTGGGAATCGTTTGAGTAGTCGATATAAGCGGACCGGAAATCTGCAGGACTTGGATGCGGCCATTGCTAGGGTGGAAGGAGCAATGGAGGCAATACCAGAGGATCACCCAGACCGAGCAGCAATGTTAAACAACCTTGGGGGCCATTTGAGTAGCCGATATGAGCGGACCGGAAATCTGCAGGACTTGGATGCGGCCATTGCTGGGGCGGAAGGAGCAGTGGAGGCAACACCAGAGGAGCACCCAGACCGAGCAGGGCGATTGAGCAATCTTGGGAACCATTTGAGTAGCCGATATGAGCGGACCGGAAATCTGCAGGACTTGGATGTGGCCATTGCTAGAGCAGAAGGAGCTTTGGAGGCAACACCAAAGGAGCACCCAGACCAAGCACGGTGGTTGAGCAATCTTGGGAACCGTTTGAGTAGCCGATATGAGCGGACCGGAAATCTGCAGGACTTGGAGGCGGCCATTGCTAGGGCGGAAGGAGCAGTGGAGGCAATGCCAGAGGATCACCCAGACCGAGCAGCAATATTAAACAATCTTGGGCACCATTTGTGTAGGCGATATGAGCGGACCGGAAATCTGCTGGACTTGGATGCGGCCATTGCTAGGGCGGAAGGAGCAGTGGAGGCAACACCAGAGGATCACCCAGTCCAAGCAGTATTGTTAAACAACCTTGGAGCCCATTTGAGTAGTCGATATAAGCGGACCGGAAACCTGCTGGACTTGGAGGCGGCCATTGCCAGAGCGGAAGGAGCAGTGGAGGCAACACCAGAGGATCACCCAGACCGAGCAGGGCGATTGAGCAATCTTGGGAACCATTTGAGTAGCCGATATGAGCGGACCGGAAACCTGCTGGACTTGGAGGCGGCCATTGCCAGAGCGGAAGGAGCAGTGGAGGCAACACCAGAAGATCACCCAGACCGAGCAGGGCGATTGAGCAATCTTGGAAACCATTTGAGTAGCCGATATGAGCGGACCGGGAGTCCACAGGACTTGGACGCGGCCATTGCTAGGGCGGAAGGAGCAGTGGAGGCAACACCAGAGGATCACCTAGACCGAGCAGTATTGTTAAACAACCTTGGAGCCCGTTTGAGTAGCCGATATAAGCGGACCGGAAATCTGCAGGACTTGGATGCAGCCATTGCCAGAGTGAAAGGAGCAGTGGAGGCAATACCAGAGGATCACCCAGACCGAGCAGCAATATTAGACAACCTTGGGAACAGTTTGAGTAGCCGATATGAGCGGATCGGAAATCTGCAGGACTTGGATGCGGCCATTGCTAGGGCGGAAGGAGCTTTGGAGGCAACACCAGAGGATCACCCAGTCCAAGCAGTATTGTTAAACAACCTTGGAGCCCATTTGAGTAGTCGATATAAGCGGACCGGAAACCTGCTGGACTTGGAGGCGGCCATTGCCAGAGCGGAAGGAGCAGTGGAGGCAACACCAGAAGATCACCCAGACCGAGCAGGGCGATTGAGCAATCTTGGGAACCATTTGAGTAGCCGATATGAGCGGACCGGAAACCTGCTGGACTTGGAGGCGGCCATTGCCAGAGCGGAAGGAGCAGTGGAGGCAACACCAGAAGATCACCCAGACCGAGCAGGGCGATTGAGCAATCTTGGGAACCATTTGAGTAGCCGATATGAGCGGACCGGGAGTCCACAGGACTTGGACGCGGCTATTGCTAGGGCGGAAGGAGCAGTGGAGGCAACACCAGAGGATCACCAAAACCGAGCAGTATTGTTAAACAACCTTGGAGCCTGTTTGAGTAGCCGATATAAGCGGACCGGAAATCTGCAGGACTTGGATGCAGCCATTGCCAGAGTGAAAGGAGCAGTGGAGGCAATACCAGAGGATCACCCAGACCGAGCAGCAATATTAGACAACCTTGGGAACAGTTTGAGTAGCCGATATGAGCGGATCGGAAATCTGCAGGACTTGGATGCGGCCATTGCTGGGGCGGAAGGAGCAGTGGAGGCAACACCAGAAGATCACCCAGACCGAGCAGGGCGATTGAGCAATCTTGGGAACCATTTGAGTAGCCGATATGAGCGGACCGGGAGTCCACAGGACTTGGACGCGGCTATTGCTAGGGCGGAAGGAGCAGTGGAGGCAACACCAGAGGATCACCCAGACCAAGCAGGGCGATTGAGCAATCTTGGGAACCATTTGAGTAGCCGATATGAGCGGACCGGAAATCTGCAGGACTTGGATGTGGCCATTGCTAGAGCAGAAGGAGCTTTGGAGGTAACACCAAAGGAGCACCCAGACCAAGCACGGTGGTTGAGCAATCTTGGGAACCGTTTGAGTAGCCGATATGAGCGGACCGGAAATCTGCAGGACTTGGAGGCAGCCATTGCTAGGGCGGAAGGAGCAGCGGAGGCAATGCCAGAGGATCACCCAGACCGAGCAGCAATATTAAACAATCTTGGGCACCATTTGTGTAGGCGATATGAGCGGACCGGAAATCTGCTGGACTTGGATGCGGCCATTGCTAGGGCGGAAGGAGCTTTGGAGGCAACACCAGAGGATCACCCAGTCCAAGCAGTATTGTTAAACAACCTTGGAGCCTATTTGAGTTGTCGATATAAGCGGACCGGAAACCTGCTGGACTTGGAGGCGGCCATTGCCAGAGCGGAAGGAGCAGTGGAGGCAACACCAGAAGATCACCCAGACCGAGCAGGGCGATTGAGCAATCTTGGGAACCATTTGAGTAGCCGATATGAGCGGACCGGGAGTCCACAGGACTTGGACGCGGCTATTGCTAGGGCGGAAGGAGCAGTGGAGGCAACACCAGAGGATCACCTAGACCGAGCAGTATTGTTAAACAACCTTGGAGCCCGTTTGAGTAGCCGATATAAGCGGACCGGAAATCTGCAGGACTTGGAGGCGGCCATTGCTAGAGGGGAAGGAGCAGTGGAGGCAATACCAGAGGATCACCCAGACCGAGCAGGGCAGTTGAGCAATCTTGGAGCCTATTTGAGTAGGCGATATGAGCGGACTGGCAACCTGCTGGACTTGGAGGCGGCCATTGCTAGGGCGGAAGGAGCCGTAGAGGCAACACCAGAGGATCACCCAGACCGAGCAGGGCGGTTAAACAATCTTGGGTACCATTTGAGGAGGCGATATGAGCGGACCGGAAATCTGCAGGACTTGGAGGCGGCCATTGCCAGAGGGGAAGGAGCAGTGGAGGCAATACCAGAGGATCACCCAGACCGAGCAGGGTGGTTAAATAATCTTGGGGCCCATTTGAGTAGGCGATATGAGTGGACCGGAAATCTGCAGGACTTGGAGGCGGCCATTGCCAGAGGGGAAGGAGCAGTGGAGGCAACACCAGAGGATCACCCAGGCCGAGCAGCAATGTTAAACAACCTTGGGGCCTATTTGAGTACCCGATATGATCGAACAGGAAATCAACAGGACTTACACGGTGCTGTTACCACATATCTTACATCCTGGGACATTACCTCTGCCCAGATATTGATTCGCATAGCGGCCGCTAATAGTGCGGCAAAACTTCTCGCATTCAAACCTTTGGTAAAGGATTTGACCAAGGCTTGCTTGCTCCTACGCAATGCTATTCATCTTATACCCCTAGTTTCTTCAAGAGCCCTGCAACGTGAAGATCAACAACATATACTAGCCCAGATCACGGGTCTCGCATCCCTTGCTACTTCTATATACCTAGAGACGGGAGAATCCCCTTTAGAGGCATTACGGTTGCTGGAGCTAGGTCGCAGTATTACAAATGGCCAGCTTCTGGACTACCGTTGTGATATCTCAGACCTTCTGGGGCACCATCCAGTGTTGGCTGAACACTTTGATTCATTACGTCAGGAACTGGACTCACCATTGCCTTCTCTAGATTCGTCAGAACTATCTATGGAGCAACGCCTACGTGCCCAGCAATCTGCAATTCATAGAAGAAATCAGGTAGCAGAAGATCTGGATAATGTTCTCCTTCAAATTCGTGAGAAGCCAGGATTTGAGAATTTCCTGCTCGCGGACTCCGAGGAGGATCTAATGTCAGCAGCAAAAGAGGGGCCAATTGTAGTACTGAATGTGACAAAGCTCCGGAGCGATGCCATTCTTATCACGCCAACCGCATTGACAAGCATTCGTTTGCCAGAGCTCTGCTATGCTTCACTAGAAAAGCATTGTGGCGCAACGTCAACTACCCTTGACAATGAAGTTCAGAGAGCATTGCTGGCGTGGCTGTGGCAGGCTGCTGTAAAACCGGTAATAAAGCAGTTAGGTTTTCTCGCAAACACTAAACCTCATCAGTTGCCTCGCATTTGGTGGATTGGAGTAGGCCTAATGGCAAAGGCACCGATTCATGCAGCTGCAATGTTTAAACAGGGTCGTGTTCATTGCACAACCCTTCAGTATTGCCGTCCATCATACACATCTACTATCAGGTAGCTAGCCCTATCCTCTGCGTTACCATGTGAGGCTAACAACATTAATATTAGAGCTCTTCAATATTCGCGGTCTCGACAATTGCAATGTCGGCAGCATACATCAATGTTAATAGTAACCATGCCAACAACACCCGAACAAAGCTCTCTCAGAGGTGTTATAGAAGAGGCAGACGGAATCAAACACAGCCTTCGAGAATTCAGTCAAGTGCAAATACTTGAAAGGCCAACAGCTGAACGTGTCCTTCAGGTACTTCCACAGTATGGGATTGCCCACTTTGCTTGCCACGGGGTCTCTAAAATCAATCCTGCGGACAGCCATCTTTTGCTTCTGAAGAAGCGTAAGGAATCAGCGCAGCTCATTCGCACTGCTCCTAAGGAGAAGGTGCTGTCACTCAGTGCAAAGGAACTCACGGAACAGGTTGATGAGCTTCGCGTCAAAGATATTGCAGCACTGAAGTTGCCGTTAGCGAGGCTAGCCTATCTATCCGCTTGCAGTACCGCTCAGAGTACTGGGTCCAGACTTGTTGATGAAGTAACTCACATTGTGAGCTCCTTTCATGTTGCTGGGTTCGTTAATGTCATTGGGACATTATGGCCATCACAAGATGAGGCTTGTAAGAAAATGGCAGTGAATTTCTATTTTGCACTCAGCCAGACGGATGATGTGGCAGCATCTTACCATACTGCGATTATGGGATTGATGAAAGAGAAGCCTGCACAACCGATGTATTGGGCACCATTCATCCACTTTGGAGCTTAAAATGTACCTAACCATACCACGCTACCTTTTATTGCGTATGCTAACATGAATTAGTTGTTACGAGGAAACTACGTAGGGACAGGCATGCAGGCAGATAATCGTTCCAGGGTGCACGATTTGGAATGGAAGTGCTGTGGTTGGGGTTGTGCACATAGCTTTTTCTACATCTTGTGTTATGCGTCTTTTTTTTCGTTGCCGAAGACCTTGTGGAAGTTCTACCTATCTCGTTGTACAATTCCTTTTATTCTTTTAACCTCAGTACAATCGAACCTCTATATTTGCATATGGTCGGGGCCGGGAGGGTCGATACTACCATTGGTAATGCAGTTAACGAGGTGACTAGGCATTACCCATAAGGTGAATGGGAGGAGCTAGACCTCCAGACTAGTCAGGAAGAGGAAGATGGCGAGTTCTACGACGCCATTGAGGTATTCTTTGAGTTATTTTTCACGGAGATTTCCTAAGAGGTTACATCGAGTCATTATGCATTTTGCCCGTTTTCGAGTTTGCGTTCATTTCTTAAGACGGGTTGCAGTACATTTCCTAAAACCACCAGTTACGTTATTGACCTATTCTGCATTGCGAGAGACTTAATTGCCTGAGCTGGCCAGATTAACTTGGCCCCCTTGAATCCATCCTGGTTCATCGTAACGGGACCGTATATGAGTACTGAATATGCATTAGAGGGGGATTGTGCCAATCAGCATAGGACCGTACTATGCGTAGCAACACATACTAGTGTATAACCATTACATGTACCTTGTCGTCTAGTTGGCTCCGATGTAGCGTCGAATTTTGACTTTTGGCCCTTTGAGTCTCCAGTCCGCCACAACCTTGAGTATATATATTTTGACACCTACTAAATCAACTCTGACCTCAAGGGGATTGATGCGGACTCAGTTATTGATGCCAATTTCGAGCCTAAAACACGACCAAGTAAGGTGAAATGTTGGGATTGTATTGTAGATATATGCTAGTTTATTAAATGTGAAGCGCGACTTCCAGACTTTGTCGCGCTACCCCAAAAGTATCCCCGGTGGTATTTCTCACAGTCAGGTTATAAGAGAGATTAAGTACTTAGTATATAAGTATAAAGAGTAAGCCTTAGTAAATAAGTAGCTGACCGTTGTACTATCTAACAAGTTAGTTATACATTACCTACCCTTTTGATAACTTAGCTAGGTCTATCTTAGTAGTCTTTATACCATGTCAAGCTAGCTTGTTTAGCTTAATACAATAGAGTGCCCCCTTGGCCGAGTAGTTTCTGTGGGATCACGGCTATTCACTATGGTATCGGGAACATTTCTCTGAGATAGATGAACTGACTTGCTTTCCTTACAGCTTCGTTTCACCCTTAAGTCCGAGATTGTACCCCCTGTCTCCGCACACAGGGATCAAATCAACAATTACTGCTCCTAGTAAACAGCTCAGGGCTAATAAACTTTCACAACAAACTGCAGCTGGGGTTCATATTACTGTAAATATCCATAATACCCTTCCTTTTGTCCCAGCGCTCTCTCAGGGAATTGAACTTGTGCTCCATGCGCACCGGGCTCATAACCTGTGAGATCACGGCTATTCACTATAGTATCGGGAACATTTCTCTGAGATCGATGAACTGACTTGCTTTCCTTACAACTTCGCTTAAATCCGAGATTGTACCCCCTGTCTGCCAAGTCCCAGGTCTCATGTGATAATGCTCCAACAGTTTCTTTGTATTACTGTATGTCTTTAGAGAAAGGCTCTACGGTAGTTCAAATTACAACTGTCCCACTAAGTTATGTATTTCCTTTGTTACAGTTTGTAATTTTCCATAAAGTCAAAGTAAGTCTAAATAATAGTAAGGTTTGGACTACGTAGGTATAGTACCCTGACGAAAGTATTTGCTACCCTCCCATATATTTTTGCTTGGGCTGCTACTTTAGGATTAGCTGGGCATGAACACTGGTTGGCTCTTACTAAGAACTTGCAATGGTGGAGGAAAAGCTAGCGCTGCATATTCTGTATGATTTTGTACGCAATGGGTTGAAACAATAGAAATATCATTTATGCACGATCGGCAAGTTACCTACTTGGCGTTGTCACGTGCCCAAGATCTCACGAATGCTACAAAAAATATTAACCTGTGTTACGAAGCTATATAGAACAGGGTCCCCCACTTACGTAAGCAGAGCATCACAACACCATCCAAATTGCCGATATCTGCGCCAGTTGTCTTTCACAAATACGAATTTGTCTAGGTGCTCTAATTGGACGCTGCGATATAGTAATCAAGTAGGACTTGATAAATGAGAATAAGCAGTAGCGGCAAACAATCAACAAGTTGAAAATGGAAGTGGAGGATGCACTGAGCACAAAGGAGAAATCCCAGAGGACCTAGAAGCTTCAACGCAGACAGAGCCGGGGGTATGCCGGGGGTATGTATATACGCAGCAGCTTTGATACGTATAATGCAGAACGCTGTAATGTCTTCCACGCTGGCACATCTTAAGTATGAAGTATATGCTGATCGAGCCCTATGTTGCAAGTAGACCAAAAATTCCTGTTATTTTATTACTTGGCGATGGGATGATTGTTTGTACTCCTTGCAATTTTTTTGAAGTTATCCTCTTTCCCCACATATATCGTGCCAACTAGTTCTAACGTAGCATCTCTGGATGGCAATTTACCGAATCCTACCTGACCAGCAAGCCATTAGGCCATTAGGGTCAAAGGCTGTTATTGATCTTCTATACCACAAACGCCACCTAGTTCACTCGCTTGAGCTGACGGACTTCGACGTAGTCATCCAAGCCTTCGCTAACCTGACACTATGCGATCACGTGGTTTGCAAATCGACTTCAAAGACTTTGCCAATTGGATTCACTCAGCTGCCAAAACCCATGGTTGATTACATTGACGTCGGTAGGAGGTGAAATGCACTTCCATATACGCCTGGGCACGAGCCGAGCCGACTCGAGCCAAAAGCTTGAGCTACGAGCCCGAGCCGGCTCGAGCCCGTTGTTTCTTCGGGCCGCCAAAACCCGTGGATATCCAGGTGTGGGAGCAAGGGTAAGATCATTGAATATAGCGCCTTCCCCCCATCCAATTCAATATATTTTTCTTTACTTCTTCTTCAACCCGCAGCACATGCAACTTCCGCAATGTCACGCCCTACACCCACAGCACAAGATTTTATTACTTCGCTTGCAGGTCGATATGAAGAATTACAAGATTCAAATATACCTACTCCCAGGCAGGCATCACGGCGCTTTAATAACTATATTCATTCACGCAAGCTACTTATCAGTTCCCGCAGAGCGAATGTTTTCAATTGCCCGTCAAACAGGCTTCAGATTCTCACCAAGCGTCGAAGCTCACTAAGTGAGAACATGATGAATGCACTGATGTGTAGTAAAAATTGGTTAGGGTTTTCAGAGGTTACGTAGGAGTAATTGACAGCAGAGCGGGAGCTGCTGGACCGGTTTCAAGAGCTTAGTGTAGATGGTGATATTTCGGGGTTTCCTGCGGAATGTTTTGATGAACATGATTAGGAACAGACTGTTGGTCAACTTGCCCTTTGTATTTAGTTCATGTATCATTTTCTTACCTCACACGCACGTGTGTGAAAAAGCTCGAGCCTGCCTTTCTTGAAGCTCGAGCCGCCTCGAGCCTTAGTATACTGTGAAATGTCGAGCCGGCTCGTACTTCCATATCTCCAACTGCAATTGCAAATTTAGTAATTTTAGGTGCCAGTCACGATAGCGGGTATGCCAGAGTCCTCACTTCACTTCTCGCCGATGGAGTGGACCATGGCCGTGTGGTGCTTCTTGAAGGGACTCCATTTGCGAAAGAATTCAAGGGCCTGCCCTTTTGTAAGACAAAGTTCGCTGACATGTTTTTATCAACCCATTGGAGAATTGGGTTCCAGATACGAAACAAGAGTCCAAAAAGTACAACAAGCCCCAGAGATGTCGTATCCCCCCTACAACAACTACTCAAAGCACTCGCCGCCCCCTACTCCCTCGACCCCCGGCAATGCTTCAAAGCAGTGCTGCAGTGATCAAACCCACCACCTGTTTTGCCCACTATCTTTCAGTGCCAGATGGGTCAGGATGGTATGTTCACAATGCCTTCCAGCAAGCAAAATAAAAGACATGTAAGCTATCTATGTCCCAACACACTGTAGGCTTGACGGTGCCAACCAGACTAGGCTTAAAGAGGGTGCAACTTCATTGATATAGGTCTGCAAATTATGTTGCGAAAAAGAATGTCGGCTGAAGTGCCAATGGTGATGCCCAGATCAAGCCTAACCAGCAAGCTTAGGCATAGGGTGATGCAGACCTAGTAAGCATCACGAGACAAACATAAACAACAATTGAATATTTCTTGCTCTGCTGATAATTTTCTAATGCTGTACCTACATACTATTGTCACTGACCTGTCATGTTGATTTGCTTTGTGGGCAAATCTGGTATAGGCATATGCATTGTTATGGGACATTGCCTCATGTTTTTTTTTTTTTTTTTTTTTAGTTCATGTTAGACTATCACAATCTATAGATGAAATATTTCTAATATAGTGTAACATTATTCTGAATATAAGAGTATGATGCCACACCAAAAAAACCCGATACAAAATAAGAATTGCTGCCTTTTTTATAAAAGTTGGTAAGTAAGCTATCCGCAATAGGAATGCTTATCGACCGACTTTCAAGAATCTGAGGAGATCTCGGATTGCATTACATTCCCCATGCCTCAGAGTCATCCAGCATAGGCTATAACAGGGATGTTCAGGACGCTTCATCCAGCCGATTACGGATGAGTATTCAGATGATAAAGGCCTATCACACTCACTTACCCTCGTATTCGATGTAATAATAATACCCCCCTGGACGATATTCTTATATTGAGAGTATAATGCAACTTCCATAATATGTTTTCCTTAAATGTGAGTACGTATCCCCAATTGTATTCCATAGCGCTTTGGTACTATCCGAATGTACCATAGTGTGTATGTTTTCTGGGTTCCACTCCCCTCAAGAGGCTCAATTGCACTCCCTGAAACTGATTTTTCCTTGACTATAACTCCCGCAATCATCTAAAACATTGGGGATACTTAATTTGCACATTCTTATATACAGAGCTAATTTGGTTGAAAAGAAGGCCTATTACCTATGTTGTCTTATTTGATTTCACGCAGAATTCTTTAGGAGGCACTACACGCGCTCTCCCCAATCAGGAGGATTGATTGCATACCACCGACTGACTAAGAAATAAAGGCGCTCCTCACATCACTAGATTCAGTATTAGATACATGGCCAAGATCCCGGAATTATTTCTAGTTTCTGGAAAAGGCAAGTACCAACTACTTTAACGGTACCTCAGACGGCCCCGTAGGTTAGAAACAAACAAAATTAGCGAGACGCAGTGTGCACCCTGGGCTGGGCATGGAAACGGCAGTTGCTGATCCCTACCCGCTCGAGCCAAGTGAACTAGTACTAATACAGCAATGTCAAATTTTAAGGTATGTATCTTTAGTCATGATTCGGACTAAGGTTATCTTCTTCGGCTGGATCGATTGCAACCTTCAATCCAGTTCCACAATAGGTTTTTGATTTGGGACCTGGACGTTACATACCTAGTTGTGTGAGGATTCTAGCTATGCTTGTAGACATTCTGAACTAGCACTCAGCGAAACAAGTAGTCGGGCTGTGGGATAACTTTCGGAATGGAGTTGAGCAACATTTTTTTCTTTATGGGATTCGGAGTATTCTCTTCTATGATGTCGACCACCCAATGATTGCATTGATCCACTCGCAACAATTTAAGCTCTTAGGCTAGGTCAAAAACGAGCGTTTACGGGTAACCGATTACCGGTATTTATTGCGTGCCAACCAGACTAACTTATTGCAAACCGAACCAACATACATAAAGGGTCTCGTCAAATATATCGAGCAACATAGTGGTGGTGCAGAGCCATCAGCGAAATCGGCTACAGATTTGCAGTGCGGTGATATGGCATGCAATTGAGATGACTGCATCTGGATGTAGCTTTTCATTTTTGAGAGAGTGAAACCCCTTATGCGTTGGTTCATCATGATCTGTACGTGGGGGCTAGGTTAATGGTGTTCGAACTACATAAGTATGTACCTGAAGGTCCGGATTTTAATTTCAAGCATGACATCCTTCTCTCTTTTTTTATTAGTCTCATGCCAAGATCCTTCTGCAGAATGTTTTTTTTCCGCTAACCTTTAGGCTATTTCTGCTTAGTAACGATAGTAATAACATTAACAAGAAAAGCTTTATTTTTCTGGATCAGTGACATTTGATCTAGGCTTTATATGTTCTTCTGATCACGAAAACCCCGGTCCCCTCCCACCCGCTACGTCCCCTCCCCCCAAATCAGTACTTGGTTAGATGAACTTCAACACTGGTCTGCGGCAATGCCATACCCTACCTCCATTCAACATCTACCTACCGAGGTTTTGGACATAATAATTTCTCTCCTGGAAGGGCGAGTTGGACAGTATGCTATGGTTTGCAGGCGGTGGCAGAAAGTTGTCGAGCGTTATTCATTCAAGTCCATCAGCATCCGAAGTATCCATCTCGAGGAGTTTCGTGCCATATTTGGACGCAATCCCCACCATTGTCACCGTAGAGCGTCTCTCAAGCATATTTCTCTCGAAGTTATCCTGCCTACCTATAGCGCTAGAGCATGTGCTAAATTTGAGCGCCCTGAGGATATGATCGCAAACAACACCGTATTCACGGAGACAATCCATACCTTTTTTGGTATATTACATGACTGGGAAGTCCACGGATTGCAGAATGGAGGAGGTGGCTATACCCTTTGTAATATCGGTTTCAACTTGCGTATATCTTCCCCGATGGATGGTTTTGGTAACCGGACGGATATCTCATTGCACAAAGGGAAGATCCCAAGACATCCCCCACCATCAAGAGATTGCGGTGACACTCGATTTGCACACTCCTATATACAGCTGATTGGGTTGAAAGAACGTCCATTACCTATTTTGTCTTGTATTTATTTCCTTCGTGCCAAATTCCTTAGGAGGCAGCTTGCGGGGGCTTCCGCAGCTGCATTGGCATGTGCTCTCCCCAAGTTGGAGGATATTGAATTAAGCCTCAATGACCACGAATGGATGTTCCCTCTCACAAGGCAAAGGAACCGATATGGTGAGTACATAATGTTGCATCGAATCCTTTATAGCTTCAGGTATATGCGCCTGTGGCCTTTTGAGATTCCTCTGAGTGTATGTTCTAATTATACCGGCTGGCAATTGTGTTTCAGATTTTGGTCAAGCACTCCACACTTTATGTCTCATCAATTCTGCGCTTCGGACATTTAGTTTATCATATATAATGGAGGAGCCCACCGACCATGCCTTCTGTATACCGAATGCACTTCCTGACGACTCCCCGGATACCGACACACTATCGCAAGCGCTTCATGCCCTCTCCCAAAGCCCCACCCTAACTAATGTCTATCTTGATGACATTGTTGTCTCTGAAGAGTTGTTTTGGCCAAAGGATATAACTTCCAAAAGCGGGAGACCATTTTGGCCCGCGCTCAAGGAGTTTGCTGTGTATGCAAACCCAACCACGCCGACTGGTCAGTGGTATTTTGAACGCAACATACACTACCTTCCCACAACGAGTGATGATGGTCAGGACGATTTTCCAATGACTCCTAGCTTCCTTCCAGATGAACACGCCGACCCAGAAGACGAATGGTTATCCACGGACTCGGAGCCAGATCCTCTAGACGAGTACCGAAACTTGCGCCTGTGTGGCAAGGCGCGGATTAATAAATTTCGCCGACGCCTATCACCAGAACTTTTCAATCCGCTGGTTTTTGCGTTTGCACGTGCCGTACAAAGGATGCCGAAGTTGAATCTCTTTAACTTTAGTATGAATTGCGGAGGATCACCTGTCTTTCAGGCAGAATTGGTGCGCGAAGGGATAGTTTCGTCAGAGTGGGACGGGTACGAGGGGGAGGAGGAAGAACAAGAGATAGGTAAAAAACGATGGACTTTCGTAAAAACTGAAGAGACAGAATGGGAAGTACCTGGAGGGCTGATGGCGATTCTAAACGATACATTAGGCGAGAGGGGGTTGTTCAGGTTCATGACGGTGGACAGATACGCCATCCCATAAACCACTAAATTGTAAAATCGTGCGAATAGGCTCAAACTCAAAGTAGAGTCATAATTCTAAGTGGTCGGAATACTAGACGGTATTCTAACAAAAGATATATATTGAATATGAAGGAAGTTAAGGCAGTCTCTTGGAGTATATGTTGATTAGGATAGATATGTAAATATAGGCCGATGAGCTCCTATTGCTGCGTATTTACTATTTCTAAGAGTATTCAAAGCTAGTTTTTATTCCTGCCTCTTCGGTTTGCCTGGGCAGAATCGCTAACGTAGTTGACAGCCAGCTGGAAGCAAGGAAACTAAGCCTATATTAGCTCTAACCTGTGGCGTTAGGGCCAGAATAAGAGATGAAAACGTACAGCGCGGACAAACAGTAATTTAAATGTATATAAGGGCCTATTAGCATGTATAAGCATCAAAAATAATACCAAGATGCAACGAAAATTCAGGCACCTTTAGATACGCTAGAGATATCAACCTCCAACCTTTCTCTCACTTATGCAGATAATGCTTATGGGCAGAGTATGGAAAGTGGAGAAAAATTAATACAATAACAAGTTTTAAATAGTGCGCGGTCTATATAAAATTGGGTGCTGCGGAAAAGATATTGGCTGTTAATAATATATAGGCAACTTTGTAGATTATGTAAATAGGTGGTACCAGGAAAACTGGTGAATAAGACTCCTTGTTTGTATGCATATCTGAATCATAACTAGAATAAGTCAAAATTCGAGTCAAGGACGCTAATCTGCCCACAACTAGTAACGCTCCTACCACAAAAAGGAGACAGACAAGGTGTCTTATTCACCAGTTTTCCCGGTAGTCAATCGTTATTTCCATTAAGCTAACGTTAATTACGGGGCATTTTAGCATCTGGGCCTCACTGCTCATTGGCAGTGTAATTTAATGAAACTCTTAATTGATAAGGGACCTGGACGATAAACTAGCACGACATCACGACAGCACCCAACATTGCAGCATCAACCAACATAAGAACATCACCATCACATCAATATCATCTGAGAGGTAAAAAGCCACTCGAGTTCGGAACTGGGTGAAGGAAGATATGGAGTGACTGGATAATTCCTACTCAAGTTCTCCAAGATAGATATCCCTCTTGCATGATGCCTCCCAGCACTCCCTCGAGCAGCCAAATAGTGGTGTGCCAATAATTTTTTTATAAATGCCCAATACCTTGTCCAACTCCTCCAATACCCTGTCATCCCAGGGAAGCTCCTTCGAGCAGCTCTATGATTCCCAAGAATGCTGAGAATCGATGTTACTAAGCAGACGATTTAACTTAGAGCCCGTCAATCAAATATTGAAATCTGCGCTACCTTCGCCTTGCCAAGGCGCTCTGTAGGTAATGACATTAGCTTAATATGGAAATAACGATTGACTAATTATTTAATAACTTAGAGGGATTATTTTATAACCAGAGTACCACAAATTATAAACACATCCAGGAGTCTCTATGACTTCATAGAGTATTCATCAGCAACCCTCACATGCCTATAGCTTTCCTTACTAAGTTACGTATATATCTGCAACCATTTCAATTGTCACTAAAGTTGATTTTATTCAAGCGTATATTGGTGAAGAACATAGTGCACCAATTTAGATAGCCACATACTCTATCCCTCCTAGACCTCAAGTACCCTTGTTTCCGCCCCATTCGCAATTGGGTATAGTAGTCTCAAAACTGAAAATCGTCTATATACTCGGCCTCAACTGACTTAAGCAACTGACCGTTGTAGCTTACCCTGTACTCCAAATTTGCCCCGCCGCATAGTATATCCCTCGAGTAAGAAACATCACACCAGGTCCTTCCTGCGGAAACATATGTTGGTTCCTTCCGTATCTCCCCGTACGGTATCGAGAATGTCAAGGAACACAACTTCTTGACACCCTTCTCAACTGACCTCGCTGGTGGGACGGCAGCATTATTGTACAGCAAAGTAACTTTGTTGGACCAATCTCCTCTGTTGGCATCGCTAAGAGCTACAGCTGAGTAGGTGGCCCCTTTAAGAACACGTCCTTCCACAACCTCGTCGCCCTATGTATAAATTGAGTTAGCCCGACCACTAGCTATAGAAACAGGATAAGAAAGTATGATGGCACATATATACCCTTTTTAGGAGCCATCGCATTTGGTTGCTTGCGCGCCAAACTTGTTTTGCCGCATCCCAATATTTATCCGACTGATGATGATTTGGGTTGCTCGAATCGAAGGGGTCTGCAAAGGAAATACCATAGCTAACTCGGGCAATTCGGGAAAGGAATGAGGTGGCATGATTTTGCTCCAGGCCCCACAACGTTGCACCACGACAGACCGCTGAGATACTGTGTTATCACGACCAAATTGTGTAAGTCTAGGCATCTTTGGGTTGGACTGCCACCATTGGGAGACTTACGCTCCAGGTTCCTGAAGTACGGCGACTTTGTCCCTAATGTTGGCAGTTTTGAGGTAACTGTGGAGGTACTTACTCTCACCGAATCCACCCACTAGTGCAACGGCCTACATAGGTCATGAGTTAGTCAAGACAGTGACCGCAATCGGTGTCAAATCCCATTTCATGATCACCTACCCTAGCTTTCATGCCTTTTTCCTTGATACCTTGGAGCTGTTTCTCCACTAGGGCTTGAATCTTATCGCAGATCGAATCAAAGATAGCCCGCAATGTGTTTCTACCCGTAGCCTCAAGATTTAAAAAGAGCATCATTATGGGATTTGTCGAACTTACAATTCAATTTTGATTGTGTCATCCTCTATCCCTATCTCGGGAGAGTCTCCTGCTCCTTTTAGGTCCACAGTCAGTGGCGCTGTGTCGTCCTGTGTAAATGATCGCTTGATTCCATATTCGAACTCCCGAAACATTTTGTTTATATCCTTTTGTTTGATTTTGGCATATACGTCTCGGCCAACAAGGGTCCGAATATGCCGTTCAAATTCAAGGTCGAGGAATACAGACCCACAAAGACCACCTATATGCCGCAAGCGCTAGCTTTAAGCCATGGGTAATTGCAAAATGATTTTGGAAGTTTTACTTACCATCCCCAATAACACATTCTCGTATCTTCAATGGTTTGAGACTCTCGACTTTATAACTAATGAGGTCAACGGTACCGCCGCCGGCGTCACAGACCACAAATCCATCGCCAACCTAGCACCACAAATTGTTTCCCATTGCGTCAGCTAGGACCGAACGTAGGTATTATGTTGTAGGGTTAGGAATCTAGTAGGGTTAGGAATCGAGAAATGCCCACCTTAACTGTATTCTCATCGCTTTTCTGCTTCAATAATGCTAATGCCGCTGCTTCAGGTTCTGTCACCAATTGACTGCCAACTGGCATCCCGGCCCTTTTTGCTGCACGCAAAGTCCTATCCTTTGCCAGTGGTGACCAGACAGCAGGAACAGTAAGAACTACTTTCAAGGTATAAAGTTCCTCGAAATCACCCCCTTTCTTTCTCTTCAGATGTTCAATGGTGTACTTCCACAGACACGCTAGATAGGCTGTAACCACATCTTCTGCGCTTAAGCGCATTGCATTCATTCGAGTGACCATCTCTTTAATGTGTGGAGTTTCATTAAAGTATTTATTAGAGGGATCAAGCATGATCTTGATCCAGCGAAAATAGTTCGTGTCGTTTATGCCGACCTTGTAGCCCCATTTTGATACATTGCCCTCCTGGTCGTAGGCAATCGCTGAGGGGACTTTATCTTGGTTCGCTAGAACTCCGTGTGGGTTTGGCCAGTCATTGATGATTTTGACATCTTTGGCTCCAGTCGACAAAGCCCATGAAACACCGGAATACTATGTGATTGCGGGTTAGACAATCCTCGGTCGACCATTCATATGATCATATTGAAATAAGGAGGTTTAAAAAGTATATATGCCCACCGTTGTTCCAAAGTCAACTCCAATAATAATATCAGTGCCAGGCATTTCTACGAGGCGGATGGTATATAGTAACTGACAGGCTGCCTTCCGATATAACTAGGCTGGGTGTAAAAATTACTGCACTGGTCAGGGCGTTCAACACCTTTCCTTTAAATCTTCACGTAGGATATGGATATTTGGCATACGGGACTTGATAGTGTGTTTCGAACACTTCTTGTGTGGGCCTGTTTCCGAAAATCCAAACTACATGACCATGTTTTAGACTATGCAGTACATGACCTGTGCCAAGTATGGAAGGCCTGATTTAAAGTGGGGGCACCCACCGGTTTGGGTCAATGTACTGTACGTTTAGCAGCACCTCAGCTTGAACTGCATGCGACTGTCTAATTAAATAAAATAAAAATAAAAATAAAATGCGGCTGTCTTTGAACCAGCTTCATCGATTGATGTGCTGGCATGCCCAGCCATCAGAAAGACTCCTTACAAAGTGGTACTGGACAGATAGCAGGTGAGATAAAGTACCGTAGGCCAGACTGGTGACATTCTTCCACCCGAGATTCCATATTCTTGGGATCTTGTTGTTATATCTTTTATCTCCAATGTTTTCATCATTTTTATCGATGTTCCATGGACAGACAAATACACCATCTACATATTACGAAACCAATGCTCAACCGCTAGCTAATCAACCCAAAGCCTCAGGATTTCCTCCGTTGTCAGATTACTGTTCGCCTTCCAATTCCGCTATGGCCAGTCGACAGGCACCACCAGGGTACACCCAGAATCATAACTATCATGGTAATAACGATCTTTCCACGGCGGAGACCAATATTCGTGAGTATTCACAGTCTGGAGTTCCCAAGGGCATGAGCTAACAGGCCCATCTATGATAGCTCCTCCACCTTATACTCAACTTTCCATGCCTCTCTCCATGTATGGCGACAATTTGGATGATCCTACATATAAGGAAATGATTGTAGTTATGGGAGGGCGTGGGGGGGGGAAGAGCTATTTCATCAATCAAATGGTAGGAGGGGATATTGCTTTAATTGGGGATGGTAGTACGCAATGTAAGATTTTTACCAGATATATATTCCTAATTCATCCAGACTGAAACTCAGACACAGGCACCTTGACTTGCCAGGCGGTACCGACGCGATTCGGGAGAAGCAAAGTAATCCTCATTGATACCCCTGGGTTTGATGAGTCCAATCCCTCAGAAGCTATTGTCTGTGCGGAGATTTCCCGAGCTCTGGCACAATTCTACCAACGTGGCGTGTCATTGAGGGGATTTATCTATCTCCAGCGTATTACTGAAAAGAAGACCATCGGAAATGCAGCCTCAGTCCTGAAAATGTTCCGAAGCCTGTGTGGGGAGACAAAACTTCTGAAGAACACTATTCTAGTAACTACCGGGTGGCAATTACAACAGGTTGATGAACCACAGGGGGCAGTTCAGGAGCGTGAGTTACGAAAATTTTGGGACCAAATGCTCAACCAGGGATCCACAATGGTGCGGTATTATGGCGACCGCGACTCAGGTGTTGGGATTGTCAGCCGGATTCTCGGAAACGAAGATATTCCGTTCGAGCCCGAGGCAGAACTGATGGCGAGAGGCAAACAGTTGGAGAAAAGGGCAAACATAGCTAAGGAAGTGGCAAGATTACAACAGGAATTGGATGGGTTGGCGTTGTAAGTTTCCAGTATAAGAAACTGATATGTTTGGGCCGATAGCAGGCAATCGCCTGGAATAATGGTTCCTTTAGCATCTATTGCCCTTTGTTGCTCAGGAGTTTGTACAGTATATGCTTGGTGTTACTGTAGAGACATTTCTGAGAAGATCTCTGAAGAATCGACATGAATACCGTACTCTAGTTCTGGTTCTCACGTTCCGTTGTATCGTGGAAATCGGTGTGTTGAATTCTACGGTACCTACCAACACATAACGCATAAAGTTCTTATTACTTTTGATCAAGTAACTTTCTAGCCATCAAATCTTCTCGTTCAGGCCACCCACCATCGACGATTCACAAATCACCGTGGGGGTAGTAATGTTTGGCAAGTTTTCATCAACTTACCCCCAAAAGGAAAGGCTACGCTGTGATGTGCGGGGTATCTGCCATTGTGGGAAATAATGTCATACCCTCCTCGACATTGGTCATCGACGTGCTTTACTTACTGTACATATGCATTGCATGACATGTGCAAGTCAAGATACCCAACCAGTAGAAACATTACGATACACCCATCTGTCACAATTGATGCTGTGTAGAGCAGAACCCATCACATGAATACGTAAACATGCACATTCATATACGCACTTGTGGTATATCGACCATGCTGTTGATGTTTGCACGAGGTAGGCATATTACTTTTGTTCTGATATGCACGTTCAACTATGTAAGATATCTGCACAGGCAAGAGTGCCAGCTTCAGGCCTCCGAGATGGAATCCCACTAACGTATTGGATCAGAAGGATTGATTAAGAGACCTCAGCCACGTAAAAACGTTCAGTAATTACCAGCAAGATACATGAACTTTCTGCCAAAATGCATCTGACGCCTGGGAACGGGAACCATACACCTGGTACTGCCATTCAATCACAGCCTGAGGGTGATTATCCACCGCAAGCTGGGCCACCTTCACGAGGAGTGCACGCATCGTCGACGTCTATAGCTAATTCAAGTGACCCATCCTCCCTGTTGCCTTCGACATCCCAGGAACAAGAACGTGGTCAACAGGCGGCCCCCTATGATCACGTCCGACCCACTCCCCCTTCAGGGGAAAATCCTGTCTATACTATATCTATGCTAGATTATTATGGCTCGGGGCAGGTAAACGATAACATCAACCATGGACGCCCTACACATGTAGACATAGCTACTAGAACTGGGGTTTCAGGTATGTAGTTTTTATTAACGCCATCAACCGCATGCCTTGTCGAATTGACATGCTGATAAAACTGAAGAAGGAGCCGGAGGATTTCGCCAGCAGGAGCAGTCGCTAGATGGCTATGGGAATGAAATGTATTCTCAAGAACCAGAACAAGCACGTCGTCCACAGACATACGATAAGCGTAGTCTTGATCCGGTCGCTCCTCCATCAAAGGCGAATCGTGGCAATAATATACCAGACCATTATGGACCGCAGGTAAACGACAGCGTCACTAGTAGTGCTGCCCACCCTACACATTTGGACAAGCCTGCTAGGGCTACAGGTATGCAAGTATCTCTATCATATCTATATCAGTATTCAACCATTTAAGATGCTGATAATGATAAACTGCAGAGGAAGCAAGAAAACCTGGTGGACAGGGACAGTCGGATAGCAATAGGAAAGGAAGGTACTCCGGGTGAGCCTTTCATTTTCGTATTTCTTAAACCGATAAGTAATGGATACTAATGGAGCAACTAGAATTCCGACTACACTGTCAGGTGCATCCTCGAATAATTATCAGCCTACAGCTCCGGGCGGTATACAGTTATTTGGCTTTCACTTTATTGGGGGGGGAACAGCAGCGATGATACCTCAGTTACAAAGCTGAAGAAAGAATTACAGCAGGTGCACAGGGAGAAGAAGCAACTTCTTGCTGAACAAGAGAAAGTACGCCGCAGAGCCGCTAGATTGCAAACTGAGATACAGAGCGCCGCTCGCCAGAAGGAGACTGCGAGACATCAGGCAACATTGGCGCAAGACCGCTACCGGCATTTACAGATGGCTTATGAGCGACAAGTAGATGAAAATAGGATACAACAGCACCGCATTCAGAAGTTCGCTGCGCAGGTTGATAACAAGGAGCTCTTTCTCGGGAACCAGCAGAGCGATAGTGAAATTTTGGGGATGTTTCGGTCATTGTTTACTCATGTCAAGTCGTGGAGTTTAGCGTTCTCTAGTGAGCACCAAGTGGAAAAATCGGAACTGAGGGAGCGCCCAGATTTTGGATCAATAATGTCCCAGATAGCACCTGGGGATACCAATTTCCAGTTACTCGACAAACGGAGTACACGACGACGCTGTGTGCAAGGTATTGTGGGATATACACTTGCCGAGGCCATTTTTCGGCGAGTGACGGATCTGGACGTGCCTGGCTCACCCCCAGCCCTGGATCAATGGAGCCAGGGTAACGCTAATGCTATCGATAAAATTGAGCAGAATTTATTCAGAGGTCAGTGATGGCTTTGACGAGTGCTTATTGAGGGGCTGGCGGTATTTTATTAACACGTTCCAGGGCAACCGGAGATCACTCCACGAGAGTTGAACGACTGGAGGGCGTTCACCGTAGCTCTCGTTTCACGAATGGAGGCTAGGACTACTGGGACTCATCAGGAAGGGGTAGTCTCAAAGCAAGAAAAGCATAGTGCATCAATATTGGAAATGATCTATGCATGGGCAAAACCAACAGAGGACCCCAAAAACATTGAAGCAAACCTCAAGGGGATTATCCAGAAGGCTATCGAAATGGCCTTGGTACTCCGGAAACAGCGTGCTTGTTGGTCCATTAAATTTCCGCCTCCACCTGCATTATTCGATGCTAGAATTATGGAAGATATTGATGGGGACGATGAGGGTTACGAACATGAAGATGAAATGGTTATTAATAGGCGTGTGGCTTTGTTTATATTTCCCGGTCTGTATAAGCGGGGGAATGCGGATGGAGAGCATTATGACATCGAGTCTTGTCTAGTTAAAACCAAAGTTCAGCCCCTGGATAATGAATAGGGTGCCAGGCAAATATTCTTAAATTTCCTTGGTTACTCATTCTTGTTTATCATGAGGCAAAAACGAGTCTTCGGGTCGTGCCTGCGATCTTTTAGCACAGCAGTGGTTATCCAAAATGAAAAGATTTATATATGGTCAGTCTCAAGAACAGGATGTAGTGACTCAAAAAGACAAAAAAAAAATAAGAAATGGCGGGTTTAAGCTATAGTTCAGGTCTGCATCCACTGCTGTTGTGGGGAGGGATGGGTGTAGTGACTGAAGTTGAGGGTAATGGGGTTGCTTGCAAATGCTGGTCGCCCCAAGACCCTCCTGCTCGACCCCGGATGCCCTTCCGTAACGCATCCGCCAGTGCTTCCTTCACTACCGCTTTTTTTGAGAGTGACTAGCCACCCGGAATTTCAAGGGTCAAGCTAGTTAATCTGCCGCCCGCGTATGTTATGTACAAGGTAAAATATATCACTACCGCTGGTCCTCCACGCATATTTATCAAATCAGGGACCTCTTGTTCCAACATCCAACTTCCGAAGGTTCCAATATCCAACTCCCAGAAGCTCAAATATCCAGCTCCTAACTTCTCCCAGGTCTAGCTCCCAAAGGCTTCGACACAGCCGAAGTATTCGGATACATGTATCGGGAGCTGGCTAGAAGGGCAGCATGGGAACAGGCAGACGGAGAACACTTGTACACCAAATTTTTAGTTCCAAATAGACTCCCAGGGCTGCAGTCCAACTGGCTTTCCAGCTAGCTGATCATGACTCCCATGGTTTGTAGTTTGTAAAATAAGACCTAAATTCATCCACTATATAGGTACTTCCGCTGGTATTAGACATTGTCATTGCTCTGTTGCATGCCTATTCACCTATTGAAGCCAAGCTCCGATATCGGCACATGCCTTCCTATATACTTACTGATGATTGAGGGAGGCTACTCGAGAAATAGCAGAACATGCGATGCATAAAGCTGTATTAACTTGACTGATGTAAGGTACGCGCTGCTTTCACAAGGATACTCTCCCTAGGCGGCCCAACATCGACATCACAATGAAATTAGCAAAGGCTTACTACTTGCGTCTGGGGGTGTCGGTACTCTATTAACAGTGAGTGCGCTTGTTGAGGCCGGTTCTCAACTGTAGGCAAGTGCTGGCCATGTAAGCTACGGGTATTTATGCGGTAGTGCATATGCAATTGCATGCTGGGTTTATCTACTGTATTGACCTATTCAGTAATCAATACAGTCCAACGATGGATTGGTGAATGGTTGTTCTAACTGAAAATAGTCAACGGGTCAACTCATTGACAAATCGACATGATTGGGGTATGGAATAATACAATATCCGCATTCCAACCGGCATTTCCCCGATCTATCTACCGTAAAACGCCGACATTCTTGCATATGTCCCTCCTCCTTGAATTGATGCCATTTTTGAGTTTTTCCGCAATATTTTGCCACGCTCCTTTGTAACCTGGTTGCCATTTCCATGACCAGCCGTATGCAGGTGATTCATCGAGTCCACCCACGACGAAACTTAAGTAGCTGCTGTAGCCTATTGCGAGTGGAAATGGAACATCACGGGGTTCAACGCTTAATTTAAGCCTGTCTGATATAAGTGTATATAAGGTTTTGGATTAGTCACCTATGGATTCTCCTAACGAGAATTCTTAAATGGGTGGTCGCTTCCGAGTTAGTAGTCCTTAACGATAGAGATTCCTGTCTGTATTTGGATGCACATAAGGAAGTTCCAGTGCAGGCCAAAAACCTCCAAAGCGCTGCAAGCAATAAAGTTGGTTATCAAACAAGAAATCACTGACTTTCTGTACTTTCCATCAGCTGTCTATAGATACTTATTTCATCTTTGTGGGGAGAGGCACATCTTGGTTGACCTGTTCAATATTTGTATGGTATTTCGATATAAGAATATAAACATGTGTATCAAGGTCTACTGCAACCTCTACGAGGGTCTGGTCGAGACTAACCTGAGGCATGTTCACCCAGAACCCAAACTAGCAACACGTTTCGGCAACTGGCTAGAAGAAGCAATACGCCGTACGGAGCTATGAGACTAGCTAAAATGTAATAAGATTGCCAACATCTGTATGGTCACAACTTTCCCTTTAACAATAACCTATCTTGAGTTATAGTATGATTGTGACAATTTTTCTCCAGACGAATAGAAGGTGAGGTATCTCCGGTGGTTTCAGTACAAGCTTGTTTTATTTTTTTATTTTTTATTTTTATTAAGTCTCAATCCCTCATGCATGGTATCTAGTACTCTGTTTGAGGGAATCAACAACTATGTTAACAAAATGCATCCACCCGGTCTGTTCATAATAGGTTTATTATGTCCAAGATACTCATCGGATGCCAGTGAAAATTGGCTGCACTATTTTCGATGAAGTACATTACTTACATAAGACTTGACATCATGTGTACTGAAAGCATCTGAATACACCTTAACCCGCAAGACTTCTGTTCTATTCCTGACTATGCGAGCCTGTGCTCTAGGTAACCCTTTGTGAAAGCTGCTCTCATAACCATCAGCATCATGACACAGAAGTCTAATTACGCAACACTCACCTCCGGGATGTAGAGCCGCGCAATACATGACCAAAGTGATCGGCTTCAGGTTTGTCGGGGTCTTCCGGGCTTCTGGTAACGGGTCCCATTTCTCCCATCCACACACTATTTCCTCTGCTAATGAGTACAACATATCAGCCTTGGTGGTCGAGGGCTCCTGCGTTGCATAGGTTCGCAATCCGAGCACTAAGCCGAACTCCCGGAAAGCCAATCGATACTCATGTGACTGGGTTTTCAGCTGATTATAGTAGTCTGCAAAAGTCGGAAGGAAATGTAATCAATGTGAGTCCCATCAGTCATAGAAAACAGCGGTTTGATATAGCATACCAAGACAATGCAGCATTCTTTCGCACAATCCCCTGGCCCAATCCTCCTCCTGGCACCCCAAATCTGAATGCGCCGACCACAGGGTCATCCCTATGTCCAAGGCGTCACTACTCTCATACCCAGCCCACTTCTTGTCTACAATTTTCTTGTAATCCCGCAACTCCTCATCAAGCTCATCCCCTCCATAGCCCATATGGAATTCTTCTGCTGTCATTTTCAATAGCCGCAAAGTCAGATACCCATCGATCGGATCAAGATTGCCCTCCGATGTAGTCAATGGCCTACTCAGGTCCACTGACATCTTCCAGTACATCCTTGGTCGGGATGAATGCCTCTGGTAGACAAACTTGTCATGAATAGACTTTGCCAAACTAATTGCTTGCTTATTATACCATTCCTGTCCTGTTGCCACTGCCATCCTGTTTAATGCAAACATCCATAAGGTGAGGTAGTGATGATACTGCCCATCTCCATCTGGACCAAACTCGTTCTTTTTACCAATCCTCAGCCCCCCTGCCAGTGGAGACTCATCAGTTGCGCCTGGCAGGCGCCTGGTGCGATCGCGGGTTCGACCCAGGCACTCATGCACCGCGGTAATGAGGTCGGCTGCGAATATAAGATAGCGACGATCACCCGTCGATTTGAATAATGAGAGGAAATTTACAACACCGAAAGCGTCAGTCCATAGGTAGCGACCCTCACCTTCCGTGAGGAGGGGGGGTATCCAACTCTGGGAGCGGTCGTGGAGAGATTGGCTAACCGGGGGAGTGGTATACGTATGAAGTTCAATTGGGCCATAAACCGACTGGGTAGCCGCCAAAAACTTCCTGGATGTACCTTCATCCATCTGCCATGAGTTGCACGACATGGCTCGCAGTGGGGGACAGCGATTCAATATTGTAACGGTATAAGCTTTATGAGTCCGGAGCCACAGATGTTGCCTAAAGGGTTTTCTGAGTGTCAGTTTGAACATTGAATTTCTCATATGGTGATATCCTGGTGTTTGCAGTCGGTCTGAGCGAATAGATCACCATGACGTATGAGGAATATTAATTATCTAAGCCAGTGGGTGACCTGCCGATAGCCCTTTGTGGGAAAGGCACTTGGGACCTTGCTTGCTATTACCGGACCTTAATCAAGCAACTTAGGTGAGGTAGTTACCATGATAGGGGTTGCAATGATACAGGGATTGATCATGTAAATATTATTGCTATCATAACTAAGTAACTTAACCCAACCATCTTAATGACTTACGATGACAGCAGTTAGGCATCTCAATAGTATCGAGATAAATTGATGGCCACCTCATCTTCAATCTTGTAAATGAACTTGATACTGTTGTAAGAATTAATTGAACCTCAAAGTACCTGAGCATAGGCTTCATAGGAAGGAATATCTTTCATATTTTGTGATGTAGCTGATTTACACTAGATGAAGTGTCATTGCTGTTGCTTACAATATGGTTGGCATTGATATTAATGTGTATAGGAATGTTGACTACGGATACGGAGTAGGTGTCTCTTTTTTCAGGTTCATAGTGCGGATAATGTTCGCCGCTAATGGCAAAAAAAATATCTGCCCTGACGGAAATGGAGCGGATAAAAAAAGTAAATTGCCATCAAAAAATTCATCATATATCAAAATAACTTTGAGGCATAATCGTCGAATATCCTGTTTTGGAGGATCTAATTGTATAACAATCAACCGTAGTTTGGATCTTTATTCCCGCAGCGCGCAAATCACTACCTAAAACCCCCCGTCATGAATAGCACCAGCACCGTACATAAGCAACCAGGCCCAAACCCCATAACGAACCCATCCAACATGAAGGTTGAGAACAGTAACCTGACTACCTATGCTATCTGCAGAAGAGGGATCGGGATCGAACTTTTCCACTGTGCTATCCCACGCAGTCTCAATAGCATTACCTGCCCCATCCGGATCTATAATACCTTCGTCCACAAGAAACAATCCTACTGCCACCAATAAGACAGCAATCATAATTACCATGTTGGCACGTGGTGGCTGCAGGGCCTTGAACGCCCATCCACGGGCACCGGCTGATTGAAAAAAGGAAAATAGAGAGCCTTCGGGGACATTTCCAATAGAGGACTGAAGGATGGCGGCAATAGAACCTGCTCAAGGTAGCCAGTTAGCCTAGTAAAAAATTTAACAGTAGTGTAATCATCTCTGGATCCAGTACGTAAACAGTTCACTAGCAATTGGGGGGGAATTAAATTATTGAGACATACCAGCAACAACACCAGCAACACCGAATCCCAATATCGCAAGCAATAGTTGAATCGCAGGGATGAGAATAGCGACCAGAACCCACGGGTTCTTTGCAATAAAGTCAAATACTGGCTTCAGGAAATCCAATATGGGCTGCAACCCACCCATAATGGACTTTGCATCTTCCCAATTTATCTGCTCTATCCCAGAGACGATGGAATCCATATTGCTCTTGATTTCCTGCCCAAGATTGTTGAAATAGTCGTCCAGTGGAACGGAGATTTCTCGCAAAGCCTGATGCGCCGCTGATACTATATTAGACAAAGCGTCATCGATATCGTTTTCAATAGGGGTAGTGTTGATATCGATGTTTATAGGAATTTTGAAAAGCACCCCAGCAACTGGTGTCGGGTTCTGGATTGCATTCATAGTGCGGATCGTTGATTTGTCCGATAACTTTTCTAGAAAACGAAGTTAATATGGCTCTGTGGCACCCATGCCTTTAAAGCGATATCACGCGACTTCATGAAGAACATGCCTGATATGTGTTTGGTACCTAACCTTTTTCGAGTCCTTTCAAATATAACCCAGGCTTCCAGTTACTGAATGCTTTGGCAGTTAGGTAGGTTGTCTTATAACAGTACCGTATGGCTTGCTGGTTGATGACTTAGGACATCACAAAATTACTCGCAAATACTGGAGGAGCAACGTGTTCAACCCATTGGAATCTGAAACATTATTACCATCGTTTCCACTCGTATTTAGGACACCTGCATATGCATAGCGGCTGCAATTCAAGCGAGCTCACCGTCAAACAGAATTCAAGAGACTTGGGCCCCATTATTGGTGCCACCTACAAATCTGCGCCATCATTTTCATACCACCCCCTCTCACGCATTTGCACAAGGACATCCCAGTCTGCAGACCATGGATAAGAAGGAGAAGGCAACGGCATGTTCAGTGGGAGCATCTACGCAGAAGGGTACAACAGGTGAAAGGTGGACAATTGCACGTGAAAGAGGGAAAGGGTTGGTGAACACTGGGGAGAAAATTAATGTAGGTAATATGAGAAACAATAACTCTTTGTATATCGCCGATATATCTTTGAACTGTAGCTATGAGCCCTCCTCTCAATAAAACGACGTGTTTATGAGCGTAATATTAGTAAACTACAGAGTACATATATAGGCTAACTACAGTGCCATTCAGAAAGTATCCGGGATGCATAAAACAGACCGCAGCTCGGCGCGGCTCTTCTTCATAAGGGCTACATAGCCGACAAGTAAGACAAGGCAGGAGTTAGGGTGCCACTACTGCAGGAGGCCTTAACATGGTAGCAAAAGTGGGGAAGAAATAATGTATGTGGAAGAAATTTTGGATCTAGCTATGTAAGCAAATTGTGGTACGGAGTTTCCTCGAAAAATATGGGTTTGATATTACAGACCATCGATCCTCCATATTCACCAGACCTCATTCCCTTTGAGCATGTATGAGTTGAGTTTAATCACCGTCATTATCATAAGTATCCGGATATTTTACACTCCTAGTGGACCGCAAGCAGTGAAGCAGACGTTTGTAGAAACCTCACCTACACTATTATTGTAGCTGATATTTACTGATTAGCAGCCTGTTTGGAGTATTTCATTTCTTCATTTGGAATGAGATTCCGGCATCAGTTTTTAAGTCTCTATACCAATCTATGTCACGTAGAGTCGCAGCTGTGTTATTAAGGCGAATGGATGGTATAATAAATGGGAAAACCTTTGAAATAGACATCGATAAGAACTGAAACCTTTGAAATAGACATCATGCAGACTCTCATCACATTCGAAGGCACTAAACCTGTCTTGCCAACACACTAAATACACGCGTTATTATCGCTCCCATTCACGCGCACACCATGCATAGCACACACTAGGCAGCATACACAGCAAACGCTACCCAGCATATTCGGCAAACTCAACATACCCGACACCAGCATATCCAGCGCCCAGCATACGTTGCATACGCATACACGCGCACTCCACATGCCCAGCATACATCAGATACCCGATATATCCCTATACACTCCTTTCCGTACGCTATACGGTATCTCCCAGCGCCATACCACGGCATATTCCCTTTGCTACGCATCTTCCAGCATACCCAGCATAACCAGCATACGACAGCATTCCTAGCATACCCAGCATACCCCGCGCATTCCTTTCTTTACGCGATGCGATATTAGACTGGAGCTTCCGGAAAGCCTCCGCTAAATATACCTATCGCTACACGCTCCTGTGCTTTACATTACGCGCTCATACCGGTACCTAGACCTTACGCGCTTCCGTAGACCTGTTCTCTAGGTTTTAACATACTGTACGTAGTCATACAAGTATGACTGCTCTATACGCTCCGATATGGAGACATGCTATAAATTACGCGCTCCTATAGCTATACTTTGGCTTGATATGCTTCGGTAGCCACAGTCACGCTTCAGGGTAATCTTCTGTCAAGGCCCTGCTTATTGTCTTGGCTCATGATCAAGCATGCGCTGCTGATAGGTAATTGTATTCCCACTGGTATATTGCCTATTATAGTAGAATATACATAGAATCAAATTATACATATGTATAATTTATAGACCAACCAAGAGGTGATTCTTATAAGTACTTTGCTGTTAGCTAATAAATAATGTATATTTTCTCTGTCTTTTGTATGTATAGAACTCAATTTGTATACTTAAAGGATGTTAATGCACAGAGTATGGTATTATGACATAACGCGAATGTGATCTTGCTATGATATTCCAAAGATCAACGCCATGTATAGCATTATTCTGACCCACAAACAGTCTGATACTATGCTCTACATTCGTTCAGACATATAATAATTAACTATAGAAGACGCTATGGGTGCAATTGCCGGAAATGAGAAATACGGTAGAGGCATAACTGGATTACCCTGAAGCGTGATAGTTGCTAAGGAAGCATATCAAGCCAAAGTATAGCTACTAGGAGTACGTAATTATAGCATACATCCATATTGCAGTGCATAGAGCAGTTATACTTGTATGACTAGAGTCTAGGTAAATACAGTTTGTTGAACCTAGAGAATAGGTCTACAGAAGCGCATGACGTCAAGGTACCGGTATACGCGTAATGTAAAGCACAGGAGCGCGTACAGCGATAGGTATATTTAGCGGAGGCTTTCCGGAAGCTCCAGTCTAATATCGCATCGCGTAAAGAAAGGAATGCGCGGGGTATGCTGGGTATGCTAGGAATGCTGTCGTATGCTGGTTATGCTGGGTATGCTGGAAGATGCGTAGCAAAGGGAATATGCCGTGGTATGGCGCTGGGAGATACCGTATAGCGTACGGAAAGGAGTGTATAGGGATATATCGGGTATCTGATGTATGCTGGGCATGTGGAGTGCGCGTGTATGCGTATGCAACGTATGCTGGGCGCTGGATATGCTGGTGTCGGGTATGTTGAGTTTGCCGAATATGCTGGGTAGCGTTTGCTGTGTATGCTGCCTAGTGTGTGCTATGCATGGTGTGCGCGTGAATGGGAGCGATAATAACGCGTGTATTTAGTGTGTTGGCAAGACAGGTTTAGTGCCTTCGAATGTGATGAGAGTCTGCATGATGTCTATTTCAAAGGTTTCAGTTCTTATCGATGTCTATTTCAAAGGTTTTCCCTATAATAAATATTAGTAGCATCGGAGTGTCTCTTGTACTCTGGATGTGCTGGCAATCATTGATAGTCGTGGCCGGCTTGCATACGGCCAAGCTACCTTTATGCATCCCCGATACTCCGAACTGCACTGTACATATAATATGCATATGCAGTTCTTCCAAATAGGAAACTGTGGGATATTGCATATGCAATATTATCCCACATATGAAGCATAAGCTCTATCAATGCAGTACGACGCCAATACTTAGACCCTAAGCATTTCCCTTATAAGCATAAATTGCTCAAGGGACTACATGAGAATATAAACTCTATAGGACCAAATCATGATGCTTTAGAGGCGTTGTGGACACTGAACACCTAACTATAACGGAACTAAAAATTAAACCGTAAAATCACAGAACGACAGCGAATTGAGGTCACAAGCAGCAGAAGGTTGCCAAATCAAAGAATCCTTCACTGACTAGTACTAACCCCCAATCCCGTGCCACAAACAGACGGAGCCTCGCAAGACCTAACACAGTTACTTGGGGTTCAGAACTTACGACTTGGATCAAAGGTCTACCAATAGCGAGAACGAGAACGAGAACTTCCACATTACCAACGCCACTGGCCAACTCATCGCCGATCGGACGGTAACCGCTTAAGTGCCAGACGATCCAAACCCAGATCAACACTGCGATTCTGGCATCAGAAAATACCTCAGAAAGGCGAATAGACCGGGGAAAAGGCTGCAGCGGCACCAACAGCTGTAGGAACACTCTCACATGGCAAGCATATGCCGGTGGCTCAAAAGGGCCAGTTGGAATACTCAAGGATCACTAATGGGGCCAATTGGAAAAATAAGGAAGGCATATAACGGCTGTGGATCGCACCCAATTACCATAGATAACAAGGGTGGAAAAAGGGGCAGTGGCTAAAATGCATGTGTGTGTTGTTGGATACTTATATATATAGAAGGCAAGCTCTATAAATGCACTATATTCTACTGGGGACCTAAGTACAAACAGCTGCTTATGTAACCTCCAGTGAGTCAATATCTACTCTGAGGGTTCGGGAAACCTAAAGTAAAACCCAACTAAGATACTGCAGGCCATACATGCTCAGGGCTTTCCAGACCCGAGTAGTGAGTATTTAATAAAATACGGTTAGAAACCCTACATGTCAGGATTATCCCTCGGCGTACAGGACTCGAGGCTGAATAACCATGTATGTATGTATCTACTTATGCACTTAACCTGTGCTGTCACCATTACCTCTCTTGTTATAGTTTGTGCCATTCACTGTCACAGTCCCTCACGACACATCCATGGCTCATCATGGCCCCCTTACTGGAACCACATATGAGTACTGAGTTTTAAAAAGAAAAAAACGCTATGTATGTGAATTGGAACTTTTAGTATCATAGAATGTGTACAGAAAGGGGGGAGGGAAATATCATTCATCCAGTAAGGCAGTGTACCTATATGCTGCCCCAATACCTGATATAGAATTAGTGTTACCCACACGAGTCGACGAAAGCTTAGGGATATTCCACCTTACTCAGTGGGGTTCAGTCCGCCTTGTTCAATTGCACCTGTAGTGAGCTGTATGGTGACTGGACCCCGGATGTACAAGTACCCACGAATCTGAAATTCGAAATGCCTAATCACTTACATATAAGCGGAGCTCGGGGTAACAGGGTGCAATTCAGTATTTCAGGAATCATTCCCGCATCACACCGTTGAGACAGTCAATTTGATTTCTAGAGTTATTCCAGGCTTATTCTACAAGTATTCCAGTATTATTCTATAAATGTGTACTAAATCAGGCAGTTGACAGGCCAGTAAGTTAGGTGTATTGCTGGAAGAGAGACTGCTGAGTTGGCACCAGATGGAGCTAGCTGGCCCGATTACCTAGCCCTAGAGAACCAACCACACACAGTGGTACTCACCCTAATCTGCGTACGCACTCACACAAGAACTTTGATTGATCTTTTTGACCTCAAGAACTACAGGTATACGCTTCATAGAAGCTTACCGGTATTTTACATGGCGTAATAGCTCAATTTCAGCTGAAAGTCTGTGAATTTGCTGTCATGGGAGGAAAATCCACTTGCCAATAGTTAGGCGAAAAAGAATTTAAATTACAGTACTCCCTATAAGGATTTAGTATCCACAAGTCAGTAATCAAATCAGTATATATTACCTCTACTATAATCTAATTATTACTCATTCATTCACTCTTTTACATTCACATTTGCCTTCTTTCCACATACACAAACACCTTTACTCTCCACTATAAATATAACGGATAGTGGCTGCAAGCTAGATATGATGGACCATGCTTCAAGTATTGGGGCAGCCGATTCGACAAGTAGTTAAAGGAAGCGGATGGTAATGCGCGCAGAGGACAGTATAGTAGGTGAAGACTTGCTTGGTTAGAGCGGGGAGGAGCCAGAGTGTAGCAGTCAATATACACGAAAATGTTCAGGGTAACAGTGAGCATGAATCACCTGATTTTAAGCACCAATAAGAGTCATGAGAAAGGAAGCGGACCGACTACATAACCTAAAAAGTAATTGACATAACGACAGAGAAATATCAAGTAACCAAGAACCAAAGGATTTAAAGCAATAGAGTAACTCCGGATCTGCGTTCCCAGAGTTAGTAGACATGCAACATATCCGATGTTCAACGTACATACAATAAAAAATTCAATTCCCACCTATGCATTATGCACAACTTCAAAGCAATAACTAAGAATTGGTAAGGAGAAGCGGTTACCCAGCAGCGGAACATTACTACCTATGCCTATAGTACAAAGGCCTAACCTCCAGATGACTTAGTAAGGGTTAAAATTTGGTAAGTTTAAATATGCCAACTCCATGTTAAAGCTTGCGGATTTATAATCCCCACCAGCATAATTTTATAGTTATAGCGCGGCGATTTCACTCCGTTTGTAAATATATATAGTTATACCAAAATTAGTTGAGGCTCACCGAGAAATGATGCCAGGCTACGTATATTGTCGCTAATTTTTGACATAATATGTTCCGGGGCAAGGTGGCGAACACTACTATGTAATAAGTACATATTAACCGAGGCTAAGGCGAGACTACCTAGGCGATACGGATAATTACATGCCAGTATTAATACATACACACTTTATATAAGTACCTAATCTGGTTGGCACATTAATGTATTGCTGTATTGTACATGGATAGGTGCATACATACCGATGAATTTTTGCACACTGCATGCAAGTTGAACACCTGGTCTGAATTAAGGTATGGAGTCATGGGAACACTTCATCTCGGTACCGAGCATACTTTCCGATCCCATCCTCGCTGCATGCATGGAATATATATTGCATTACATTAGCCATGCCATGCTCCTCCTCCTCCTTCTGTCGTGATGAGAATGGCATCAAACACCAATGGATAGTCTGGTTGCACTACCCCTCGCAGACCAATGGATTCCGAGTCTGAACGGCGAATGAAAAGCAATACCACTCGAAGGCTCGCGCCAAGCCTACTCTTGCTACCCCCGTCTGCTTGCCCTTCTGCTGAACATGTAACGATCACGTCGCCTTGGGGTATATAAGTAACTGTAAGCTTATAAATATTGGTCTGTGTATCCGAATTCAAAGGCCCCAGTTCGCAGGGGCTTCTCTGTTACTCAAGCTTCTTGTGCCGTGCACTGGGGATCTTAAAAAGCCTGGAGTGGTCGTCTTGTCCACTTCTTTGCTTCCCCTCCTAATTATCCTCCACCTTGAATTTAGGCTTGAATCTCGCCGCTTCTTATTGCACTGGCATTTTCTCTGGCATTTTTTCTGTCTTATTACTGATAAAGCTCCTTCTCAAACCCTTACTCACCCTACAAATCCCGAAACTGAACGCGCGTTCTGCATCGAGTCGGCCTATAGCAGCGTGAGCATTTTTGCACCGGAACTCAGGCATACCTTTTGAAGATCAGTCATGGGAGAGGGGATCGGCGGATTGGAGTAGAATACAGGTTTTACAGACTATAGTTGGATTCAGAATTTTTCACAGGTATGTATACGTTCCTTTACAACTAATGCTACTATGCTGCATACACATCTACTCCTCCCCGCTGCGAGTGCTCACTCACGAGCGTGGAGTATGGTTGGCAGCGGAAGTGGAAGGAATCGTGGACTAATACATTCACTTACAAGGTTTTCCAAAGTCGCCAGAGGTCTACGAGGCGCAGGACATTACGGTGGTTACGAGACAAGGGGCCGTCCTTCCGTGTGCAGCAGAGGTCATTCAGAAAGAATGAGGAGGTCTTAATCCTTTTTCCCTGGGACCACTTTTTGGACATACATAACAACACAAAGGGAACCCCTATTTACTATCATCAAGCTAGCAAAGTTTCCTTGGTTACATTGGGGAACTCCTTCAATTTAATATTTCATCTTCCCTAGCAGTGCACTTGCGTAACGTTTTCGGCATTGAAACACTACCATTAGACAGGGTAGGGTCGCACACGCTGTTACGAATCGACATACGAATTGGCACCACCTGATTCCCAGGCAGCAAGTACGTAGGCACTCTACCACACGTCACGCTCACGATCAAGATTCATTATTATTTTACCAAGCATGGGTCCCTTTGCAATACGCCACCTTTCCCGCTTTTTTCGCCGTTTGGGGCCACAGCAGTCGAATGGAACGAGATATCCGTCCAGTGCCACCTCCAATTCACGATACAACCTTCTCCCTACGACATCGAATAACCCAGGTATACCCCTCTGTACAACTTGCTCATTATCCCTCACATTCCTTGCTGGTGCTACAGCCATCCTCTTTGTCTTTACTTGTTGGCTAGCTGCTGCGGGGAACCTTTACACTATATATCAGTATCCACGCAACCACCATAATTTCCATCATAGCATCGATGACCATGACAGCTTGGGAATAATTCTTCGACCTAGGGAGTCGGGAATACACTATGGTCAGCAACGGACATTCGATCTCCAGGATCATGAAAAAGACATTAAAGAAGAAATAGTACGACCGGAAATTACGCAAGAAGAAGTAAAGGAAGCCGAAGGCAGAGGAAAGAGCAACTTATGGTTCAAGGCGGAATACACCGTTGAAATACCCATTTGTGAAGGAAGGCTTGCCGTTAAGAATGGTGGTGCGTGCATCCATAGGGATGACAGTAGGAATGGCAAGAGAGATGTAGATGCAGATGAGAACGAGTCCAACTGGGTCCCTGCGATGGAGTCTGTGCGAGTTAGTTTCTGTACTGGCTATGGTAGTGAGGCGGTAGACGATGGAGCAGATGAATGGGAGGAGGAGAAGAGTTGGGATTATATCTTTCCGCCGAGGAAGGGTTCTAGTGAGATCCATGCGGCTGCGGAGTGGGTTTATGGAGTAGATAAGAGGTTCTTGGAGAGGTGGAGGTCAGTGGATGTGCCAGGGAGGAAGCATGATGTAAGGATCTCCACTAAGTGTCTTATTTTAGAGTAGTGATACTTACCCCAACTAGGAGACATTCTTCAAAACAGAAAAGCGCACCCCTACCCCCGGCAGCAAACCCCAGTGGCAATTCCTCCTTACCACAGCAGGGGTATACATCAATGCCGATGCATGGAATATTTACGAAGAAGAAGTTACGGTTGAAGTACCGGTTGAGAAGATACAAAGACAGAGATCCATATTTAGTCGCTCCCCCTCGATTCGGGGGGGAAGGAGGTGGAGAAAGTGTTGATGTGGAGGTGGAGGGGAAGATATGGAGGCTGTCCTGGGGAAATGGATGGGAGAGAGGTTGTGTTGGAGATTAAAGATGTACCAGAATCAGTGGAATGGGTGAGAGATGCGGAGGATGAGGAGGATGGGAAGCGGTAGGAGGATGATCAAGGAGAGGATAATGACAGTGGGAACAATTAGGTGTTTGTTTATATGTCATGACACAAGGAGGTTCGCTCTATGGCATTAAGGATGTCATAGACAGTGCTTAAATATTGGTCCATACTGGACGCTGGTTCTAATTTTGGTATGTAAATGGGTTTGTATGCTATGGTAATGGTATGGCACCGGTATGAAAATGTATCTTACGGGGTTTACTGCAGTAGTTCAGCGGGTTAGATAAGTTGCTTGTTGATTTTTTTCCTAGCTTGTTCTTAATCGGATGTGGAGGGATACTTAGTGAACGCAATGTGAGCAGTGACCCTATTAGATGCTCTTCCACTCTGGCCGTTGTGTTGTGTCTGTAAGAAACATATAACATCTGTATATAACTCTAGAACACCCTAGGAGATTAACTAAACTATTCGTTTTGGGATCTTGGAAGTGTGGTTCGGGAAAGGTCGACTTCCTGAATGGACCTCAGGCATACTTGGCTGAACTTGGCATGCCCTTGGCGATAGTGGGAACGATCTGATAATTCTGGATGATATCGTTATCCCTGAAGACGTTTCTTGGTATCTGTCTGAATTTATATACATATGGCTAAGCACGGCCTGTGGCGTTGGAATTGTGGGTTGGATTGGACGTATGTACTCTGTAGGGAATATACCGGTACTGCATACTTAATGTATACTTAGTCAGCTGGTCAATGCATCCACTTTTTTGAATAACTGATCATTTAATTATACGCTTCACCTCCAATTGCGCCTGCGTCTTACTTATTCCTCTACTTCGTTTTGATTTTTTTTCTACATGTACTAGGCTCGCAGTTCCCCCCACATTTAATATAAGAATTTATTACCCCGCAGCCCAACGATATTCTTTATATCCAGAGTATACTATAGTTTAAACTAATATATATTGTCACTCATATGATTTCATATAATGCCAGGTACAGTAGTGGCTCTTTTCACGGACGCACTAGGTTGTGATGGTTCAAATGATATTCAATATTTGGGAGCAGTTGCTTTACATATCTGGAGGGAGGGCTTTGGAATTGTAGCGAGATCTTTGGGTTCTAGATGGACATGCTACCACTATAAAAAAATTGCATAATAATAATACAACATAGCTTGTGATCACAATTAGTGTTTCGAAATGTATTATCTTATTGGAGAGTAAGTATTACCTTGGATAATACCTTTGTGGCTATATGCCAATGAAAAACAATGTCACTGTATCATAATATACTCTACATAGATTATGGATTTTAGATTCTCTTGTTCTCCTTAAATAGCTACAGTACTCGAATATACTTTGGAGTTGACGTGGAAGGCCTGATATTCTCAGATATTTTTAGTGAGCTAGAATAGAAGATTTCCTATTTGTGCTGATATACCTAGATATAATCCATGGACAAAGGCTTGAATTTCTAGTCTGGTTTGCAATTCCGACCAAAATATGCAAGAATTTAGGTTTTTTTCTTAAAATTTTTTTAGAGTCTATATGCCGATTCGACTTAAGGTCATGCGGCAGGCAAGAATTTAGGTAATAGAGGGTTATGTTCGTTTTGGTGACAGGATCGTGACCAAAATACGTTTATATACGCCTCTAGTAGCCTTGAAATAAATCTTCTCTTGGCCTATAGAGCTTTTACGCTGGTCTCACCAGTCCTAGCATTATGGGCTGGAGGAGTGGTTTCCGCTAATATTGAGCTCTATACAACAGTTGGAGATAACTATATGTATTGAAGAGTTATGAGGCAGCGAGGCAGCGTGAATCATGTGTAGGTTCACTAAGGAAGACTTCATAATGACCAAGGAGCGAGAGTGATATGCGTTTTGGTATGATTCAAGCGTATAGAGTGAGTTGACTGAATTACTTAAATGCCAAGTAGAGCAGAGATACAGCAGATATATATACACAATAGAGAGTGAAGATGTCATGAACAATATGTTCGCGTGTGCATTCACACATATTTTTAACAATATGTTCTAGGATGCTCGTAGTAATCGGCTTGTCATGACGGTGATTTATGTAATTCATCGGCCGCTTTAACGCATTCACTACTATCACTAAGTTAATTATTCCTACTTCAGTATTATAATCAGAACAGGAGTGACGTCAATGAGTAATAATATTTTCTCCCTATTGATCTATAACTGCAATATTCCAGGCCTGCGTGAGGTACGGTAGGTGAAGCCGCGAGTAGCTCACTTAGGACAAGTTCTCTGATGGCCTCCTGTGAAAACATACTTACCTGGGAACGAATAGCTCTAGATTTTTTGTTTAAAGATTTAATATTAATTGCCATGGCTGGCACGATTCTACGTAGCCGTTCGTAACCTATGCCAACCATGGTTGGAATACTCTTAGACCTAGTGTATTCACCGTTTACGGCAGCGACTGCCCTATTTGGACAGATACCTTTTCCCAGCGACCTCCGGAGAGACCAGTAGCAGGAAAATTTGAATGCGAAAAGTGAAAACTTAATGGGAACTCAACACAATGCAAGAAATAACACCTCCCTGGCACTGCTTGCAATGGCTGGGCTGATATTTACTGCACAAGGGAGGCAATGTATTCATTTGCTAACTCGCCCTCTGGAACTATACATATTCCTTGGAGGTTGATCCGTCAGGATTTGAAAGCAGAAACCGTGGTCATGTATGTGCAATATAAAATTTATGGCAATGTGACGATGGAGTATAAGTGTTCTGACGCATCAGCAATGCGGCCCACTCAGCAATGGGCACCGATCTCACGCTATTTCACCTCGCATGCACGAAATGTCACAGAGTACGGCTAGTTCGCGCTGTTCGGCTATTCTTTCTACATATGTACGTACACATACATATCCTTTTTCCCTCCCCTCATATGTGTATTTGCAAATAGGTGTGAGCTGGCTACACTATGATGGAAGGAAGCAAACGTAGAAAGACTTCCACCATATTTAGGAGTTGAGGGTAAACACGGGTGGATATGAAAAAATAGAGTGGCCATATGGCTAGGTGATTGCACGTCAAGCTGGGAAAGGGGCTGATACTGTATATATGGCGGGTTGAACATAGAGCTAGGGAAGGAACGAATATTGCATATATGGCAGGAATATTGTATATATCGCAGGCTGAATACCAAGCTGGTGAAGGGGCGAATATTGAATATATCGCCGGGGACAGGTAGAAAGTTTCTCCAACCTGGGACCGGTACTTCCTACCTGTCCGGTGATTAGATAAGTCCTGTCATCAAGATAACAACTACAGCCGGCCACACCCACAACCACATGACATTTATATTAACCAGGGACATGAGTTACTAGTTCGCTCACTATACATTCAAAGACAACTGCATCAATCTCTTACTGGCGAACAGCTTGAGCACTTTGCAAGCTTGCAGCAAGCCAATACAACAAAATTGCAGCATATGTTTTGCCCGCAAACAGCAACTGCGCAAAAAGACAATAGAGTGTAGAAGACACGTCTCTAGTATGCCAGATCAGAAACCGATCATTCTTAAAGAGTTTGTATCACCTGCTATAAAGAAGTTCCGGCAAAAAGAAAGTCAAGGGAAAAGCCGAGGCACATGCTTTTGGTGCAGAGTTGGCCTAAAAGAATTCAGATACCAAAGAGCGCTGTAGGAAGGGGTTAGGTCAGCCATCAAAAGACACAGGTGGTTATTTCTGTAATTCCTTCTAACCCCTTCAATGTAAATAACTAGAGTTCATTCCACGCGCTAGTTGCGAAAAACGAGTCAGTCCGTACTATCTCCATATGCGTCTCAAATTCAGTTGAATAGATACCTAAGGTTCACATAGTTCAGTATTAATATATTTTACGTTGAATTCTAGGTCTGTATAGTGGGCACCAAGATTCGAGTAGGTATAGATTTAGATATTATCTATTACCTTGTATATAATAAAGACTGGCTTTGTCCCATCATGTAGGTGTTTTGTTGACTATGCATGCAGTTGATTAGCGATAAGCATAACCAATATATATATATATTTTTTTAATTACTTGTTACTCTTATTCGGTCCCAGTAAGGGGACCATGGAGAGCCACCCGGAAACCCGGGTGGATTCAGGACAAGGCCCAAGTCCGGCGCGCAGAAAGCAATGAAGATAGATAAGTACATGTGATAGGGCCTCAAGCATAATCAATAAGTCGGCGGGAATCTTGACAGGTTACAACAACAAAAAAAAAGATCAGCTTAAATGCAAGGCAGCATCATAACCTAATGGGGTGCCATTGTATTTAGCAACGCTAGTGGGCATTTTGGAGAAATTCGCGTAGCTGAAGCTGCTGGTAACTATAGCTATCGATGTCAAGAGCCAACCGGGATACGACATTATAAGAATATTGAAAACGTGAAATATGAGGCTTTACACAATAAAAAAGGAATTCTCACTACTCATATGGGATCCCGGCAGGGGAATCATGATGATCCGGGTGGATTCAGGATAAGGTAAAATCCAATGTGTTGTGAGAGCTAATTTTCAATGAGCTGTAGTACCATCCACAAAGTTAGTACTAGGAATTCTTGTCATTTTGATTCCGTGGATGGAGGGAAAGAAGAACGATGCAGGCATTATTTAGTTACATAGGGCAAGAAAATGCGTGTGGTTAGATCTGGGAATTACTGAGGAGCTCTTGTTTAAATATATTAAAAAAAACCTGAGTATTAGTGTGCACTTCCCTTTGAGTACCTATTGCAAGTTAATCTGTCAGCCACGCACACGCAAGTTATTTATACTCTGTAGCTGGGTAGAAGAAGTGTCGAAGCTAAGGAAAAGATCGTGATCTCAAAAAAAAGGAAAAAAAAAAAAAAAAAAGAAAGAAAAACGCAAACCAATTGTACAAAAACAACCAGAGACCTAGGTAATCCGAAGTACGGTAGTTTATGCTGAGAAGAAGCAAATTTTCTATAGTGAAAACGATTGAGTTGCAGAATTAATTCCATCTTTCCACACCCGCAGTTGAGGTTACGCATAGGAATTAGTTTTGCACAACTACATCATGGCAACATAGAACATCAGATATCAAAACATACGAAAGCTACAAATTAGGCTAGCGTCATCCTACAATTGGACGCTCATATTGAAGCTGCTTATTCAGCAGTTTCTTACTATGATATAAGTAAGGTTTAATTATTGCCTAGCATACTTTGCATAGCTACAGCTACCTACATGACCTCCTATATCTTGATTGAGAGACACCACAAAAACGGCACAACAACCAGTCATTATATCATCCCCCAATATATTCCTTAGGCTCTTTAAATAAATTAAATTCAAGACCGATTTCACATGATCTCGATAAGTCATTACTTCCTAGAAGTGTAAATATCACGTGGTGAGTATATACTTAGATAAGTAAGCTACAGTTTCTTCATAATACCCCAAACTGGCAACCCATGACCAGTTCCAGAATACCTACAGCAATACAAATCATCTGAGATCATAAGTTGATACACACACACAGTAGCTTTAATCCTGGTTTTTTTTTGTTTTTTTTTGGTGCTTCTTACGCTCCTATTATAAGCCTGTAATATGCTCCTCATAATCTCAATTACTCTATCTACTATACGGTGTTTGAATTAACACGGCACTCTGCCTCACCATTCCCATATAATATTTGTATTGTCAGTAAGCCTGGGAGCCTCAATAGGCTAAATCTCCGCCTCCAAAAAAAAAAAAGACAAGTTCTCCGAAATAGGTGTTTGCAAGAATAATTTATAGGGAGGTTTTGATCCTAGTGATTCTCGTAATCCCTGAGCTGCAAATAGGGTTGTGGGTGCAATATGGAAAGTGCATGAATAAGTTGGTACTGGGGTCTGGAATAATCCCGCATCACAGAATTATGGACCGCTTCCTCTCTACGGGAAATTACTTGTGCGCACTTGCTGATATAAAAGCATACTCAAATTTCCTTTGTTTAAAAAAGAACTCTGAAATTCTCTAGAAAGAAAGTGAAATAATTTCCTCTCCCATTAACCACGTTCACGCCCCATTTCGTAGTAAGAATCCCACAAGCACTAAATCATCAATACACAAGACATACCCCTCCATATTCATCATAACCTTAACCTGCCAATCCTCTGATCCAATTCTGCGAAATCATTGTCGCGTCTGACCCCTGAGGCCAACCCGCTGGCACTTCCTCCAATTCTAGCCCCACATTCAGGACACGCAGCCAACTGATTTGGTGCACCGCAGTTACCAATCGTAAACTATCGCCACCCAAGGCTTCAGTCTCTTGCTCCCCAGCGGTGGACAGGAAAAACAAGACAAGGAAGTGAACTTACCGGATGCCCATTTTGGCACGTGTACCACCTTCCAGTCGAGCTAAACTCCACCGACATAGCCCTGTATACCGCTTCCTTCTCCTCAGCTGAAACTGGACTGTAGAATGTCATGCCACCGAGGAGCTTTCTTGCTTCGTCAACCTTTGCCTTCATTGGTCCAACTGTCCCAGGTAGCTGTGCGCATAGATCGTTACATCTATCCAAGCTCTGCTTCTCCTTCTGCATACTTTCTTCCGAGGTTAGGTGTGCTGCGCCTGTAGCTGGCTTCCCTTGATTAGCGGCAGCTGAACTAGCTGCAGTCGTCGCATTCACCCCCTCCAGCGCAGCCAACAGCGCGCCCAGGGCCACTGATGTAATCCTGTACAGGGCAACAAGCCTGGCCCGGCACACCCTTGCTTCAACTTCATATTTACCCAAATTAGCCATCCGGCACTCATTAATGATGTCTGAGCACAGGTCGTACGCCCCTGGAATCTCTAGTATAATTCTTCGTCGCAGCTTCCTTTGCGTAGCTTTATCAGCCTTGTCACTTTCAGCGATGGAATGAAGGTCCCATAAAGTATCCCAACGGAACTCATTAAAGAGGTTGTAAGCCTTCAGCCGGAATCCCAGTTGGACGACAGAACTATCCATCACATAGGCTGTTGAAGTCGTCGGCCCGCCCCTAGCTGTTATGTTGGATTCAACTTGGTCTCTTCGCCGCTTACTGAGCACAAGATCCCTCACGCGAACATACGGTTGCTCCTCCTCAACGACTGTCCATGCGAATGCCCAGATTTTATTCAGAAGCCCATTAGTCCTCTGAATTCGCTCCTCAACAACCTGCGGAAACCTATTTTCAGGTACTGCTCGTTTTGTACCGTGGTTAGACAAGCGGTAGAGAAATTGGCTGCGATCTGCCACAAGTCCGTTCTGTGCGTCTGATACTTCTTTGTATAGCTTCAAGTAATTTGCTTGCGCAATGGTGCAGAATCTCCTTGTTGATTCATCGAGATATGCCACTTTGACTATTCTGTTGTATCGATGGAGATCTCGAAGGGGAGCTCGACAGTCAGGACATGCACGCACCACTAACTTTTCTGCGGGTTCATCGGGATCTCGATCTTCTCTTGCCTCACTGCCATCGAGGGCTCTAGGGCCAATGATTCGTCCGTCTGGTGTCATCCGATACGCGTTCTCCATGCCCATGTGACTGTCATATGTCGACATTGCGTAAAAGTGTCCACATTTTGGTACGATTATCGGGTCCAAATCCAGATCGACCTCAGCGTAGGTCTCGAGGGTTATCAGGTCCACTTGACGGGCTAAAAGGTCGGGATGTGCGCATTCCTGGCAGAAACCAGCGGGTGGGCAAGTCTCGCCGCAAACTGAAGGACACTGGTGGCCACAGTCCAGCTGCTGATCGCATCTCTCCGAACATGGGTTGATATTGCAAGGAACAGCACATGGCATGTCACAGTGCTTGCGGTGCTTGCAGCCCCAGGTGCATCTCTCCGGGCACGGCGCGCATGGCTCCCTACACAGCTTGCCACATACTGAGTGGTCACAACGAATAGCGCAGGGTTGACTGCAAGGGGCACACTTCACCTCACCGTGGCAGAAGTCTTTACAGCTGTGGGGGCAGGTGCTGTAATTTCTTCCGCAGACAATCCTGCATGGGCCATGGGTTGTCGTTTTGCCTGTCCCGTTTGCACTCCGGCGCGTGCACGATGAACACAAAGATTTGCATTTGTGCCCACAGGGTAATTCCCCCTCACACATCTTGCGGCAAACATATGACTTTGGATCCTCTCCACATTGCATAGTTGTCTCATGGCCACAGACATCGAGCTTCCTCTCCATCAGCGCAGTACATCGGACTTGGTGAATCTCCTGCAATTGATGACAACGTAATTTACTCGGCGTATGCCCGCAGGGTAGTTGAACTCCAGGAACTTCAACCTGACATTTAAGGCATGGTTCACCGCAAATCTTTGGGCAGGGATGGTCACAATGCTTGAATGTCCTGTTGCAGCGCTCCAGACAGAGGATATTTTCGTGAAGGAGCTCGGAGTGGCATTTGTTGAGACATGGATGACCGCATTCAAGTCGCCACTGACACCGCTCGTTGCATCCGCCTTCGGGAGATAGCATGTGGAAATCTTCCGGTTGCGTGACGAAAATGGGCTTTTCTGGATGACGGGCACAACATAGTTGCAGATGCTTGTCAATCATGTTATCCTTTTCAAACATTGTGATAACTTTCTTCCACATGTCAACTTGCCCGCAAGTCTCTGCATTTCCGATGATGTACATGCCGTCCCTTGCTCGGCTATAAAATGCACATGCGACCATTGTTAGTTCTTAGCAAGGAGACTCCGCGTAAGAAGAAATTTACCTCAACAATACGTTTATTCTATTTGAAGTCTTCAGGAATCCACATTTGTTTCTTTGGTTGCTTCTGACAAGGGAAATAATGATGACCTTCGCTTCCTCACCCTGGATATATATAAACAGTTAGTAACGTTACCGGCAGTCTAGACAAGAAGATAGCTGGTAAGGGTTGGCAGCACTGACCTGAAAATTATCCACTGTTGCAACTCTCACTTCGCTCAGCAATGCACCCTTCTTCAGGACACGAGCTGGTTGTTCCAACGGGGCCGGCTCCAACTCGCCTGCTTCAATAGCCTCTTCAAGCTGTTCCTGGTCTCGGTCGCCAACAAGAACCTCAAACGTCGTTGCCAACTTCCGTCGCAAGATAAATAACTGTCTTAGGTAAGGGGCCAGGACTGCAATTTCCCCGCTCTTATAAGTTCCCTGCCTGGACAGATGTCGAACAAGCCCAACAACAATATCGGCCTCAAATTCGTTAGCGTGGGAAGTCTGAATCAGCTCCAGTTTGTCCTCGCTGGCCTCCAGATGTCTGTGATCCATCCAGAAAAGCCGCTTGGCCATACCGGGCACCTCCGGATGGGTTTTTGTCGAAGGGTGGTCACACAAGTCAGGGTACAACGTGTTCCTCACTAGATTTGCAATGGACGGATACATTCGCCGCTGTGTGTCGAGTTTGGCAATAGGAAATCGTTTCCCACCGAACCGTTCCACCTCCACCAACCTTTCAAACAAGGACGTGTTCAGGCCGTACAACTGTCCCCCTTTAGGGTTTTCTATTGAAAACTCATGCTTCATGATCTGCGGTCGCAACTGCAAGTGATCTCCGATGAGTATAGCGTGCTCCATAGTGGGAAGTAACGCTGTCAGAATATGTCCTTCCAAAACCTCACCCGCCTCTTCACATATCAGAACCTTTGACTTAAGTGAGCGAATCAAGTCGGCGTGGCCGGCAAACCCAGTCGTAGTCAGTCCAACCACATGGCTCTTTTGCAGGCATCGCCGTTCCTGTTCGCTTTGTTGCCGACCTAGTATTTGCCGCTCTTTGGTATGCTCTTCAGCGGCTTCGAGAAGGTCCTGTGTCGCTTTTTCCTTTAACTCGTCAGACCAATACTCAAATAAACATTGCCGCTCCCTAGAAGTCAACGTAAAGACATTCATGGTTCGCAACTGATCAATTGGGCGAATGTGCTGCGAGTTTTGAGATCTCCTGAACACATTATCATACGCAAGTCGACCTTGAAGCCAGTCATCAAGCCTCTGCTCAGCAGTACGTTTCACACCCCGGACCTTTTTTTTGACCATTTTGAACCCGTCCTCATCTTCATTGTCTTCACCGAATATGTCCATAAAAGCGATAGGATAAGCTTCTTGAAGAAACATCTTCAGCGTTGCTGGGCTTGCTGGCTCGTAAAGCTGATTACACGCGGCAGTAATTGACTTTTCAATCTCGACAAGCTCATCCCTGGCTTTTGCCCTACGAATCCGTTCCTCTTGGGTCTGATCCTCCCGTTGCGCAAGGAGATAGAGAGACTTTGCCTGAACTCGATCTGACTTTGAACGACTGCCAACACGGACAATGTTATTGATGCCATCGTCGAGTAGGTGCTCTAGGAATTGATCTAATGCATGGTTCGTATAGCAGCTATATAAGTAAGCCCCCGATCTTGATGTCAGCATGGGTTGCACTAGGGTAGTTGCACCCCTTGAGGCAAGGAAGCTTACACGCAGATAATTGGCCCAATTTCCGTCATCACTCGATTCTCCAGCAATACTTTCACAAGCTGTACTCCAAGATACGACTTGCCAGTTCCAGGTGGTCCTTGAATGAGTGCAAGTTCCTTGCTGAAGCTTGCGAGCAAAGCCTCGCATTGCCCATGGTCCAGCGTGGTGGCCTCCTCGAGTTGCATGGCTCCTAAATCGCACCCAATAGAGTATGTCATTGGCTTCCCATTTGTGATAGAGTCCAGCTTAAGTGCAGCACCAGGCTTTGTCATATACAGTGGAGGGGGTACTTCGACGTTCTGGCGAGCGTTCGGGTCAGGAGCGTAGGTCAGTGTTGGTGATGGAGCCAGCCAGTTGGTGAACGGCACGCTTCCATCTTTAGATATTTGCTGTAAAGACTTGAGGATGGGACTGAAGGAAGCAAAAAGCAATCCAGGAAACTCCACAAGGACTTGCGAGGCAGTGGAAAGAAAAATGCTTTCCACGTCCTCCCGTGCAATCTCTTGGGCAAAGCGAAGGGTTATCCTTGCTCGATGGGGGTCACTCGCAAGATCGTCATTACCAGTTACTGCAGCTTCGTTATCTTTGTTCTGTCTTTTATAGTCCGCAGCAATCACCTTCCGTTCGCACACGACCAGGAATGTCCCCCTCTTGTGGCTGTCAACCAGGCAAAGCAAGGAGCCAACGGCAAGATACCTTGCTCTCTCCCACCATTCTTTTCGAGCGGTCGCCTTAAGAGCTTGGACTTTGGCAGGCTGATCGAAACTTGCCGTGAAGACGATGCCATCACGGCTGGTGCATCTCACAGTCTCGAATTTCGCGTTCTGATATACCAGTGTCCGCACGCTATGTGTTTGAGATTTCATTTTTTTTGCGTCCTTTGCCCCCATTTTCACCCCGACAAGCTCATCCCACATATGAATAACAGTTCGAACCGCCTCTCTAATCTGGCCAGAGGTATCTTCCCTGAGCAAACGAAACTGGAAATCCAATACTCGCGAGATTCCTTCCAGGTGATGTGGATAGCCCAGTGACCTCTGTGGTATAAACTCGTTTCGGTGAGAGTTGATCTCCTCGCTTGTTGGCAGGATCTTGATCTTAGCAACCTCTGCATGGTCATTGTCGTGCCGTGGCCCCTCACGGGAGAGTTCACCAGGGAAATCAACTTGATTGGGATCAATACTGACCCCGATAACGGCTGCTGGCCTCCGCACCGCAGCTGTGGGAAGTGCGTCCGCGATTTTAAGGAGGATTTTGATGCGGCCTATGACTTGTTGCGAAGACCTGAAGCGGAATGCGGCGCTGGGGCTGCTTGCATGCGGCTCGGGGCCGAGAAGCTCCTCAAGCTGTAGAACGATGCCCTTGAAGTCGTCCTGTACAGCGGCGGCATGGTTCAGGTTCAGCGTGTTAAAGAGAGCCACGGATGCAGTATGCACAGTATTATCAACCAGTTCCCTGTCCCCTGAGTCAGCAGCGCTGGCGAGGTTTTGGGCGACCCGCGAGAAAAAAGCCGTCCCACGTCGTCCACCCGGGCCGTAAACAAAGTTGAACAGCGTGCCAACCTCACTCTCGAGCACCAACGACGCACGCAGCTCGTCATGAGCCAGGATCCTAAGCAAAGGGAAACAGTGACGCTTGAAAGATAGATTGGACGGAGAGTATCCAAGCACAAAGTCTGCCTCCACCGCCTGTCTGATCCGGTTGAGACCTCGGTCAGTCGCAAGCTCCCGAATGAGCTGCTGGATCGTCTCCGTACTGCCAATGTCAAGGATCCTCATGGCGCCGTCGAGGAACCTCTCCATCTGGTCTGCAGTCAGCTCCGCGCCAAGCGCAGTTCTCGCAGAATATCCTCCGAACACACTTCGGGCACCCCGTTGGGCACCCCCGAGTAATTGATTCCATCCACGATAGAGCGACTGTGCACTATCTGGATCCTCAACCGGCGGTGGGGGACTGTTGGCATCAACATCATGCGAGAACCTGCAACCTGCTCCGAATTTGCAATTCCCATGTCGTTGAAAATATCGGCAAGGGCCTTTCGGAGCCCCAGTGGCGGCGGTCGGAGTATCAGGCGGTGGTGCAGCTCCCGGTTCATGTGAAAATCTACAGTTGGTGAAACGGCAGGTTCCTGTAGTTGCAAATTGCCGACAAACACCATGCATCCTGAAGTTAGAAGGATTCAATTAGCAAACGCTCACATAAACAAAGCCTTCCTATGCTGGGGGGGCAATAAATCAGAGGGATACCGAAGCTAGATGGGCAAGTCTTACGCTTCCGGTAGTAATGCCGGCGCAAAAGATGAATCCAATGGCAGATAAATAAATGGTTAAAATCAAACGATGCCTCTCGAAGATGTATATTCGGAGGTGAGTAGGGATGAATAAGTCGACGAATGATCCGTATTGGTGCTGGTCCACGGCTTCAGTTCGACACGGAATTTACTATGGAGAAGGCAGAAGGCGGGGTATTAGGCCGGAGAGAGAAAGTTATTGAATGTTCTGAACCTGAGGAATAAATTGTATGGTGGAAGCAGCTCGCATAAAAACAAGCAAATAAATATAACTTTCTGGTAATACCCCAATCGTTCAATCCGGTACGTGCCGTTGTCAGGCCTCCAACATGATGACGTCGTACATACCGTATGCGATCTGGATGTGAACGTATATGCACGCACACTTGAGGATAATATCAGTGGCCGGTGTATTTTATTATTTTCAAAGCGTGCCGCGATGTGCTACAGCAAAGATCATTCGGTACAATAGAGCGTTTCCAATCAGAGAAACCGCAAGACAATCATAATCTCCAAAATGGCAGTCGTGGAGTTGCGCAGCTCTTATATCCGGAGACAATTGTCTGGCCAAGCCTAGTCTGAATATCTTGCTGGATGTAACAGAACAGGGTAACTCATTGGTTCCAAACATTTCTGCGATATATTCATGAAGTAGGTTTGCTTCTCTTTATTTGGTTACAAAGTCAACCAAAGCAACACTGCTGGCAGCACAGTATCCACTCCAGGCTAAGTACCTGAATCCTTTGAGTGTGCCTTCAAGGTTCCTCCGGAGCTTTTCTCGAAGGTTTCAAGTCTTTTATATTTTTGTTTAGAGGGTATGCCGGCTGGCTATAGACACAAACTGTTGGATAAATACCTCCCATGGTAGATACCTGAAGATAAATCCAGGGTAACTACACAAGTTTCAACCCGCACAACCTGCCTGTACCCATGGGCATAGCTAACCAAGCAGAATAGGGCAAAAAAATCTATGCTGGTTCTAATTATTTCACTGACCACAAGAATTGTTATGGCTCTCATCCAGAGCTATATCAGGATTTGTAAGCGCATACAGATCATTCCTGGAGCTATTATCGTAATGATGATGTCAACGTACACTGATCTATGTGTCGCGTGTCAAGAGTATACGCCAGGTTGGTGTCATGTCAGCGATGTTGAAAAACCCCCAAATAGCTTCTAATGTTACTGACACTATTTCAGGATTGAAACCCCCCCCTTCCCCTTCCCCACAAGAGGTGTTAAGGTTGAATGATTCCCGTTAAACTGTTGTACCGCAGTGCTGTCCGGAAAGTGTAAGGGATCCGATAGGCTCTCCTTTTCCATACACATGGGTGGAACCCAGAAACCTTGTGAATATTTTGGTATAATCAGTCTTAGGGGATTAGGATAATGAATACGCTCATGACCTTCCTGTGGTTTTTATGGTGCACTCTTATTATATGACACCATGTAATATCTACCTCAAGGTAAGTAAGTACTCAAAGTCTTACATAGTTAATCAAATTTCAGACATCTACCCAAAGTATAGAGACCGGTACCATTGAGCGTTGGGGTTACAACTACAAAGGTTGATTGACCTTTTCTGGTGAAGTTTCAATCGTTTCTTCGTTTCAACAAAAGTTTGTTCAATTCATTCTACACAAGGATACTTACAAGTCTTAGGTCAAATGTCGAATGCCAGGCAGCCTCAACTGGCTGTCTTGCGGGTCCCGAGTATTTGCGAAGTCCGCCAGGACAACGGAGATTTTGAATTCCGCTGGCAACAGATTACCGAGGAAGCGGTAGTCTCGTGATGATATCTGCTGGTGCACGGAGTACCTGTCCACGATGATAAGCCCATCGCCAGTTGTTGGCACTGTATCAGCCATACAATCTCCTTGTCAAGTTCATTTGGTACTGGGAGGAAAACGACTCCAAAGACTATCCCGGAACTGATTCTGAGCGGGAGTGCCATCGGGAGAGCTGTGAAATAGTTGAATTTCGAACGGGATCACGGTCAACAGATTTTAAAGGATCACCGACGGCATGAGATCATGACGAATGGGTCCTAATGCCATTATTCCATTATATCTATATTTCTCTTGATAAAGAGTGGTGAGGTGATGGGGTGTTGCTGGTACTCATATCCAGACAAAATCGACCATTACTTCCCTATCTCCTTCCTTCACCTTTCGCATATGATCCACTTCTCTCGGTCGTCTATCTCTTCAAGTTCCAACCCTCTGCCTAGTGTATACAGAGCAAGGCGACATGCCTCCTTGTTTCTGGATACCTTCCACGTTTCCAGCAAGTGGGGTCAACATCATGACACAAACTTGTCGCTAGGTTTGCAGATTTCTCTTTCCAGTCCTGTATTGGGTTTGATTGACCAAACTCTTCCGGTTCCATCTGATAACCCTCCCCATCCTCGTTCCCTTGATCTCTCTTTCCCTCTTCGCATCCCTTTTTATTTTCGTTTCAAATTCCCCTCTGTCACTGTGGGTCTGGTGGCCACCCGGTCTGTTCCTTCTTTCGCTATCTGTTCATTGCCCTTAGTACCCACGTGAGCTTTCACCCACGCCAGCTGGATAGCTCTTGGACCATTCATTTCCCTTCCACCCTACCCACGGAGTTTTTCGGGTTCCAGTTGTATTCCGACAATGATGACTCAGACCAAGGCTTCATCCTCAATCAAGCATGAGGAATATCTGCTTACCCTGAATATAGGAATATATTTTCAACGTTACAAAGTAGAAATCTCCAGCACAGCATGAACATATTTCACATATCAAAACTGCATACCTTCTCGAATTGTAATCAATAATAACCTGAAAATATATAAATTTCCATCAGTATGTGCCCATTCCCACTATATTTATCTCCAAACCCAGAGCTAGAGTTTGGCGGGGTCAGAGATAGACTTCCCCGGATACCTCATGTGAATGGCTACATTTAGTTATCACAAGCACTGATGGAATACTTACAAAATAAATGGTAAACTTACGTACGTAGCTGTTAATAATGACAATATACTTACACAAACCTGTACTTCTCCGCATCGACTCATTCACGATTCTCCCTTCTTTCTGATTCTTCCCCCCTTGCAGCCAGCAATACAAACCTATATATCACCACTCTCATGCGCCGAAAACTCCCAGAAAGCACATCTCAGACTCTTTGCGACTCCATCACGCAAAGTCTCGATCGTATCGAAGCGCTCATCAAAGGCGGATTCAATGCATTAGATGGTGCCAAACCAACCGCTGAGGGATCTGAATGCCACTGTCCGCCCTGCCTCAGCGGGATGACACACACCGAGCTCTTCCAGAAAAGCTACGGCGAGGAGGAACTCTTTCAAGAAGAGCTGTCTCGGGACAGTCAACCGGATGCAACCGACCCAAAGATGCAAAAACGCCTACATAAAAGCGGGGTACGTTAAGTAACCTCCCTTTTCCCCCGAAACTTTCAATTAATATAATTTTCTTTGTCATTTTAAGTTTACCGTTAAACATCTCATGAGCATCCTCCCACCAACATGGGTCCCCATTATGTTCCCATTTCGGTCTGCTCTCTTCCGTGATATCAATCACGAGCCCCTCGCATACCACCCTACGCACAGCGACGGAGAAGGATCCGGAGTCTCCTGCCTCCTCAGAATCAAGCCCAGAAAAGAAGAAAACGAGTTCAGCTTGCCAGAAACCTTCAACGCAGATGATGACACCAGTCGGAAATGGCATTATGTCTACGACTGCGGGGAAACACAGAGGCTGTATTTCCTCGGGGAGGACTTGATGGAGGCTATTGCTGCGGTGCAGGTGTTGCAATTGGGGAAAGTGGGGGGAAGGATTTGGAAGGCGGTTGGGGGCCACGCGGATTGGGTAGAGGTGTATTGTAGAGGGGCGAACGCCATATTGGAGAGGGTGAGGTTTTGGGAAGAGAATGTGGTGGGGAGAGGGTTTTTGGGGTGGCAGGAAGGGTATAGTTGTGGGTGGCAGGATGCCACGGGGGAAGAAGGTGATGATTCAGGTGAAAATAGCGAAGATGTCAATAAAGAACAAATAGCTCAAACATCAGCAGAAGCAAAACCGGGACAAACGATGGAGTCAACCAAACGAACCTCTTTTTCGTCAGCGCAAGAACCAGCCACCTCCCGTTGCATTACGGCTAATGCTCCATACGTCCGTCCCGAGTGGCAGAAGCACGCCTATAACCCTCCCGATTTCAGCTCCAGCTCCTATCACAACTTCTATTCCCAATTCAGTCATCAATACGTCCCACAATACTCCCCATTACCTACCCATCCCGATCCATATCCAAATGGACCCCGTGGTCCCACCAACTTTGACCAATGCTGTGGTACTGCATACTCAAGCAAAGGCAACCAACTCTATCGATACGCAGAACCGCAATACGACATAGGCTTTGCGGCAGCCAAATGTTGTACATGGGGTGCTGGGTTCGAGCACGGGTTTGAGCAAGGGAGGCAATATGAGATTGATAACGAGCGTGCTGATCGGTTTGACGAGGGGTATGGCCTAGGGTACGAACAAGGTCAAGGGGAAGGATATGAAACAGGCAAAAAGGACGGGTATCAGGAAGGGTATAAGGAGGGGAAAGAGGATGGCAAAAAATCCAGATTTGAGTGGTTCCCTATTGAGAATTTGAAATTTTCAAACCCGTGGATAACCGCGAAACCCACCCAGCCAACTTTGAAGAACGGCGTGATTATGTGTATGCATGGTGGGGATTGGAGAATATGTATGTGCGAAAACATCCGTCTGGTAACCTTCATAGCTACCATTTGTGCCTATCTGGTGGCCTAACCTTCTATATCCACTCACAGGCAAGGAATGCGCCTCATTCATCCCAGACAAATCCCAAATGCCCATGAAGACTGCCTCGGTCTATAAATCTGCAGATTCAAAATCTAGTGGTCTCGAAGGCTTGGGTAATTTATTCGACTTCAATAACAATCTTCCTATTGGGACAAAGAGGTGTGACCCGAAGAGTCCCCAATCCAGAGGCCTGGGAGATCACGAGAGTATTACGTATACCCGTCGTACGCGCTCGTAGGCTGTCTGACTTCTAGATCTGGGCTTCTTTGATGGTTCTGGAGCTCCCAGCTTATGATATTATTCCGGAAGTAAAGATCTGGATCCATATATATCAACATATCTCCTCTCCGCCAAACAGGCTCGGTATACCTACAATCAAATATATATTTGAGCATCACTACAGCTGTAGTCAGCGCATATATACAACTATCCATAAAGAAAGCATATAGTTAACAGAATCACGTCAAACAAAACCCCATTATTACAGTTTGAACAGCTGGCAGATGATTTTACCCGATGGATATGTGGAAGTTTTAGACTGAGATCTATTGGAATGGGAGTGCATTAAATTAGCCTACAGAAACAAGATTTCTCCGAATGGTTACACTTTACCGCAGTTAAAGCCTTTATCATAGAAATAAATATACATATATATCTTAGCCCTCACACCTCAACCCGGGATTTTTTCCCCCCTACGCCTTTCTAACAAACCTACTTTCAATCGAGTTCTCCAGAAACTCTGCTTCATATTAACGGCTCCCTTTTTCTAAGGCCTATACCTAGATCGCCTTCGAAGGCTTTTCTCGTTTGTAGCCTCAATTTGAATAAACATATTCACACGTAGTCGGATTTCGACACAAAGCTTTCAGATTTTGCGGTACAAAACAGGGTACGACGGATGATCGGATTAAGTACATATATATATCTGTATGGAGACTAAGTATTTTGACTACTTAATCGCATGATCTTCGGTAGTCAGGGCGTTCTGTTTGACAACTTGCAGTAGAGCAAGTGGGGAGCAACGTTTACAACATTACGAACGTCACTACTTGCTAGCGGAGAAACAACGGCACTGTCGCAGCGGTCCCACCGGAGTACCTTGAAAGCATAATTAAATTTACCAGGATTATTGCCCATGAACAACAAAAAGCTTCTCTAGTCTCTTGTACACCTATGACTTACCGGTACACTAGGTGTGGCGAGTCTGGCAGTCTGGTTGGCACCTGGGATCGATTCCGCACACCTCCGGATCCCGAAATAAAAGTATGTATATATGAAGATCAGGCACTCTATATATAGCGCTAGGAGTTATGCATGCCAATCATTGAGATTCCCTCCAGATAATGAAACATGAAGGGATCCATGGTGGTTCCCTCAGCCCGGTCTCTAGTCTGGTTAATCCAGTGATATAGATCAATTATGAATGTTGTGATACCTGCTTGAAGAGTACTAGTAATTTGCTTCTGGGCAGCGTGTCACTGGAAAAACAAGCCTCAAGTGCCTGTCTGACAGCTACTTAGTCTGGCTAAGCCGCCATTACTTGCTAGACCATTCGACGGGCTCTACGAGGGGCTTGTGCCAACCAGACTACGACGGGCTTTGCTTGTGTACTACCTATGATAGGTAAGTTACCTGGCATGCTATGGATCTTCGCAATTCTACCAATACTTATTCGTGCCATTAACCCCCTCGCATTATTCCCTGCATCTAGCCCAGGGTAAGAAATTACTGTCCTGTCGGTACCGGATTACGGTATCCGTGCTATAATTAATATACATCGCAGGGCAGTCAGAATTATTGTTATGTACTTGGCAACGTTCGCTTGGTATTCTAGAGTCAAATGCTGCCACCACAATTGCCATTAAATCCGGCATTGCGCTCTGCGATTGCGATGGCAGGTCAATTCACAAAAGTTGTTAGGTGGAGGAGTTAGCCATAGGTATTTGAGGATAGTTACAATAGGTCTTGCCGTACACGGCTTGGCTCTTGGATGTACTGGTACGGTTCAAGTTTTTTCTTCTTTCGAAGGTTGGACGTTGACATGTCCTGATTAGTGAGCGGCAGACCTAGGCGAGACTAGCCTCGTAGTAACCAGTCTGTCTGGGCATGAGGTTACGAGGTCACGAGGTCACAATATATTTTTCTTTACTTCTTCTTCAACCCGCAGCACATGCAACTTCCGCAATGTCACGCCCTACACCCACAGCACAAGATTTTATTACTTCGCTTGCAGGTCGATATGAAGAATTACAAGATTCAAATATACCTACTCCCAGGCAGGCATCACGGCGCTTTAATAACTATATTCATTCACGCAAGCTACTTATCAGTTCCCGCAGAGCGAATGTTTTCAATTGCCCGTCAAACAGGCTTCAGATACTCACCAAGCGTCGAAGCTCACTAAGTGAGAACATTATGAATGCACTGATGTGTAGTAAAAATTGGTTAGGGTTTTCAGAGGTTACGTAGGAGTAATTGACAGCAGAGCGGGAGCTGCTGGACCGGTTTCAAGAGCTTAGTGTAGATGGTGATATTTCGGGGTTTCCTGCGGAATGTTTTGATGAACATGATTAGGAACAGACCGTTGGTCAACTTGCCCTTTGTATTTAGTTCATGTATCATTTTCTTACCTCACACGCACGTGTGTGAAAAAGCTCGAGCCTGCCTTTCTTGAAGCTCGAGCCGCCTCGAGCCTTAATATACTGTGAAATGTCGAGCCGGCTCGTGCCCAGGCGTACTTCCATATCTCCAACTGCAATTGCAAATTTAGTAATTTTAGGTGCCAGTCACGATAGCGGGTATGCCAGAGTCCTCACTTCACTTCTCGCCGATGGAGTGGACCATGGCCGTGTGGTGCTTCTTGAAGGGACTCCATTTGCGAAAGAATTCAAGGGCCTGCCCTTTTGTAAGACAAAGTTCGATGACATGTTTTTATCAACCCATTGGAGAATTGGGTTCCAGATACGAAACAAGAGTCCAAAAAGTACAAGCAGCCCCAGAGATGTCGTATCCCCCCTACAACAACTACTCAAAGCACTCGCCGCCCCCTACTCCCTCGACCCCCGGCAGTGCTTCAAAGCAGTGCTGCAGTGATCAAACCCACCACCTGTTTTGCCCACTATCTTTCAGTGCCAGATGGGTCAGGATGGTATGTTCACAATGCCTTCCAGCAAGCAAAATAAAAGACATGTAAGCTATCTATGTCCCAACACACTGTAGGCTTGACGGTGCCAACCAGACTAGGCTTGAAGAGGGTGCAACTTCATTGATATAGGTCTGCAAATTATGTTGCGAAAAAGAATGTCGGCTGAAGCGCCAATGGTGATGCCCAGATCAAGCCTAACCAGCATAGGGTGATGCAGACCTAGTAAGCATCACGAGACAAACATAAACAACAATCGAATATTTCTTGCTCTGCTGATAATTTTCTAATGCTGTACCTACATACTATTGTCACTGACCTGTCATGTTGATTTGCTTTGTGGGCAAATCTGGTATAGGCATATGCATTGTTATGGGACATTGCCTCATGTTTTTTTTTTTTTTTTTTTTTTAGTTCATGTTAGACTATCACAATCTATAGATGAAATATTTCTAATATAGTGTAACATTATTCTGAATATAAGAGTATGATGCCACACCAAAAAAACCCGATACAAAATAGTGTCTTGGCATGCGTCACCACCACTTATATCGTACAGAAGTCTTGAATATTGCGCAGTGAAAAAAAAGCGTCAAAGTCCTATCTACGAACCATCCATTGGCCTTGATCACCACTGCTATACGCCGTGACATAGACTCTCATTCTAAATCTCCTCCAAGCATTGCTGCCAATCCGCTTCACTTCTGACAGGTCTACCAGGTTAGAAAGAATAGCAGGTATTTTGATAAAGTCACCATTTGAGCTCAACTGATACATGCTCACTAGGATTGAGATGTAGAGAGTACAGAGGGTGGACTGTAACACCAAACCGCACTTATCAAGAAAAAGTAACAATTTGCTTGGCGGCATTCCACAGTCATAGGCCATAGTCCCGCCGTTACAATATATCGTTTGCTCAGCAGTTAAAAGACTCGTGATAAAGCCACTCATGTAAAGAGATCACTGTAGATTTGTTAGATCTCATACCTAAACATAAAAGAAAAAAGAAACTCATCAAGGTATTCTAACAATGAGACCAAGTCCCGATGAAAAATGTGCAATTTCGCCCTACATTTGAATATTCTCCACGTATTTATTCCCGATCAACCGGTTGAAAATGTGCGTGATGCCGACAGCCTCCTTTTGCATGACAGCCATTTTATCTCTAAGCCTATCCGCTGCCATTTCTGATCCGAGGCCGACGTAAGAGAAATACAACGCACGAACTCCGTCAACAGAAAATGTTGATTTCATACTTCCAACTTTCCCATTATGCAACTCAACCTCCTCGAAGAGCTCTTCAACCCGTTCCAGATCTTCATCGGTATAGCTAGTCCCATATAATGACGTAAAGAAGGCCTGGTAACGTTCCGAAGTCTCTGCACCTTGGACCTCAGCAGCCTGTATTGCTTCATAGGTTTTAGGTCCATAGAGCCAAAAGACATTGTGGAGCTCCTGGTAAATGCCTGGGAGAATCGAGAGCACTTGTTGATATTTCCGACAAATTTCTTCGATTGCAGTCGTTGAGCGCCCCAGGGATGTGTTCCGCCACTGCTTTCTCCGCATGTACCTCGGCCAGTATTGCCTCCATATGCGGCAAATCACTTCTGCCGCTGCCCTCTCTTCCGGAGTAAATGTTTGTTCACCGAATTCCTCTTCCGTCGTCTCCTGCGCCTCAAAGTGTTTTACTGGATCGACTTCCTCAAAGTTGAGAGTCGGGATATTCAACTGCGCGAAGTAGTTTGTGTAGCTACCGAAACGATTGCAACGAGTGTTACTTTGAACGAACGTAATGCTCTCTTTCCCAGCATACACTGAAAAGGTACTAGCAATTGCCTTGAAGAAAACCTCTGTGAGTGGATGCGTTGGAAGCATGATTCCCAAATAATTGGTAATTGTTGGTAGATAGTACTAAGCAATTGTTAGTTCTCTGACCTGAGCTTGACGGGAAATAACTCACATTTGAGAATTCAGTCCAGAACTGTCCCCATTGCGAAGGTAAAGAAGCCGAGGTGTGCAAGTTGAATACACAAATACATGCAATGTCAAAGCATCGTCGAATCAAAAGGTCCTTTGACGTGCCTGCCCCCCTTTCTCCGCCAAGCTTGAATTTCGTATTCTTGTCCACGATAAGACGGTTAACTAACATTACTGAGTGCCATGCGAGGTTTAATAAGCATGAACATATCGCAGCTTTGAACTCTGATGTTCGGCGTTCTCGCGCCACTACTCCCCAATTTGGAAACAATTCTTTCGACTTGAGTCCCATGTCCTCTAGAAGTAGTTTGCAATAGGCAGGCCCAATCTCTGGTAGATGGATAGTGATCCATGATGTCAAAATGAGAAATTCCGAGTGATCCCCTTCGAGCAGCAACTAATTGATCAAAGTTAGATTTTTGAAGGCACATAACCAGCATTTATTTGAGTTCATTGAATACTTACAAGGTAGGTCGCTATTCGTTCGTAATAGGTTAACACTGAGTGTAAAGACGACAGTTCACTCATTGCCAGTGAGCTTATTTTCGAGAAATACATGTCCAAATTTTGGAGCTACATTGATAAGGACAACGTTAGTCTTATCCCCCACTACTTCTAAGATGTGTAACTTACCCAGTAATTTTTTTGGTAGGTACGATCAATACGGGGACGGTCTCTGAATAATATGAGTACCGTTTTTCTGGGCCCGTCGATGTGTGGATTATTCAGAGTATTTCTTATTTGTTTCGATACCGAGATCCGCACCGCTCTACTGACCCTTGGGCCTATCGAAGTCACAACGGAACACAAGTCAGAAGGACATGATACAATCTAGTGAGTGGGGTTAGCAATCAACATACCTAGTTTCTCCGCCCTTCCTGTCAACTCCAGTAAACCGGAGAATGTACTCCTGCTGTTCCACTCATCTCTTGCGTGGATATCTTGCAACAACAGCCCCATATTGTCACAAAGCCACCTATAGGGTTTATATTTCTCCTGATGGCTATGAAATACGGCCGCAGAGTGTATTATTACTGGATCTTGTTGAACAGCAGATATATAAGTGAGCTCTGCGAGAAGCGACTCCTGCCACCTCCGCTCTGTTGATAATTATCACAGCAGTTAGTTAAAGACCCGAAAAAAAGAAAACTTTGTGGCTGCTACTTACGCCGGGGCCGAAAGCCTTCGTAGAATGTCTCGTCTAACACCGGTCGAAGCTGGGAAGAGGAATAGAAGAATCTTAATTTGGCAGTTACCAGTGCATTGTCTTGGACAGTCTACAGTATGGGTAATTAGCTGCTAGGTGCTGGCCAAACAAATTGCTGCTCATAGGGAGTGTACATGCCTGACATAATTTTCCATAACCTTCCGGGGTTAATACTTGGTGATTATATGGGCATCGTGAAGATCGTGAGCCCGGCGGAATAGAACAGTGCCCTTATAACCGTCAGCATGCTCGGAATTTGTCCAATATCAAACATTAATACGCACCTGTGGTCACAAACCGCACGCACTGATTACCGGATCGCGCGGTGTTCCAGACTCTATTTTCTTTGTCCAAGTAGGCCATCGTCGATTTTATCACTAGATTCGCAAACCATTTTGTACAGAGCTGTGATAGTTGTTCCCGTGAAACCTGTCGATGAGGTCGATGAGTTTTGGATGCCGTATTTAACAGCGAAGTTGATAACAGCAATAACGAGGTACGGTTCGGCTGGTGATAGGCTCCGACGAATCGCCTTAAAATGTCCGGTACTTGGTGATCCTTCACAAAGTACAAAGTACGCAGCAGCTGAAGGCTATTTTTTATGGAGCTATAAGGAATCATACTTAGGTCTCTGGCCCTATCAAGAACTTCACCTATGCGCTCCAGGACCTTTCACAGAAAGGTGTCAGCCACAGCAGCGCTACAAAAAGAATCACAAACGGGGATTAGGGGGGTAGGTAGGCCATACAATAATATCCATGTAAGGCATGGTACCCGCATACCCATCAATATCGTAGTCAGATTGAGCGGTCAATTTCTCCACTCTCGTCCATGTCTTCAACCCCCGATATAATGCGTCCCACAGCGAGTCCATTCCAGGCCTTGCATGGGGATGGGAGGGATCAGCATATACAGGAGCTTTTCCATCCTTCGTGCTGCGAAGATCGCTGATTAGCAGCAATTGCTGCATTCGGGTCAGTTCCGCAGTCGGTATACAAGCTTTCATTTCTTCAAATGGGGCAAGCAAGACGGCTTCTTTAACCCTGCCAAGGGATGTTAAATAGTGGAAGGCATCCTTTGTCCTACCGCTGGAGCGGAATAATTCCAATAGATCATCTGTATACCCGCGTTGGCGATAAAATAACTCAATCTTGAGTTCAGAACCTAAAAGCCTCAAGGTCCTCGTCTTATACGCGGGATTCAGCTTGCCCTGGTGCGCTAAGAGATTACACAACTTCGACGACCGCTGGTATTGTAGTGGGTCCAAAGTATCCTTCACCCTATTTCGCACAATTAGTCAGATGGAACTCTTGTACGGGGGTTGTATGCTTACGTCTCCAAGTAATCAACCAGCTCTTCGTAAAGCTCACCGCTGCGTAGAGTTTTGGTTGCTTCTGTATACATGGATGCCATATGATACGTCTTGCTTGCCTTGCTATGTTTACCACCTCGTTCATATAATGGCGCCGCTTTCTCCGGCTTCCGGCGGTTCAGCCACATATCTGCCGCTTCTTCCCACAAACCAGCTGCTTCAAGGGATCTTGATGCTTCTATGGGATGATCTGCCTCCAGAAATAATGCAGCCGACTCACGATAAAGTTTCTTTGTCTCTTCCCGAGCTGTGGGCAGATTTTGCAAGGCAAGTGTTTCTGCCTCTTGTCGCTGGATAAAAGCACGGGCATGAAGTTGTCGCTGTTTGTGAGGTGTCTTGAGAAAGCAAAACAACGCCTAATCCGAGCAAATGTGAGCCCGTGAAATTGTGCAAAATATTTTGACAGTACGACAAACCTGCTTATAAAGCTTCTTTTCCATTAAATGTTGCCCATTTTTGAGCCATAGTGCTGGATTGCCTGAGCTTCCGGAACGCAGAGCTTTTATCTTTGCTAGAGCCTAAACGATCGATGGGTGAGACAGAGAATTTGCACACCAAGGGACTTCCAGGAAAACTAACATCCTTATCCCCAGGACGAACGGGTTCAATCAAAGGCTTCGGGACTTTCTGGGTCCAAAAGTCTACGATGATCTCCGCTATGTTTTTGTTTTCTTCCACAATCCGCAGGTTGGAACGACAACGAGTAACGGCAACGTAAAGTGTCTATGTTTCCGCTCGTTAGATGTGAATACCGAAATCGATGGAGAGTTCCAATATACCTTTAGTTCCGCACATAGTACCTAAAGCCCTCGAGGTTTAGTTTTCTTTCCAAAACAATGCACAATGACGGGGGATTAAAGAAACTCACCGAATGTTTCTTTCTATCGAATTCACCAAACTTCTTGTCAATTAGCCTATCCAATGACCGGTAGGAATTCGTATGACCTCCAGACGAAAAGAAATTCAGTAAAACGACGTCCTCGAACTCCATTCCCTTGCTCTGTAGGACTGTTAATATCAAGACCTCGGTTCCAACCCTGGAATGAATTTCTTTTTGAACAGCCTCATCTCGAACCAAAATCACTTGATCAGCCCCAAAATCAGCGAGCTGGTCATAGAGGTCTACTACCCCGAACGCTTGACTGACAAGTACATCTTCCGCTTTGAATCCAGCTGTTTTGAGAGCATGGTAGCTTGATATTAGAAACATAATGCAAGTCTTCGAAACGAAATTCTGACTTCTAGATCATACATACCGAAAAATGTTGGCATGGGACCTGTATATTTACCAATCTCCGGCCTTAATTTGTCAATCATATCAGGGAAGCCTGGCGAAGGATATTAGCTAACCTCCGAGGCAATCACCAAAGGGTGAGGAAAATGCACCATTCCATAGGTTGTCAATCAATAACGCTCCTAGGGCAATTATCCCCTGGTGGGAACGATAATTATGTGCCAATCGGAATTCTTTAGGTTTAGATAGTGAACTCCGTTTCATTGCCGTGGCAGTTCGGTCAAAGACCTCAAAAAATAGAGCTTTGATATCGCTGAAACGAAACGTTGAATCTCGAGATATGCATTGAGCGCTATCACCAGCTATTAAGTCGTTAAATTAGCACTAGTAAACTGTGACTAGGATGAGGGGCTGGTGTTGTACCCAAATGAACCCCCCTGGGGTACTTGACCAGGCCGAGGAGGAATTCAATCTCAATTAACCTTTGGTCTTGGATCTCTGTTCCCAGTAAGCTTAGCATCCACAGCCAGGAAATATAATTGAGGAATTTCACTCACCATCCACATATATTTCTTCAATGGCGTCTCGCAATCGATTCACCAATGCTGGAGTTTCCTTCATTTGCATCAAAACGTCCCGTGTTCTATCAACCCCGTCCCAATCCTGATATTTGCCCTTAAGCTTCTCATACAACTCGTAGATTTGGTATACCTGCTTCCGCTCAGCCTCCGAAGTGAAAAGAGGAGCTATTCGGCAACTTGTGTTGAGATACTCCTCCCGGGTCAAGGATTTGAGACTGCGACCAGGCAGGCTGGATGCTGATCCTTTGATTATTCCCATAATTTCCGAAAATACCAAGTCAACAGGGATATTTCCCTTAATCCCAGTGGGAATTTTGGACCAGTAGTGGCCAATAAATATTTGTGCATCAACTTCCTGTGGAATGCGAGTAGGTTCACTGTTATGCCGACCTCGCGTGGCTGTAGGACTATCCGGCGTTGTATGGTCCCAGAATTTCCGGCCCCCTTTCTTGATGCTTGTTTCGACCATAGCTAAGAGCTTGTCAAACGTGCACACTAGCGGGAAATCTGCATCTGTCAACGACCACAAATCCCGCGCCTCAGACTCTTCATCCTTCTCCGTTAACATTTCCATTCCAATAGTGTCTATATCATCGCTCTCGAACTTTCCAAGTTGACAGTTGATAAGCCTACGGATGTATCCGTTAAGCTTCCCAGCGAGAATTTCAGATCGAGTGATGAAGATTTGTTTGACTGGTCGAGCATCAGGAGACAAATCCCCGTCCATGTTTGCCCTGCTCCCGATATAGCTAGATAAAAGTTTAAACGCGAGACAAGTAGTTTTCCCGGTACCACTTCTACCCAGGATAAACGAAGCGGAAGAAGTCTGACGGATTATTTCCACCTCATCATGGGCAACATCGAACGGGAACTCCGCACTTGAGCCACTAGTGAAAATTCCATCGAGCACCGTTTGTGTTAAAGTATAAAACTTTCCGGTGATGATCGCATTGTGCAAGTCGAGGCTCTCCTCACGGGTAAGAGTGCCACACACCTGCTCTTCGTCCAGAAGCTCGGTTCCAAAAGTCTTTGGCTGATACGTCCCGTTAGTATCTTTAACACGTGCCTTGCATGCCTCAACAAATTCACTGCCAAAGGTCTTCTGATGCCGGAGGATGACGCCCTCAGACTGCACAACCTCTTTGTGATCGCCAATCCTCCATACTAGAACCACATAATATCACAGTTAGCATCATTATGGTGATAGACGGGGAACTCACGAACCTAGTATGACCTGAGACGCCTTGTCCATGGTCGCATCAAATGAGAGGTGAACATGCCAGATGATTCGCCCATTGTCCCCATATATCGCCTTCTTAATTGGGATTGGGAAGTCGGGATTGATATGCTTCTTTGTCAAGGCCCTTCTCTGATCCCAATTGCCCGTTGCGAGCTCACGGAGCTTACTCTGCACTGCTGCAAAATGTCCAAATTTCCTTGCGTCACTAAAATCCTTCATTGCCTGACGCGATAGCACAACTCTCCAAACCCCAAGATTTTTAAGTTCCATACGGTAAACCTGTTCACCGCCGGCTCGACACTCCTCCATGTCCGGCACACCGGTCACACTAGAGCCATTCCAATTTGGCTTAGGTTGCCCAACCAGAGTCTCACCGTTCATAGGCGACTTACAACAATTACTGCATGGAAAGGATTGAACTATGCCTTCGAAGATTCCAAAGGCCCTAGCTAACTCCAATTGTCGCACCGCGTTTCGAGCAGCTGACAATGTCTTTGGAACGGGGCTATTCAAAGTTTGGAAACTCTTGACTATCTCTTTGGAAACAGTGATACGTTCAAAATCAGCTGAAGCTCTGTTGGAACTGCCGGACTTTTTATCCTGCTCTGTCAGCTTGCGAAGTTTTCTCGCGCCGCCTTTCTTCTCAGTCTGAAAGCCTTCTGTTGAGGGGCTCAGCACCCTAGGTTGTGGGTAGGTGCTGTTCAGTGAGGTTAAAGCTTCCCACTGGGCCTGATACATTGAGATGCCATGGTCAAATTCACACCGGGAGGAAAGTCTAAGGAGTCTATCTATCCAGGTTACAAGAATTGAGTGGCCATGTTCAAACAGGGAACTTCCATATTTCTGATCTTTGATGATCGCTCCAAAGAGTTCCCCACTGTCCAGCTGGGCGACGAATCTTTCCAAGAGGTTTTGGTTTGGAAACAAGGTCATCTTCGAAACAAGCTGAGTGAGCAGGCCAGGTGTGCTGTAGGTTCCACCATCGTAGTAACTTCGTACACCTACAGTAATGAGTTCCAGCATCTCACCATATGCAAAGATATCTTCGTACTCCTCAACGAATAGAGGAATGATCAAACCCTCTAGTAATGCTTTTGCTAAGATCACATACTGTCCGGGATTCTGTTTGATATACGGAGAAAGTTTAGTGAAGAAGTCGATGATGGACCTTGCCTGCTCTTGGAACCCGAGAATGAATGGCGCACGCGTATCCTCCTTTTTCATAAGACCTGAAATCGAGGAAGAATCTTGAAGAAGCTGCTTCAGAACGTTTGCAAAGGCTGAGAAGTCGAGAGCTGGCTTGCTAGTAACAAGTTGGTAGAAGGTTTCAGATATTTGTCCATAGGCTCCGCTGCTGCGACCAGGAATATTTATTCCAGGACCACAATCGGCGGGAAATGGACTCGCAGAAATATTCGGAGGCGATATTAAGCTGGCTCGACGATGGTGAGCCTTCGATGCATCCCTCGATTTTATGGTCAAAACGAGTGGCTTATCAGTTCTCCCTTTGCCTGGCTGAGAAGACATTTTGCCGTCAGGTAGTCGTTTGCATATGCGTGTTTGTAGGTATCGGACCTCAATGCAAACTTCAGCTCAAGGGGTTGCAATTAAGTCAGAAATCGACGTTCAGGCTGCAGGGCTGAGATGGGATGGTGATGAAGAGCTAGATTGAACAACCAGTGAATCGTGCTGATTTCCGAGTAAGTGTTCCGGAATGGAAGTAAATGAGATATATTGCTTTGACTGTCCCCTGATTCAGACAGCTGGAACAGCTGGAAAATGAAGAATTTTGGTAGAGGCAGCATAGCAAGCCTTTTGTTGTGGAAGCAGATCGTGCTTACGCCACAATTGGTTCTGGTGTTACTGAGACAACTCGAGCTTATTGGTACAAATGCTGCCGATCCTAGAGAACGCAATTTTTGTTTTGAAGAGCATGCGTTGTGCAGCCTACCTGCCAACAGACTTCCTAATACCAATTGATTCTCATGAACCCAGTTTTACATCAATCACGACTTGTCGAATTCCATAATATATTCAGTATTTCAGCATTTTTAGTTCCCAATATATAAACAACAGATTAAATTCTTCAATAGAACATCCATACAGGGTCCAATAGTAGTACATGCCGTGAGGCTAGCTGGGAGGGTGCATGCCTTGCAAGCTGGTACTGTAGGTCTGTACTCAGAAACTGCAGCCTAGAAATAATAAATGATATGCGGGTCGACGGGAGTCTAAAGGTGTCTGTCTAACTCATGCAGTTTCATGGCACAGAAGCCAGCCGGCTCTCAGCTGCATGCTTATGCACGTGACATCTGGCCTCACTTTGTGATCAGATTTATTACTTACGCTACGATCCTGCTGTCTTGACCTCAGCCCTTACATACAGAAAAATCACAAACGCCAACAAAAGGAACATACAATAACTTGGCATTTTTTGTTAAAAACCTACCTACCTCGTTGGATGGGCAACTGCAACTCTTTTCTCAAGAGGCAACACAAGGCCCGAGGACAAACCACCACGGGGGCACACCCACCTCATTGGGTGTATCCTGCAGGGATCTACTGCCCCAGGTGCAAGCTGAATCCGTACGAACTCCGTGTTTGAGCAAACGACAAGGCGAAGCGACAATCCATTGGCGACATCACATGCCCATGCTAGAAAAATGACACCATAAATAAGGAAAGAAGCATCATTTAGGCTTCTAGGGAAGATTTAAAATCTAAAACCCGTTAAGGATTCCAAGCCGACTAGTTAACTTAAGATCATACAGCCACAGCCTCGGCCACAATGATCTTTAAGTATTGTTCGCTTTCCACTGAGCCTCATGGTCATTCTAGACATATACATAAACAACTGGATGCAGGGCATATTGCAAGTGAATGTACTTACTGTTCCAGCCGCAAAAACACTGCACATATGTAGTTTACCCCAGATTATAGTCTATCGTTGAAACCGTCCGGGGAGTTTTAGCCTTTTAGGTATACGGTAGACTACAATCTTATTCAGGTTTGTACACGAGACATGCTCGACGATATAATTTCGGATCTTAGATATTAGACATTAAATAACATAGGTCACTTCTATCCTCTGTTTCCCATCAGAGAAATTAATTACTATTCTAGGATTGGATCTTCGGTCTATACAAACCACCTATAAGCAATACCAACCTTCCGGCCTACATCTCACCCAAACAATACATCTGAATTTAATGCCTTTGACTTGGTCTCGCATTGATTTACAAGCCCGGGAGCGAGAACAGTAAATATGTACCGATTGAGCCAATATGACCGATTGAGCCAATATGAATTAACTTATAACGGTCCTCACAATACCGTATTATCTCGAGAAACTCGCTAGCGCGAACACAGTCGCTAAAGCATGCAGAGTGGAGGGTTATGCTCAAGGCGGCAAAAGACCGCATACCGACCTATTGAGCAAACAACAATCAACCTCATCGAAGATGCAGATAGCAAACTTAAATACCACAATGAAAGATTCATCCGTTTAGTTTAATGCTTAAGCCTATTTGTATATTATGTTTGAGGGGCACCGCCAAGACAGACGAAAGTCGGGAGAGCAATCGATATCATGGTGGTGTTACGGTTGAATTTAACAAGACAGCCTATACTAACAAGAAGCTCTTCCTACAGTTCATTGAAAAAGAGCTCATTCCAGCACTCAATCCTAGCAAATCCAAGTCCATCTCAAATCTGCTTGTTTTAGATGCTGCTGCCTTCCACACTACCGATGATGTTCTAGCACGTCTAAGAGATGCAAAAATCATGCCTTCTCTAATCCAGGTGGTTGTACCGGCCTAATTCAACCACCTTGACACTGCTATAAATAAACCATTTAAGGAATATTTACGACCAGTATGTTGCAAAGCAAGAAAAGCAACAACCTTCCGGGGTGGACATTAAGTGACAAGCGGATTATGACAACGCATGTTGGAGATGCGTGGGTCCAATTTGGCAAGGACCAGAAGGATATGGCATTCCGGGATGTCGGAAATCAATGGAAGCAAAGATCACCAGCTTCAGATCAAGGGCATTCCAGCTTCAGATTCTGTTATTGGTAATGGAGAGTTCTCTAGTCCAGCACCTACTGATCCAGCATTGGATATTGAACTGGAAACTTTCTACCGCTCCATTCCAGCAAGGATGATTCCGATGCATTTGAATATACCTGGTCATTGAAGATTGTGTACATACTATTACCTCCTCCACAGTCCCTTCCTAGATAGATATCACGCTCTTAGGTTATCTACTTAATGTAAGTATCTAGGTTACAAGGCCTAAATATATATTCATTTCAAGTGCCCTGACAGTAGTCTCGTAGATCATTTTGATACTGCAGTATAGGTTCACTGTATAATGTAGAAGCAGAATGTGCATTGCCGCAGAGATACCCCAGAAATCCAAATCGAATGATATAGTATAGTACTCTCGGCATAAGGATATCTAATTTAATAATACTACTACCCCCCGGCAATACAACTTAAGAATATATTCAATAGAATCATTTTATGCAGGTTTTTCTTATAACGAGAGTACCTAATTGGATAGTTATCAGATGAGCTAGCCAGAATAGGAAGTGCTATTGATAAGAAACTTCAATCAGAACTCCATGATACTAAAGAACAGTGTGAACATCGACGCATTAAGAATGCTCATCCTGATGACAAAAGAAAGTTGAACAAACACGGATTACTGCCTTTCCCACCTTCTGCAGAACTGTTTCTGGTCACTTTATTCCTCTGTAGCCAGTTCTTCCTCAACTTCATTAGAGATTTTTCGCAGATTGTTTCTGGAGGTGGCGAGTAGAGGTGACCGGGAAGGTTCCAGCGGTATAATTCAGTTCAGAGGAAAGACCTTTCGCATTTAGAATTGTAGCTCAGACCCTTGGAAAGGGGTAGTATGGTTGTTAAGGAGCTGTCGTCAATAGAATTTAGAGTTCTTCATAGTAAACAAACATGTCAGCTATCGTGCGAAATCAGCTCCAACAACTTCGAATCCAGCAGTTGAGGATTCAGCACGAATGCAAGAGTCACGAATGAAAATACAGCTCAAGTCAATTCAGTGGAAAGGTCAGTTGCGAAAAGAAGTATACCTCAACCTAGATGACCTGCAGGCCTGCCTAATGAGGCATAAAAAACCAACTTTCGATTTACACAACAGGAGGTTCAGTCATTGGTGGTAGTGTTGCGAATTCCAAATTCTATAAAGGGACGAAATAGGATTATACAAGACACTAGGTACCTATGCTAATTGCACGAGTTGAATATCCAAATAGGGTGTCAGACCTAGCTTTGAAGTTTGGATGGCGAGTAGAGCGAGCATTAGAAAGTTCAAAATATATTGCTAGACTTTATGGTACAAAAAAAAAACTTCAATCATCAATTTATACACCGAAATGTCTATCTTCTAATGTCAGAGCTATTCATAGCAAAAATCAATATCTGTTTTAAACTTGCTGGTGTTTTATCGATACCATTGACAGATTGCATGTTTTCAAAGGACATTCTATATTGGTTGAAACAAATACACAAATAATATTAGCGATCGAGCGGGTATTTTGAATAGGTAATGAAAGCTTGTGGTTGTTGAGAAATCCGCCGTCAGGTTGTAATTGGGGAAGCCGTGGCTCTAGGGCAGTCGTAAGTTCGGATTCTATTTTGTTTTTCTTTCTATGTGTAGGGTTGGAAGCCAGACCTCACATTCTATAAAGGATACATTCGGTATAAGAATATAACCCTCCCACAGAACAATATTCCTATGTCGAGAATATTCTGTAAGGCATGTTGGAAGTTCCTTCACTAGCGAGTTGAGCAACCTCCATGGTGAGTAACAATTAATACACGCACGGGCATCTTATCAAACTAGCCATACATGCGACCCCAGGGTAGGTAGGTCGCTCAAAGCGCTGTACTGCAACAATAACTTCACGTCCATGTTGCAAACGGTATTAGCGAGGATGTATGATTTAGAGCTCCATCTATCACTTCTAGTGATTTGATAAATGAAAAATCTGCCTTAGAAAAGGTAGTAGATAAGGTCCTAGAACCTTCTCGCAGTATGACTTGAAGTTGGAACCGAGCTGGTCCATATCATGTGTTCTTTTTGCAGTGGTTCGCTTCGAATTTACCCAGGTTAGATTGAACAAGGTGGAGAATGAGCGAAACTATGTGAAGCAGTGTTACCGTGGCAGTAAGCAGTAGAGCGAGGATATTCCGAGTGTGAGTTAGTTATCTTATTCAATGCTGAAAGCGAGGGCTTTATATATATGAATTGTAGGTAAAGCACGAGGTTGACACATGAGAATGAATGAATGTACTAATCCAAGAACAATGTGATTGCACAATATTGAAGACTGCTTAACGGAGAAGACAGCTTAACGGAAAAGACAGCTTAACCGGGACTGGGCATTTTATTTTAACAGGGGGGAGCTCCCCTATTTGGCTGTACTTCCACCCCGCTTCCCCCCGCCTCAGCATACCACCCTCCCCGGTCTTCAATCTACATATGTACTGCCCCCAAAACATAACTGATGTACATGCATCCTTAAATGTTAGAGCAATGAATCTTTCACCATAACCTAGTGAGGGTAGTCTCGATGAGAAACTCGTAGAATGAGGGTCAGAGAACGTTGATCTAATTAGGTAATACAAATGTTGGCACCAACATTTAGGAAAGGATACAACGTGGCGATAATTCCATATGTCACATTGAGCAATGGTTTCTTGCATGCATATCTCACTTGCTTTTGGAATCAGACCTGCTGCTTCTAATATCTAGACCGAATGCTCACTTAATGAGACATAGGGAATCAGAATCTGAGGGCAACAGCTGCGTGGATCTGCCTTGAGTCTTTGCTGTACATTCCATTCTTGTTGTATTATAATGCGAGGGATCTCGGTTTTATTTGTAATTGCACACTGGGAGAAGCATTGGACATCGAGTTCAATACCTCCATCCTCTTTTTTTTTTTTTTTTTTTTTTTTTTTTGAAGTCTATACGTCTATGGAGCCTAAGGCTACGAGACGGCTGCATCCTCTCTACTGCTGTGCATTCACGTGGCTTTCCTGTATCTTAATCGGTCAGCATGTTGTGGTTGCCAGTCGAAGTCCAGAAAAGCTGGTTGCCCTAATATCACAGTGAAGTACTCCATATTAGCCAGCATATCTCTTCTGACTCAAGAAGTAGTGTGTCGGTTAATCAAGTGTAGTGCACTGGGCAACTCGTTTTGACTTTTTAATATTAATATTTTATATAAAACAGAAGTAGCAGCATCCGTAGTGGAGGATGAAATAATTAACAGCCACTGCACCAACACCGGAGTCATTTGTCGGTGGTAGTTGTTATTGGCGGCGGCAGCGGGGGTAATGGGCATCAACATAAGCTTAGAGCGGGCTCATATATGAGTGGCCCGGAACGAGGTCATATGACTGCCTTGACCAGGCTGCTCGGAATGAACTTATATGAAGTATAGAACGAACTCATACAGGGTGCTCGGAATGATGTTATACCTTTCCTGACACTAGTCTGGTTGGCACACTCGTCAGCATAAACTATCTCGCTGCCGGGACTTGTGACGTGGTTATCACCTTATTAGATGTAAAAAGAAACAGAAAAATTGTTTGTTCATACAGTTAGGTACTCTGAGTCCTAATCAAATTTAAGAATCAATCTATGCAGATATGCAGTACCTAATATACTTAACATATAAAGTCTTATGTACTTATTTTCCCTTGAACCGCTACAGCTAAGACATAGTCCGTTGTGATCTAAAAAAGGAAGAAACGCAAGGCATTGGGATCGACTACCTATTCAATGTCGATATGTCATAATCATTCACTATCTCGCAGTCTACTGAAGATTGAGGGGTTAAGAACTTCCATTGTTCTCCCGAAGAATCAACTGAAAAGAATTGATATAACTATTACCCTGCCTTAAGTTGCCGTTCTTATGTGCCAGTAGCATTGATATTATATTAACCACCAGTCACAACTGAATACATGAAGCTTCTAATTGATGGATGATCTCCTTTTCAAATACCGTCCACTAGTGCTTAGTCCTATGGCGCTGGGGTATATATTTGTTCCCCATTCTTCTTAAAGCCCTTGATGAAGTCCTGGCCTCCTGTCACAAGCCAATCCGCAACTTTCTGTGCAATCTCCGGATGTTTTGCTTTTGTTGAAAGGCTGGACTGAGAAGGAGATCGTTAGGATCTGTATCCCCTCTCTTCTAAATACATGCTTGCTATGTAACGTTGGTAGGCAAATGAAAGCCAGGTTCCACGGTCGGTGAGAGTGTACACTTGAAGTATATATGCGGCATTGAGCGCTTGTATGGGGAACGCAATATATAAGTAGTACCAAGTCGAGAGTGCCGTAGCTCAGGGGACCTATTGAATTACAATTAGCATGAATATAGTTACCCCGCACAGCGAAAGGTTTCTTGCCTGGCCAATGCTAAGGAACAAAACTTCTCCCTTGATATTTGCTGTACTCCTGTCAAACCTACGCAGGAACTTGACTGGAGAGGCGAACTTGATATAATTGTGAACACTGCCTCAGAACATCCATATGACCTGCAAGGTTCAACTTCTGCCCGACCACATAGTAATAGTCCCGGAAAGCGTAATAGCTCAGACGCTTTGCAATCATTTGTTGAATTGCAATTTGCTCCGCTGTCGGACGTCCCACAGTCACCTTAGGTTACGGCGGGAACCCAATACATTTCCTTAGAAGGTTCGGCTTCTATGCCTTTGGGACAACAGAGACACATAAAGTTCTCCCGAATCTGGGAATTAACAAGAGGGAAAAATACTAATATAACTCTGCCTCATCTGCCACCACAGAACCCCCTTCCCAATCCCCATCCACAGTTTATCCAACTTGGAGAAGAAAGTCTCCAGGGAAAGAATTTGTGAAAACATGCATTCAAATTGGGAGAATTGGTTTGACAATTTCTGAGCAGAAGGATGGAAAAGTAACAATATTGGAATGGCTGGGAGTTTTGATGAATTTACTTACATCAAGGAAGGATTCAGCCAACAAGAAAACTCCAATTATTCCACCTATTGGTGGCTTTGGGACAACCCTTCATAGAACATTTTGATTAAGTTGTTAATATTGAATGTATATCTCTGCTGGTTGAGGTTTGAATACTTTTTTTGAACACCTCAGATGAACATATAACTATATACAAGATCCATAATCTAATGCAATTCAGTCTGGATTTTGCAAACATAATACAAGGGCGGAAGAAGCCCCTTGTATATAACTCTAAACATCGCCAAAGTTCCGTCCACATGAATATCATTTAGTTGTAAGTACATAAGTAACCGGAGACACTTGCAAGCTTAAAATTGCGCATGACCCCCAAGCTCTTCCACCTGTTTTGCTGCTACCGACAAGCAGTGCCGCAGTGCCAGTGAGCAAGAATGTATTGCTATCGTGCTAATACATGAACTAATGATTCAAAGAGAAGGAGAGAGAGGAAAAAACATGCCCCTTATATATCCCACAAATAGCCTTAAAAAAAAAGAAGACCTTCGGTGACTCCTCTACTATTATTCCAAATTTAACGTCCGTAAATTAAAATCTTTCTTGCCAGCATGGAATGAGAGAGGCTATATTCGTTCAGATCCTTAAGTACACCTCCAATAGGAGGCGATTTTATGAAGCAGGTCTTAAATGTAACATTAGTCGAAAATAAGCTGAATTAAGGTATAATATATTGCAAAGTCCAACCTCATGTTCCTTCCCGGCCAACCCCTTAGCTTTCAACAGGTGGAAACTCACGGCAGTGCTACGTTTAAATTTTAGTAGGAGCATGCAGAATAATCTGCGAGCTTTGGTCTACTGATATGAATAAATATAACTTTTTGTATCTGTCAAGCTCGAATAGTTTAGTGGTAGAATGTATGCTTCCCAAGCATACGGCGCGGGTTCGATTCCCGCTTCGAGCATTAGGTTATACTATTGAGAGAGAAACTTTCATTTAGCTTTCTTTTTTTTGGCCTCTATAGTCGTAGTATGCAATGAGAGGATTGGAGAAGGTAATGGGTATGGGAATATTCACGGTGTTACCTCGTATAGCATGTCACCCATTGTATATGTTCTGGGCCGCCCGCAGGCGGCATACCCTTTTTTTTTTTTTTTTCTTTAAAAATACTTATGACTCCTATGCGGCCCCAATAGGGGGGCCATGAGGAGCCACCCGGGCGGCATACCCTCTTTGCCGGTCGCGGGCAATTAATATAATTCCTCAATTTGGTAAATATGAATCGAACAAAACATTATGCTACACTCAAAAAAACCCCATGAAGTCATTTTTGACCATCACATATCCTTCCTGTTGATTAGTGAGAGATGGCAGACATTGAACAAGGGGAATTCCGGAAAAATTACCTCAAGCCCTTCAAATGATGAAGTACATGCTTATGTAGTTAACAACTTATCACCTTCATCTCTGATGATGAATGGAATGGAGACAAGGATACTGAGTTTATTGCTACTGTAGAAATCTGCAACATTTCCTATGCAATAGGTATTTGAAAAATAGTTTCTTATCTATGGGAGTTCTTATCCATGAGGGTTCTAATAGATGGGGCCTTATGGTTTAGGCTATATAGACCATCTTGTGCTGAATATCAATGCGCTATATGGAATTCAGTGAAGTTTGGAGCAATCATAATTATAATATTTTTGTCTACATCTTGTTGTACGATTTCTTTTTACTCTAGAAAATTTCCGGCTATTTCTTAGTTATAGGCTATATGCGAAGCTATTACAAAATCACAGCCTGAATCCTATCAATTGTGTTAAGTATGGCGTATCTGATAACTTTTTACCTACTTAGTAACTAAAGACCTCTAACCAGCTACTGACCTTATGGGCTTAGAGAATGATATTTCATATACTCTAACTACTCGGTAAACCACAGTTCACCAAGCATCTATAACTACTGGTGTTTTCGTTTCAGGTGTTTGCAAAAACTTCTACTCTAATTGTTATTGCCGATACTTTAAAAATAGAGAAATTCTCAATTATTGACATACGAAAGTGTTAACAGATCATGACTGTATTAAATTCTCGGCTCTAGCTGAACCAAATTGGAATGTTAGATGGAGGTCTAATCGACTGTGAAATACATGAATCTATTGCAGTCGTCCAGCTAGGTATACCGTTATCAATTCTATTTTTTTGGGGGTAAATCAATACTCGTAAACCTTTATCAATACAAGTGCATTATACGCCAAATTGAGTAATTATTTAAATTGCCAGGGAGCGGCACAGTGGTACCTATGCCGCCCGCGGGCGGCCCAGAACATATACCCTATACAGCAAGTTAAATTTACGTTATGCCACAGCCCACACCTCGCTTTGAGTCTATTAAATTAGGTACAGACATGCATGTGCTTAACCTCAAGCTTAATGTTAGTGCTATGATCAGAGCATGCATGTGAGCCTTCATGTGAAGTTAGCGAACTTATATGTATGTTCTGGTCCGTTGCGGAATTCAGTCCATTCCGGAATGGCATATATGTTCTGGGCCGCCCGCGGGCAGCATATGCCTCCCGTGGGCGGCATACCCACTGTGCCGGCCGCGGGCAATTTAAATTACTCAATTTGATAAATCTCAATCGAACAAAACATTCTGCGACACTCAAAAAACACCCTAAGAAGTTATTTTGACTGCCCTATCCACATCATATACCCTTCCTGTTGATTAGTGGGAGACGGCAGACATTGAACAAGGGAGAATTCCGGAAAAATTACCTCAAGCCCTCAAGATGCTGGCGACGTTAACAACTCATTACTGCATCTCTAATGATGAAGGAATAGGGAAGAGGATACTGAGTTTACTGCTGCCCTAAAAATCCGCAACCCTACCCAATGGGTATTTGGAAATTAGTTTCTTATCTGCGGGGTTCTTATTGATGAGGCCTTATTGCTGGAGCTATATCGACCATCTTATGCTGAATATCAATACGCTATGTGGAATTCAGTGAAATTTGGAGCAATCATAATTATAATACTTTTGTCTACATCTTGTTGCAAGATTGATTTTTATACTAGAAAAATCCAGGCTATTCCTCACTTATAAAATCCAGGTCAGGTGCAAAGCTGTACTTTCTTAATAACAGGTACTGTTTTATATGCAGATTGCTAATCTACTCCAACTTTTTGATTTTAAACCAAAACGAAGCAGGTTCTACCTAGAATTATACAACAGGTAGATGGTATTTTACAGCGTTGTGGGAGATCAAATGGCACAATGCTACAACAAACCTCATACTTTTGCAGTTTGATATTGCTAAACCCAATAACCTTTACCCAACTACTGACCTTACGGGCTTAGAGTTTGATATTTTAGATACTCTAACTGCTCTGTAAACCACAGTTCACCAGGCATCTATAACTACCGGTGTTGTGAAAACTTCTACTCTAATTGTTGTCGCGGATACTTTAAGAATAATCTGAAATGCTTAATTTATTAACATATGAAAGTATCAACAGATCATGACTATATTGCTCTAGCTGAACCAAATTTGAATGTTAGAGCGGGGTCTAATCGACTGGGAAATCAATGAATCTGTTGCAGTCGCTGGGAAATTATCAATTCTTTTTTCCCTAGTAAATCAGTACTTTATCAATACACCAAATTGAGTAATTATTTAAATTGCCCGCGGCCGGCACAGTGGGTATGCCGCCCGCGGGCGGCTGTGCTGCCCACGGGAGGCATATGCTGCCCGCAGGCGGCCGATGCCCGCGAGCGGCCCAGAACATATATGTATGTGCAATCTGGGCAATGTATGAAGGCAAATTGAGTACATACTGAACTATTATTTTATACATAACGAAAGCTCAACCTCTACTTGTTCAATCAAACCTCATACTTCACTGCGAGTAATTCCATGATACCTCTCATTAATAGTACTCTAGGTCCTGTTCTTCCCTGCGTGCCGTGCCGTAAAGTATCACATAAAATTGTGCGATGACATCAAATACATCATGCTGCAAAACCACTCGTTTCCCATAATTATTTTTTGCCAAAAATAAGATATAGTGCATTAATGCCTAGCTCATATTCATTCAATGCTTTCCATCGTAGCTTCATGGCTTACGAGTTAGCTGTCGGGCCCCGATACCTAGGTACTTAGGTAGTCCTTGTATATACTTGAATTTTGGATGTTAGGGAATTACTTTTCAAAGGTAAACCGAGATTTGCTACTTATTGCATGCAAATGCTCCTCAACCTTGGTGCGCGCAGTACCAGAGAATGCTTCAATTGTGCTTTGAGATGGAACGGAACCCAGGGTGTGAAACTGATACCGCCATAATCTTCTGCACCTGATACTATAGTGAGAGCAGCAATGTCGCGGTGTGCTGGTGTTGCATTGAAGAAATCTTTACGGACTGGTCTGTTACGGACAGAAGATATATATAGTATTGTATTCTCTCTGCCTCGCTAGCCATCACTCATGCATACCGTACTATTACCCACAACTTTCATTGAACTACTGCGCATTTCAGACTTCTTAGATGCACCTAATATTCATTCTGAGTGTGCATGGCCTGATATTGCGCTGCAATATATCACACTCCGTGAAGCTGCTCGACTTAGTTTATCCTGAGGTATGTCTTCCGCATTCTGTATTAATTTTCCACCTAGACTTACATTCATGATGGTAATATTCCATTGTTGAGTACAATTCATGTTCGCTAGGTTGATGTATTTTATTATATTATCAAGTACAATTCATGTTCGTCAGCGCTGATATGTTTTATTTTATGTTGACTACGCATGTTGCTGCTTAATGTCCAATCTCATTTCGTACTTTATTCCCACTTTGTATTCCCTTGCGTGCTTTATTCCACCTTGTATCTACTATACATCAAATTTTACTTACTTGGGTTATTCTCGGAACAGGCAAGATTGGGGGATGCTTGGAACTCCGAATTCGGCAGAAGGTATTAGGGATCGGATTGGATAATATGGTACCTGAATATAATATGACAAATCGAAATATAAATTTATCCGCCTTCAAATTCGGTGACATACCTGCAAAGCGCTTGAAGGAGGGATTGGTTGCAAAGTTCCTTTTCGTCGCATATTGGCCGAAGTTGCAAGTTGTACAAAGTTACAAGTTGTGAAAAGTTGCAATTTGTACAAAGGCGCCGAGCGTAATGTAATATTGAGAGTCGAACCAAAATCCGTCTGACTCTCAATATTTTACAAGCTACTCACAAAGGCACTGGGCGTAATGTAATATTGAGAGTTGGATGGGTTTGCCCGATTATGAGCATTCCGTGTTCGTACGGCTGGTCTACAAAACGTTTTGGGAAATGATCAATGGTACACATAGGTGGCGGATTTTCATGGATACTCCTGGTACGTACTGATTAGTCCCATCATGTCTAATTTTTCTTTATCCCCTATGGCAAAACATATTCTTTGCGTTCTTCATGCTTATTAAGATGAGGAAGATGCAGCCACAAGCTATCATCGCATCGTGGGTATAGACGGAACGCTTATCTTTCATCCTGATGGAACGGTCTAGGAGATTACCTCTATTCCCCGCACAGTCTTCTCTGATATGGCGTGCATGGCCAACGAGCGATTTTTGCGGATCGGGCATGCGGCTATGAAGTGGTCTGCCTTCCCAAACGCAATGCAGAGGCCGTTGGTCCCTTTCTTCCTGGGTCAGGCGGGGCCTCCTAGCTGAGAGATCCATACCCCCTAATGGGGCCGCATAGGAGTAACAAGTATTTAAAACAAAAAAGAGAGATCCATAGATGTGGACCCACCTGCCACGAGTGAGGGGTGGGCTGGCTTATTGACGGGGTGGTGGGTTGCTGGGTGCGGATGATAGCTGGGAAGGTCGTGCGTGAGACGATAGTTGTGGGCGTCCTCTGGTGGTCTCGGGGTGCGGCCATTTATTGCTCCACCCTGCGTGCTTGGTCGATGAGTTCTTCGAAGGTATTGGTTGCAGGGCAGTAGACCAGGCCTGCTTGAGTTCGTATGTGAGGCCGTCCTGAACTAGTCAAGTTTGGCCACATCATTGCAGTTAATTCCAGCTGCCAACCTGGAGAAATCGGCGATATAGATTGACAGCTCGTTATTATTTCGCCTAAGGCTCCTCAGAGCACGGCTAGCCGTTCCTCTGGGGCCTGGATCCCAAAAGCCCGGTCCAGGATTGCTAGCATTGCTGGGATGTCTGTTAGGTCAACACCGGTTTCCCTGACATAGGGTTGTACATGGTCCATAGACATAGCTGAGTTGGTGCTGGGTGGTGGGGAACTTGGCGGCATTCCCATTGAGTCTGAGGTGCACAGAGTTTTTCCATGCCTTGAGCCTGGCCCGTTCCCCGTTGAATTTCAGAGGGGCCGGCGGATCTTGAGTTTTTTCGGGGGCAGGAGTAGGAGTGCTTGCTGGAGCCCGGGCGGCCAGGGCACGATTCAAATTCCGTATGGTAATCCTATCGTCAGCCAAGTCCTCTCGGAGGAGGACAATTTCATCCTTGGCTAACTTATTCTTTGTTCTATTGTTTGGAGAGTCACTCCTAGTTGTGCCCCTACGACATGGGTGGCTGTGAAGATGTCGACGATATCACGGCAACAGGCCACAAGCTCGGCTGGGACGGAGAGGATTGGAAGGACTCGCCAGATCTCGAATCTGGTGCCTAGGGGAGGGATCTCTTCAAGCATGTTTAGGTGTCATACCGGTTAATTAAAACGCACTCGAAGGGGGCACACTCGAAGGAACAAGGCTTGAGAACCAAGTGTTGTATTCTAGATACAAGATGTTGGATAGAGAGCGGCGAGAAGTAGTCTGGCAACCAGACTAGTGAGAAGCGCGAGATATATATACAAGGTTGTCCTTGTAGCCAAGGCCGACAATGGAATAGACCTTCCGACGACTCTTGAGGGCCCCGGCGAAAATAGATAACTAGACAAAAATAATGAGATGACAAAAGTCAGACTAGAAGTTGTCCGACTCTTAGAAAGCCAAGAAAGATGGTTGTTACAAGCACTATCAAAAGATAAGTATCAGTGGAGATATAAATATATTATAGGATTAGTTCTCACATAAAAATGAGATATAATGAGTTATAAAATTAGTAAACCTTGAATACAAAGAATACGGAAATTCAAATCAAGAAACAAATTGTATGGGTACTTTAGAGCAATAAACCATACAAAATAAAAAGAGGCAGCAAGGGTCTAGAGAGCAAATAAGTTAGCATAGGCAATAGTATTTCCTTTCTTTCCTAGCAAGGAATTGAAATTACTTTACCTAAGTCAGTATAGATCTGAAAGTATTTTTTTCCTTTCTTTCTTTCTGCAAGGGTCTGAAATTGTTTCTTTCTTTCTTTATTTTAACAAAAGTCTGAAAATACTTAAAATAATAAGTATATGCCACAACCGTCCCTCCTTGGCTGATTCTCGTCGTTCCCTAGTCTGGTTGGCACAACACCCTCCACACGTCGTTTCCTAGTTTTGCCTTTGACCCCTAAGAGTCGTGCCCGTCCCGGCATGGTTCTCGCGGGTCTCCGGAAAGTCTATTTCGTTGTCGGCCTTGGCTACCAGGACCACCTTGATATACCTCGCTCTTCTCGCTCTCTCTATCCAACGTCTTGTACCTCCCTAGGAGTGGTTGGGTTCGAGACTACGTTTTGTATATACTTATACAGCCCTTCTTTCTCACACAATCTGTTGCACCTCCTTTTTGCACCCCCTTGCCGTGCCAACCAGACTACCCCTTGCCTTGCCATGCAAAGACTCTGCAGCCTCGCTGCCCCCTCGTAGCCCACCCACACTCGCGTAAGCAGCCTTACGCGTGTGTCAAGCCTGTCCGTGCCCGCCTGCCCTTGCCCCTCTCCGTGACACCCTCCGTGACATCCGTGATATCCGTGACGATGTCCGTGACAGTCCTCCTCGTCCTGTGTCCGGAAACCGTCATTTGAAAGAGACTATCTGGTGGGATTAACGCATCCACAGATTGAAATATTTGACTCAAAGGAACGTTGAAATGTCCTGGCTGCAATTCGTCAATCTGTTTAAACCGCAACAGAAAATGTCCCTTCTACCGTATCATCAGTTTCGAAGTCGCGGACCTGTAATGTGATAAGTAAGCTATGATAGTCCAAAGTTTCAAACAAACGATTCTCACCTTAAATGTCCCCCCAGCAACGATTATGTCGTGCGCCAAATTCTCAAAGATATACCCACGCAATGATCCAATGACCCCAATACCTTTTGTTGACAAGATCATTTCCATTGCCTCTTTCTTGTCATCCTCTATTAAATCTTCGCAGCGCAATATGGCAGAGCCTCTGAGATGCCCATTGCACATTTGTCTCAATGTATTCGTCATCCAGTGGTACCAGATGGATCAATCTTCCGGACACGTCGTCGTTATATGAATAAGACAACTCGCCATCAAACTTCATGCACTTCCTGATTTGGCCGGCAGTTGATATGGCACGTAGGTCCTTCCACCAAGCGTTATCATTGATAGGATCTCAGTACTGTCCTAGGTACCCCGCCCCACAATTGAAAGACATTTTCTACATCCTCCGAATCCTGAGCGGCATAAACTTTGGAATTCTGACCGTTACCAGATTAAACGGCAGTATAAACTATTCTGAGTTCTTCCAGGCTCCAAAGAGGCATGCATCGCTCTTGAAAACCCTCCTTTTTATGCCTGCAAAAACCAGCCAACTTCGGGGATGTCACCAAGACTGTTCGGCAAGCCCTCCCAGTGACAGGCAGGACTGCATCCGCAATAACCCAATTATTCAAAGACTGTGCTGGGAACAGCGGAAGTTTCCTGGACCTTTCCATCAGGGTGGAAGATAAGGTTCCATCTATACCCATTAATTTGATGATAGCTTGTGGTTGCGCGTCCCTTATCTTGGTTTGCATGAAGAACGTAAAGAATGTTTTGCCAATGCCTAATTGATCATGAGCCATAGAAGATAAAATTAAAAAAATATAGACATCTTCGATAGGACTAGTCAGTACGTACCGTGAGTACCAGTGAAAATCCACTGCCTATCTGTACCGTTAACCATTTCCCAGAATCTTTTATAGACAGGCCGTATGAACACTTCTTTTTTTTTTTTTTTTTTATTTTTTACTTGTTACTCCTATGCGGTCCCATTAGGGGGACCATGAGTAGCCACCCGGGGTAACCCGGGTGGATTCAGGGGTGAGGCAAATTAATCTGCCAGACCCCTGCGAGCTAAATACAAACAAATAAATAAAGAGAGAAGAGGCCCCATGCTGTCATTAACGGGAAAGCCGATCACCCTAGGGCCTGACTGAGCCTCGACCTCAAAATGAACTCGTGAGAAGTGAAAATTAGAAACCTGATAAAGCTGATCAAGAAAGAAAAGCGTGGTGGGTGGGCTGTGAGGGACAGTCCCCCTCCTTCCTCCACCCCGTGCTATGTGGGCTTGTGGTAAATGGAAACTAACTGATGGAGAATAACTGATAGGAACTAGGTGAGCTCGTTATAGACTAACCTGAAAAAAGCCTCTGTTGCCTCAAACGACTCGTCCCCCTCTTTCTCCATTCTGGTTTATCCAGCTCCTCCCAGCTGCGTTTTTCCCCCAGGAGGGACGATCTGATGTGTCTGAAGCGGGGCACCCGAAAGTGATATGTCCCCCGGCCCCCGTTGGGTGTCCACATGCGCAAGCTCCAGAGGCTGCCTTACCAACGCGGTGTAGTCAGCTCTTCTGGGGCCCCGGTTTGTTTGCAACCAGGTATGAGCCGAGAGTGCTTGACGGTCGCACTCACATCTTCTTACCCCAAACCCCGCCCTGGATCTGGCCTCCTTTCGCGTGGCCTTGGAAGCTGCATGTAGGCCTCCCTCGGTTGCAATTCGGGCCGCACCCGTTCGCGTGTCTGGGTGTGATTCGAACGCTGCCCTGCGGTCTGCCTTCTCATTGCCTTCAATGCCGAGGTGGACCCTGATCCATGAGAATATGAAGTCCTTCCTGTCTGAATCTTGCACTAGGAGGGACTTGATTCTCTTTTCGATACCAGACCCCGGGGGGGAGCTTTGGCTCATGTTGTAAACCGGCCGAAGTGCCGCTTCTGAGTCTGAGGCCGTATGAACACGGAATGCTCATATTTGGGCGAACCATCCAATGGAATTTCGAGTGGAGGTGAATCCAAGTCGGATCGATAATGGGATAATCTTTGCCTTTTGAATCTAGGATGGAACCCCAAAATACCATGACAAGGCTGTGGCTGGGCAGAATATTCTTCTCATCCTCTATTAATCTTAGGCAGAAAATCTGAAAGTGGATTTATTAATATTCGATTTGTCATTATATTTCAAAAATTAGATAAAGAGGGACTATATTCATTTCTTTTTGCCATTTTCCTGAAAACATACCTTGAAGCTTGACGAGTATTAGAACCTCCACACTGTCCACCTGTAGTTCTGTCCACTTCTTTCCCGGGAAGAAGGTTTTCAATTTGCCATATGCTTTTCTTTAGAACCACAATCTCTGAAAGCCTCCCATAGGATTGTCAGTCATGATAAATGCATAGGACTTCATAGGGCAAGCTTACATCCGTCCACCCTTCTCCAATTTCCCAGTCCTCAGTGAACGGAATATCCACACGATATGACTCCAGGTCTGCAGGCTTGCAGTTGAATGTATGTTGATTGTAAACTGTGTTAGTAAGAGCCTGAACGAGCGAAATCTATAATAACACCGGGCTGGGAGGAGCCTACGACGTAATAATATACATGAGGCGTCAGGGCAGAGAGGCAGAGAGGCAGAGAGGCAAAGAAGTACCGTATTAATTCGCAAGTAAGACAGTACTACTCGGCAAGACAGTACCAGTGTATAAGACAGGGGTAAAACAGCCTAATTTTGGCCGAGATATCCGGATCGTGTATTAGACACCAAATTTTTCTTATAGGACAGTAGTATCAACGTTAACTGAGGCAGCCGATTTCTTTCACTCATCACTATCACGTTCCAATGTCAAGTCCGCTGGCATCTCGTGCTGGACCCAATGCGCAAACAACAAGCCAAAAACCTCGAGCAACCTCTGTATTGCAACTGCAACACAGAAGATGAAGGTTTCGACCTTGAGGTTTAGGATGATGAGAAGGATGCAGATGGAAGTGATAATGAGCAGGGAGATTATATTACTGAAGAGGAGGCTGTTCAATATGCTACGATTACGCTTGGGAAGGAGATTGTGTAACTAGATACCAATTATACCGCTGTCGGTTGTTCCGGAATTTTTTTTTTTTTTCCGGGAAATTCTTTTATAAGACACTACTCCGTGTTTAAGCTAGTATCGTATATAAGACAGTAAATTCAAAGCCCCTCCGACCGCCCGTTTGTAAATAAGACAGCATTCTAACTTGCAATTTAATACGGTATGAGAGGCAGAGAGGTATGACAGGCAGAGAGGTTTCATTTTTTTTTTTTTTTTTAAAGACTTGTTACTCCTATGCAGCCCCGTTAGGGGGGCTATGAGGAGCCACGCGGAAACCCGGTGGATTCAAGGGAGAGGCAAGTTAATCTGCCAACCCCAGGCAAGCTAGGTACACGGACAGAAGCGAGACCCCATACTGTCATTAACGGACTAGCCGATGGCCCGAAGACCTGACTGAGCCTCAACCCCAACTTGAAGAACTAAGGGACTCGCGGAGAAGAGATGAACTAAAGGGACTAAGTGGTGGACTGAAAGAAATATAACTTGTGAACTAGAATAAGGGAACTCGTAAATTCGTAAATAACTTCCTCTAGGACAATTGCCAATTTCCCCCTTAGATGAACTCGCGGTATAAAAATTCAAAGAAGGCCTCCGTGGCCTCAAATTCCTCCTCACCCTCCTTTCTCCATTCCGGTTTATCGAGCTCCTCCCAGCTGCTCTTTTCCCCCAAGAGGGCTCTGCGCAGAGAGGTTTCAGAGACAGAGAGGCTGAGAGGCTGAGAGGCTGAGAGGCTGAGAGGCTGAGAGGCTGAGAGCAGTGTTCTCAACGGGCCGGCCAGGCTGGCCTCAACCATGGCCCGCGCCGGCCTGGACCAGAACGAGGTTTGCCGGGGCCTGGCCTGAAACACCAGACCGGCGAATAGGCTAGCCGGGGCGGCCTGAATAGCCTGGACCGCCTGAATGGCCTGAACGGCCTGAATAGCCTGAATAGCCTGAATAGCCTGGACCGCCTGGACCGCCTGGACCATGCACCTAGGGGAGAAGAGTAGCTGGGAAGAGCTCGACAAACCGGATTGGAGAAAAGAGGGTGAAGAAGTATTCGAGGCCACGGAGGCGTTCTTCGGATTTTTATTCCGCGAGTTCATTTAAAAAGGAAGTGCAGAAAGAGTCATCTACGAATTCACGAGTCTTCTTATTCCCAGTTCACATGTTATTTTCCCTTTAGTTCACCATCCACTAGTTCTGTTTATCACGAGTTATCTTCGTTCTGTCTTATTTCTTCAGTTCATACGTCTCTTGTTATACAGTTCATAAGTCGGGGGAGCGAGCTCAGTCAGGCTCTTGAGTCATCGGCTAAGTCCGTTAGTGACAGCATGGGGCTTCGTCTCGGGTTTGATGTTTGTATCTACCTCGCGTGGGTCTGGCAGATTAACTTGCCTTTCCCTTGAATCCACCGGGTTTCCGTGTGGCTCCTCATAGCCCCCCTAACGGGGCTGCATAGGAGTACTGAGTTTTTAAAATAAAATAAAAAAAAGCCTGGACCATGCAGGCTATTCGGGCTATTCAGGCGAGATTGCGGGGTATAAAAGAGGGGCAGAATTGATGTTGAAAATCAAAGTACAGACACTATGGACATCTAAGTATGTACTGAACCACCTTCTAATAATTTATTTCTGATTTATTCTAATATATAAATTATATAGATATAAGCAAGCGGCATCAGCTTTACCACCTCCGGAAGTACCTACAATCACGACAAATTTTGTACTCAACAGTTGGAAGCAGAAGCGCACACCAAGAGCACGATATGAGTTGGAAGTTTTCATTTCCTTAGGAACTCTGGATATTGATAATCCCCGCATATGGTGGATTCAGCATAAGGCGGACTTTCCTCAACTTGCTATAATAGCACTTGATATTTTAGCCATTCCAGCAATGAGTTCAGAGATTGAGCTTGTATTTAGTAGTTCTGCCTTACTGCTAACAGACCATCGCAATCGACTGAAGGAAGATGGTATTCAACCATGAAAATGTATGAAGACTTGGAGTACCAATAGCCCTGGTGGATTGGTTTCTTTGAAGGATATAGATCAGGTATGGGAGATGTTGCAAGAGCTGGAAAGTAATGCGGCTTAACCTTGTGTTGCGGCCTTGTTGTTTTTTTATGGGTCCGACCGGCTTACCCTTGTGTGTGCGAGTTTCTTGTTTTTTTGTGGGTTCGACCTTCTTGTTTTTTGTGTATGCGACCTTTTTTTTTTTTTTCGAAGTCTATAAGCATCTATCAATATGTCAGTTTTGTCGTCAGCTCTTATGTATGAACTTAATCCGGTAATTCAGGGCATTCAGGCCAATCAGGCCAATCAGGCCATTAGGCCGTCCAGACGGTCCAGGCCGGTCCAGGCCACATTTACCTCGGCCCCCAGGCCAGGCTGCAGGCGGTCTGAACCATGGCCGGCCCATTGCGAACACTGTGGACCAGGACCAGGACCACTGCCACTGACCTGGTGAAAGAGAGGTGTGAGAGGCAGAGAAGTGTTTAGTCTGGTTGGCGCAAAGAGGTGTTAGAGTAGTCTGGCTTGCACTTGCCCCTCTGGAAGTGTTAGAGGTAGAGAAGTGTTAGAGACAGAGAGAGAGCATAGCCCTAGTTGGTACTAAAGGATGCTAGCACGTGTATGGATGACTAAAGAAGGGAGGATAAAATGAGGGGAGGGACAGAACAAGGAACTCTAAGGTAGCATGATGGACAGCATATTCTCGTCCTTTATAAGGCATCTAGCTAATTTTGCGTATTGCAAGAGAATAAAAAACTTATTCTGAAATGCATAAAATTCAGGTTCCATAGAGGAATAAGTGCGGCTGCGCATGGGGAAATTATAATAAGTTAGGCGTGCATCAGTAAGCAGGTATTAAAATGATTTGCGTCGTAGGATTCATATGCTATAACTTTGCGCCCGGAAGCGCAGTTTTTGCAGAAGGGCGCTGAAGCACCGGAAGCAGGCCTTGTGCTACCGTGTTGTGCCAACTGATACTACCACCTCATTGGCGTTCCAAGGAGGGTGTTGTGCCAACCAGACTAGGCGTCGAGTCGTCAAGAAGATGTACGTTTGCGTTACCACGATCGAACTTTGGAGGTAGAGAGAAGTCTTCAAACTGGCATCGTAGATCGAATAATAACAATCGATCGAAAAAATACGTCAAGAGCAACCGGGGGTCATAACTTGATGGAACGTATAAATGATGTTCATTCCTTACAGGATTCGGAGGGGTCCGTTTCTACAGATAAGCCTCTATGAGAGTACTGTTCATGAGAGTAGGAGTACTGCAGATTATTGATCTCGCCAGACCTGAAGATGGCGATGCGGACTGGGTCCTTTGTGACAGATGGACCTTTCCCGAGGTCTTCTATGACTGCAGCTTAGTGACACAAGCATCCCTATCGGACGATATGACAGCACGACAAGCTTGGAGCACTTTGGTAGACCAATACCAGTCGTCCTCGATAGGGAACATATTTAAATTGACTTAGGAATTAACTCCTTAAGACAAAAGGATGATCAGCCAGTGATACAGTTCATCAACGCTGTCGCTGCTGCAGCAAGTGAACTAAAAGTCCTAGGAGAAGAATAAGTGATCAGAAAATAAAATGGCAGTTGCAGGGAAATCTCCTTTCAGAATACGGTCTACTTGTAACGAAGCTGTTAAATCTTGATACAGATAACTCACCGATGGACATCAAAACGGTGAAGGAGGCAGTCATGATAGAAGAAAAGTCGATTTGTACAAATGCCGAAAGGAAACGAGAAACAACAAAAACACTACTAATACTCCTACTGACTCACTCCGCTATAAAGGCTACTTCGATGAATGAAAAGCGGAAAATACGACTCTAACTCGGAAATATATATCTTCATCTGAAAACCCCTCTGATTGTGATGACGTTCCGACAATGAAAATCGACGGTCAAAGCAACGATCTAAATGGAATAATGGCAATGCAAAGCTAATGATGGGAACCCTATGCATTCCTAACCATGCACTGCCTGTCCACCATATGTGTATAATGCGTACCGAGAGATCCCTTCAAAAATTTACAGAGATGCAATGAACGGACAGTAGATAGAAGTGCCGGAAATACTCTAGTCTCAATCAGACCCTCGTAGTTATAATTAGAAATACTCTATACATTTTACCTCCCGGAACGGCCTACATAAGTGTAAGATTACGAGGTTATTAAGCGGAGGAATCGTGAAGAGAGAAGAGTGCGCTATAGTCTTGCTATGGTCCTAGTACTCTAAAGAAAAATCCTTAATCCAGCAGATAATTCCCAGCTCTTTTATCCATCCTCAGTTTTGCCCGTTTAGCCATATCTGGGTCTCCTGGTCTTATGCCATGTCCGCCCAGCCATTTCCGGTTCCTGCGTTTCCCGTGACACCGGCTTACACCACCTGAGAGTACATTAAGCACATCAAAAAAGATGGCCATACGTGCGAGATATCATGTGCCATAAGCAATATATTTGAGTGAGTCCAATGATTACAGTGCAATTAACTACGCACTAAATACTTGGCAATATAGGTGGCCTATGCCACTCATGGATATATTCCAATAATCACGGAATAGATTGAGGAAAGAGGCGGCAAAGACTACATCGAGTTTCATGTTTGATGGGATAAAACTGCCTTTTTATTTTTTATTATTATTATGGCAAGGTACCGGGGTCTCGATCTCATGCTCATACCCAGACAGATCTTTATACATGCTTGACCTGTCTGCCATACACAACATCCTCACTGTCTCCTGCCTCATCTTCTCAATTTCCATCTTCGTCTGTACTGCCACTTCCACCTATGCTTTTCCTATCTCCTCTGCAACATTGTCTGACTGGGTTGCGACCGATACCGTCTCAACCGGTAGGGCCTTACTCTTTGCTTCCGCTTTGCAGCCACCACCTTCCCCGCCTTAACCTGTACCTCCTTTTCTGCCCACTGTTTCCACTTGCTCTCTGCTCCTTCCACCAACAAATCCGATTCTCTCTCTCTTGCCTCATCATAGGCCTTCAACTTCCTCACCTCCTCCTTCAGATTCGCAGACTCCCTTCACGCCTATTCAACATCACCACCGTTGATGCCTGTGTCTTCTTAGTTTTCACTAGTTCCTTCTCGGCGTCTCCCCTTGTCGAGAGATTCTTAACTTTGTCTGTAAGAAACTATAGTCTGGCTTGCACTAGCCCCTCCCCAATAATATTGAAAAGTAAGAATTGTATAGCTGGCATATAAGATATTTGATTTAGATACTTGCTAGTCTCCATGCCAGATACTTGCACTGGTGTTTAGGTTTGGTGAGAGTTTGACGTAATCCAGTTCATAATTTGTCAGCGAGTACGAGCCTTGTGATTACTTTGAGTTCAAAAGTCAATGGCGTTTTCGCCTATGATCTCCCTCAGAAAGTGCTATTGGTTTGTTGGAGGCGAGCAAAGGATGCCAAACGGGAGAACATCACTACTTGTGATCTGTGACACATGTGTGAGGCAGCCACTCTGCAAAGAGTGGTATAAGTGGAGGAAGAAGGAAACCAAATTCTGGGGGGGGGGGTAGACCTACTCTGACTTTAGTACTCCAGTAAGTGATACTCAGAGTAAAGAATGTTAAGCATATTCACGTGCACACCAGCTCACACCTCTGTAGACTCACATGCTTCACATGTTATCAAGTTCATGACCTTATTCTTGCTATTCGTATATATATATAGATGCTATCTTCGCTCTACTTGACAATCATCACTTCAAGCAATTCAGTCAAGTCGCTCTCTCTCTCTCTCTCTCTCTCGTGGTTCTAGTGAAGTCTTCTTCATTGAATCTAGTGATTCACCGCTGCCTCACCTTCAATAGGTTATGACCCCCGGTCGGTGTCTTGAATCAATCACCTAGAACCAACTCAATACACAAGAACAAGAATGTCTGCTAGCGGACACGCCTCTGGCTCAGGCTCCAGCAGGACAAGGCAAAGCACTGCCGCCGCCCAGGAAGCACACGAGTCAATAACTCTGCAACAACTTCCTCCACCACCTCCTCCACCACCTCCTCCACCACCTCCTCCACCACCTCCTCCACCATCAGCTCCCTTTACCGATATGTCTAAGATGTATATCGACAAGGTGGAGATCCTAGAAGATCGGTCCAACTACGAAGACTGGTCATATCAGTTGTTAATGGTCTGGCGGGCAATGCATGCCACCGACATAATCGTTAATGGCAATATCCCGTCCAATAGAGCTTCAGTGGCAGACAAAGCTGCCTACAACCATACCAATGAGCAAGCAATACTGATCTTAATGCAAGTGGTATCAAAGGCAATCTTGAAGGAAATAGCACAATACGAGACACCTCATGAGATCTGGGTCTACTTGAAGGAGACATACTTCACCGATAGTCCAATCTCCTTCATTTACGAGCTTAACAACCTCACAACCCTCATGAGCTCTCTGACTGAGTCAATGAAGCTAGCCGACTTCATAAAGCAGTTCGAGACACAGTGGAACAGATTGTATAATCTGACATCCACTGGTGCTCCAGAAAGAGCTGCTTTCCGGACATTCATGGACTTTGATCAAACCAAGCGAGATTTTCTCCTTACAGCTCTAGTTAAGCACTACCCGAACCCTGTCGACAACTTAACTACGAAACCCAACCTCAAATATACCGACCTCAAGCATCATTTGCTTGCTCTATCAACCAACCAAAATTTACAGAATATTGCTCAGGACAATGCTCTTGCTCTTCTTGCTTCTAATAAGAACAACAAGAAAGACAAGAAGCGCAACCGAACGAGTGGAACTACTACCAACAATGATGGCAATACTAAGGTCTGCTCTTATTGCAAGAAGAGGGGGTTCAATGCGCAAGGACATACATGGCAGGAATGTAGGAAGCTTAAGAAGCGGAATGAGCTAAATACTCAAAGAAATCAGCCTTCTACAGGCTCCAACTCTACTCAAGCCTCATTTACCGTTGCCACCACTCTTGTTAGCATATATTCGGCCAATACCTCCAGTGCAAGCACGGCCAATATCTCAAATGTGCAAAGCTTAAGCACTTCATATATGGATTAAAGCAATCTCCAAGACAGTGGCATAGAAGATTGACTGCCTTCCTCAAACCACTCGGCTACGAACCTACTTACTTTGACTCCTGTGTCTTGGTTCATACTAGCCATCAAATTATCATCACAATCTATGTTGATGATATCACTATATTTAGGAAAGCCACAACCTTCAGACAAGACCTTAGAGAATCACTTAAAAAGGAGTTTGACTTCAGTGATCTTGGGCCTCTGAACTGGCTATTAGGCATCCAAATTCAATGGCAACCCGATCAGCAATCCGTCACCTTATCACAAAGAGCATATATAGACCAATCATTGGTAAAATTCGGTATGTCATCATACAACCCGGTCAAGATACCTCTAGACCCCAAGCAAAGATTGGATAGTCAAGAAGGTTACCTTGATCTTGCTGATACCTCGACCTACCGTCAAATAATTGGCTCACTAATGTATCTTGTGATTAGTACGAGACCTGACTTGTCATTCACGATGTCTGCCCTATCCCAATTCTCATCTCAACCTACCAAAGCTCACATGGGTGCAGTAAAGCAGGTCTTACGCTACCTTAAGGGGACGCGCGATCTGAAGCTCACATATACTGGTAATTATCCAGACATTGCTTTGGCTGGTTACTCAGATGCAGATTGGGCAGGAGACCGAGTAACCCGTAAATCTACTACAGGCTACATTTTCCAGTTAGCACGGAACACTATCTGCTGGCATGCCGTTAAACAACGATGTGTATCTACTTCTACAGTCGAAGCTGAATACGTCGCTCTGTCAACGACTGCTAAGCAGCATATCTGGCTCCAGAATGAGCTAAAAGAGCTTAATATAAACATTCCCTCTGCTCTAAGCACGGACACTATCGATCTCACTGACAATCCTCGCATCAGTGATCAAAGTAAGCATATAGACATTGTATATCACCATGTTAGAGACTTAGTTGAGACCGGCAAACTCACAGTCCTATACATACCGAGCGCAGACAATCTTGCAGATCTGTGCACCAAACCTTTTCCCTACCCTAGACATCAATTACTGAGAGACTTAGTCCTTGGAACAATCTGATAATATCTTACGAAAGATAGCTCTCAGTACTCTTTTACCTATTTATTTTTTTACCAATTGGTTTTTTTATAGGGATTTTAATGAGGCTGATCTATCAACCGTACTCATACAGACACGGTGTGCGCTGAGGGGGGTGTTAAGCATATTCACGTGCACTCTCATATGATACCAGCTCACACCTCTGTAGACTCACATGCTTCACATGTTATCACGTTCATGACCTTATTCTTGCTATTCGTATATATATATAGATGCTTTCTTCGCTCTACTTGACAATCATCACTTCAAGCAATTCAGTCAAGTCGCTCTCTCTCTCTCTCTCTCTCTCTCTCGTGGTTCTAGTGAAGTCTTCTTCATTGAATCTAGTGATTCACCGCTGCCTCACCTTCAATAAAGAACTGGTTTCTTAATACTTCAGTCATTACCGGTCCCTTTCCGACCGCAACCTGTACTTACTGTATTTTTGTATCACCACTAGCAAATGCAAATACAAATAGCTGAAATGCTGAACTCCATTCATTCGTCGAGAGAATGTGGATTCTTGCTAACGATAGCACACTGGCCCTGTCAACTTTTACTGCAAGGGTATTCTCGGACAGCTACTACTGCTATCGTTGGAGGGCCAACCGGTGCAACTCCCCCGTCTTTCCTTTTTTTGTCTTTTTATAGGTAGCATGATGCTGCTGCTGGAGCTCTTATAGTCAGGAGGTGGGGGCAAAGAACTCGTGTAGGATAGGGGTCGAAAGGCGACAGACTGGAAACCCAAGATGAAATGGTTGGGAGCTCTGATGGACGAGAGTTTGACGTTCAGAGAACATTGGAAGAGCATGATACAGAAGGCAAGGAGCATGTTGGGAAGGTTGAACGCTATTGGGAACTCGGAGTTGGGAATCAGTGCGGTCAGCTGGAAGAACCTCTTAACCGGATGATCCGAACCAATGCGCTGTGGGGAGCAGAGCTAGGCCGGAGAGGACAAAGGGATTGGGAGCGGGAATTAGAGAGCCTACAATACCAGGCTCTACAAAAATGCACCGGAGCGACAAGGGGAACGGAACGAGAAGGGAGTTGGTCAGCCAGATTGCAGGAGTGGAACCACCACGCGTAGCTATTGAAGCCGCACAAGTGAGGCTGGCGATCAAGATGATGAAGGATTCGATGGGGGAGACCATCCTCGGAGATAATAGCGCCTAGGAGGGGGAGGTTGTACTAATTGGAAAAATGATACAGAGGAGTATTTGAGACAGAGGCTGGAATGGAGGGCGAGCTCAGCCTAGGGGGACGATGTCGACAGGATTTATTAGAACCCCAGTCGTTGACCTTCGGTTAGATAGCCGAGGGCTAGAGAAAATGGTAACGGTCTGGATGAAGAGATTGCTAGAGTTTGGGGAGCACTGGAGGTGGCTCGACAGCTAGAGAAGATTCCCGTCATGACAGACCCAAAAGCAGCAATTATGGCTTGCAAGTCCCAAAATGCGAGGACGGAGGATTTCAAGTGGGTAGGGAGGAGAAGAAGCAGTAAGGTTTGGATAGGTAAAAGCCCACCTCGGGAGATTTGGCAATGAGGAGGCAGATAGTATGACGAAACAAGGGGCAGCATCGGAAGTAAGAGGAGTCATTACAGAGGTGGGGGGGGGGGGTGAAGCAGGCTTGGAATAAGAAGAGACAGGCGAGCAGGAAGGTGGTTGGAACGGGGATGGGAAGGGTTTTTAAAGTGGAACAGGAATGCAGTTGTCAACTAAGTGGAGATATATCAGTTGACCCTGGATGCAGATTTGTGAGATGGGTCCGGAAACAAGGAAGCATGTTGCGTTATCCTGTACTGCCGGAGAATGGAGGTAGAGTTCCTGGGAACAGGCGGATGACAGGTCACGGTGGTTGCGGAAGGTCGAGAATAGGGATAAGAAGTCATGGTGGATTTGGTTGAGACTTTCTTTACTGACCTCAACCTTACCTAAGGGGACGGGAGTTGGCGGTGGAGGTTTTGGTACCGAGGGCTTGTGCCAACCAGACTAAGGTTTTGAGGTTTTGGGTTGGATGCAGTTATATTTGCGTGTGTTCGTTCTCTTTTGTCTTTTGATGCTTTTTGGAGGGACCCTAGTCTGGTTGTCGGACCTGTCATGACAATAAGGTCCATCGCGGGGTATGACTCCGAAAATAAAAAATAAAAATAAAAATAAAACAAGATGATTACGAGCGTGAGCTGACAGAGTGGAAGCAAACTATTTTAGAATGAACTCGCAATTGACATAGCCGTCTTGTGAATTACGTAATTAGTCTGGTTGGCACTGAATTAATTGCAATTAGCCATAGCAACAACGCCGAGATTGAGGCTACATTAGCTAGAGTCGAAACCGCTTGTCAGAGAAGGGCTAATGTAAGCCCATCTAACAAATTTGACCACGCGTAACCTTCTCCACTCCTTGAAAACAAGCTCTGGAAGTGGAATGCAACATCATTGGCCAAGTAAGCCAAAGTATCTCATGCATTGTTGACCTACGCTTGTCTACAGCCGGCTTCAGTACGCTAAGTAGCTGCCAAATAGAAAAGCCTGGCTATTGATGGCCTATATTGAAGTTGATTTCCTCGACACACAACAGTACCAAATAAGGTTTTATTACCTTCTTCGATAAGCTCAAGCATGAATGACCTCACCACTACCTATGCGCTATCGCCAGATCATTCCATGGCCATATATATATACCTTATGCATCGCCATGTTTATGTGACACATGTATATCCTCAGAAAAGTGTATTTAATCCCGCCATTTCCATCGCCCTTTCCTCTTGTTCTTCTCCTCTCTCTATCCCCAATCCACCACAATCTACTGTCCCTTGCTTTAAGTTCGCCCGGGAAATGCACTACTCTCAACCGCCCGTGAGCTCCAATATAGCTGCACAAGCGCAACACCAGGAGAGAAGTGAGCCCCAGGCTGTGGACCAGAAATCAATAATCGCTTTCCCAAGGTTCTCCACAGGGCCTCTATCAAATGTCTTTCGGAATCAAGCAAGCCAGGCTGGTGGTGAGCATCGTCCGAGATGACTCGCGATCGCTCTCTGCCATCTATCTCAGAGTCGGACTAGGCCTGGGCAGGAGACCTCTCAAGACAAGACGGGACCTGGTCTCGAGACTTTTGGACTTCGAGCGCCCAACACCATCATAATCATATTCAAACTCGCCATCCTATCACAGATATCCGCATGTCGCTACCAATGGAAAGTTTTCTCAGAACTCTCGATATATATCAACAACAATCGTATAAAAACCTGCCCATTCTTGGGCTGACACTCCCAGGTGGCAAGCAGCATGCATACCAAGCTCCACCTGCAGTATCGCCAAAAGATCACTCACACCAGGGGTCCCCTCGTGACCACCTGATCCCATATATGCTTCGCTCGCACTAACACCCCAATGCGCTCCATCGGCCGAGGCGCACTGGTGTGCGAGCTCGAAGGTATGGAATGCCCTCTTGGCATTGGGAGAAGGGTTTCCCGTCCTGGCCCAATATATCGGGTAACTGGACGGCGGAACATAAAGCCCTAATTCTTTTTCAAACTGATCTATTGCTTCTTATTATAAACAAAACATTCTTGATGGCAGGTCACTTGTGCATGCCGGCAATCACTAACTTGCCAGCACAATTCTCATATGTATCTACCAGCGGAGGAGGATGGAGGACGAATGCTGGCCTCTGGAGAATTGGATCTTGGGGAAATTATATTTAAACTGGAGACCACCGATCTCCAGAGTTATAGCGTAGGGAGGGTCGTTGATAACGGCCCCCTTTGAGCTACGGCCTGTTGAGGTTGGTGGATCCGATCCCATCTTCGTCGTCGAGAGTCGGCGGGTGGAAGGGTGCATCCTTACCGATGCCACCCGGGAGAAGGGTATTGTTCTTAGGAGACAGTACATAAAGCCCCTTTTGTTAAATTCAAACTACATTTTAAGAAATAATATATACAAGAACTTTCAAATGCTAGCTTTCGTTGCCCTCTATTACACATGTATAGTTTTGTTTTTGTTTCAACTCTGTAGTTTTGGGTTATCAAGCGGCACGGCCATGGTCGCTGCACTCTCTCGACCGTATTATACCACCCATTAGATTGTACATCCACCCCCTCTTACATAGAAACTCAATCTTGCCACTTGTGAACGAAAATTTCAATAAGAGACATAGGTATGTATAATGCTCATGGAGATGTGCCTCCCGAGGCTCGAAAACATGAAAGTTGAATCACGGACAACGCTGAACTTCCCTCTTTGTCCCTGATTTACCTTATTAAATCAGTATTTCATAAGTGTGGGATGTGGAGAGTAGACTGATAGTCATTTCAAGCTAAATGTATACAGGAAGTATTTTTATATTGGTCTATGTCGCCTGAGAGTCTACTAGTAGAACTATAATGCTACCTTGCTAGAGGCAGGTCCTACCCTGGTCCAGCAATTATTGCCATTATAAATACTACCACCTCGAGTTACATTGCACTCCGAGTGCTCGCGGTGGCACAGCTTTATCGAACTCTATGGGATCAAGAACGACGTACGGATAGTATGTATACATATGAGGACACCTTGCCATAGGTAGGAAATTGGGAGGGAAACAACAACTTGTAATATTCCTGGCTTGCAAGAAGTGTTCAGGGTAATGCAAGTTACGAAATACAATCCTATTTCTTTGACAATCGTAAATCCACCGGTGACAAGTGCCAACAAAGCGACACGAGGAGCTTAAGTTACTTACTTACTATCTATATCAAGAATGCAAACACCAAACACCAATAGTAGACCACTATCAAACGAAAAACAAGTCAGGAAAATCTGAATGTAATACTCCTTTGAATAATAATTACTAAAACAAGTCACAAATTGATATCATGTCCTGACACTCTCGTGGCCAATATTGGTGATTAGGAATATATAGCTTCAGGACTTGCGCACATGTAGAATTCATGTTTTGGTGCCCCTACTAACAAGAGAAACAGAGAAAATAAAAATATAATTGGAAACCTAGAATCCTGCATCAAGTGTAGTAAGAACATTCCAAGAACCTTGTTGATGATAGCTAACTATGTCGCTACAAGCTATACTGTGCTTTAGGACACTGTCAAACCGAACAATTTTCAAAAGGAGTACGAGGGGTAGTGCAACCAGACTAAGGCAAAAACGCCTTTAATCATGCGAAACATCCGCTCCGGGGCCTACACGCTTATGGCCCGTAGCAAACTATCGTAAACATAATTCACACCTGTGTGAAACCCTCCCGATTGATGCACCCTACCCCTCACGACTATACACGCTATAGACCAGACCACCAGAACCTGATAGTCTCACGCCAATACTTTCCAAGAGTCGGCCCCTAATAATGTCTATATAAAGCTAATAAAGCTAATAAAACTTCCTGCATGTACCTAGTATACCTGAGCTCTCCCCGGACATATCCTTCGAGTAGTTGATGTTCGCAAGGCAGTATGCAGTAGCACAACTACGATCGAGTTTTGTCTTTAGATCCATATTATTCATATAATTCTGTATAATTCTTAGACGGACTTATACTTTCGGGCAGAAAATAGTCGCCATAAAAGGTACTATAGGGTCCATAGGTCGTTTATGTGAGCGTACAATATACTATTGGTGTCTAGGCAAACCTAGCACCCAGTGAATCACGTTTTGTCCTAGCGGTTACACTCTCCAACAGTTTAGCAGGTATCCCTACATTCCACGAGCTTGGTGGTCAATTCTCACTTTATATGCGCTTTAACGTTAATGTTTGCCGCAGGTTGGTCCTCAACTAGCACCATGAAGTGACTGTACGTTTTTTTTTTCTTTGTTTTTGAATCACAGACTGGTGGCACCCATTTCTTGTTTACTTTCCCGCTAGGTATGGCCTTGGCAATGCTGTAACTGCAGTGCTTTGTGCGGAGGAATGGCTTGCACAGACAGCCAAGACAAAGAGGCAAAGGAGAATAGTGAGAATCAATGAATTGAAACAAAATCACAAGATCCAGCCGGAAATATCACAGTCCTAGGGAATGCCCACCTAGATTGAAAGGGAACCCTTGTTTTATATCTGTACAATTGTCTGGTCTTGCATGTACCCCTCAATCCCAGCACCAATCCATAAATATCCCCTCGGATTCTCTGGAATTTTGCAGGTAGCTGGCCATGGTCAAGTCCACGAATGCAGACATTTATCTTACTTACACAAAGTCGATTATACTCCCACGCTCATGACCAAGTACAGACGACGTATGATGTATATCACATGCAGTACCTCACCATAGCCTGCTAGTATGCGGCACCCTTCTACCGCACGGAAGCCGAGTAATCCGAGATGGAAAACCTTCCGACTCAGGTCCACTTTTCCGCATTAATGATAAAATCTGGGGAAATACAAAGTACAAAATCAAAATCGCCAAGCGTACTTGGCCGTTAGTTTCGGATTTTAGGCAGATTGCTGTAACTTGTGATGTAAGTTTTCGGCCGAAGAGAGAAGGGAACAGGGGATCTGGCTTACCCTACCTAGGTCATGAAAGTTTCTCGATGCTGACCAAATCAAGCCCCCCACTCTATCCCAACGGTCATGCTTTAAACGAAATACATTCCCAAGATCGATATGGACATGCTTGGTTGTAATAACGATAACCTTTGAATTGTGAACATAATAATGATCAAGTCGGCATTGCATCCTTGGGCGTAGTAATCCGAATATCCAAGACGTTAGACGACCCGAGCCCATAAGATATTGCCCACCCCATAGCCAACATGCAGGACTTAAGAATACAAGACTTAGGTCAATGGCTATAGCTAGAATATCCCAGATTTCAGGAAAACCGTGGCCGTCAGATCGAAGAAATTACATTAGGAATCACATTCTTAAGATGCTATATTAATGACTATAGGCAGCAACTAATGACTTTGGCTAGAATTTTTCTCTGATTAGTCCAATAATCTGCACATCTGGTCCCTGCTCAACCATAATACAACTGCAAGCTCTGATATCGGTATTGCAGGTATATTTGTATCTGGGATGTAGGAACTTGCTTGAAGGACCTACTCTACAGTAAGGGTTGCTAGTCAATATAGTAATGACCCCATGGTGTCCATCCATCGGGCATTAGGTATAAAGTGGTAAAACTAGCTAAGTGGAGCCCTGTGTACTGTTTGAGTAATCTGTTTGCACCTCTACAACTATGACAGTCCTATATCGCTTCGGTTCCGATAAAGTGTCTCGTGTCATGTAGGGAGCACTCAATTCAGTATAATTATAATTATACAAATCAACATTAACTCATTCAGTAGTCGGATCCGGAGATGTATCTAAATCTCCTATGTACTATACCAGCGGCGTCTTGCATGTACGCAAGTGCGTGAAAATCGACCGACGATCACACTCCCGGCTCGTAAGCTACTCCCAAAAGACAATCCGTGGACGGCATGATAGGGTAGATCAGCAAGTTTCCATCAGTCGGTCGAGAAATAAAACATGTTTACTGTAAATTTTCATGGCGGATAAACACGCCATTCAGGGTAATCACTCCCCTCCCCACACCATTCATCGCTCCTGCTCCAGAGTCACAAACATTCAAATTAAAGTGTATCCAAATTTACTGGTTGACTACTAAAATTTCTGGTCAGTAGGTGGAAACAGAAAATTCCCAACGAGCAGGTAAGTGTCAAGAGGCAGGAATGAAATACCCCATACCTAGAGCCACGATAATCCAGAAATTCAGAATCACAAGAAGAGTCGCAATCACACTGACTACAGGATCTCAATTCTCAAACCTAGGACCCTTAGAGAAGAGATTTTTATTTTTATTCACAACTGTAGAGAACATCATGCCCACAAATTGAACTTGAAGCTCTTGAAAAGCAATTACATGCATGCAGGGTACCCGCCGCCTCCGTAACTGATCATGAGCTCAATTGATCCCGCAGGCAAACTGCATCTAGAAAGACTTTGTACGGTGCTTTCTACGTTTTGTGCATATGCCAGTCCCCTTCAGCACAAGCGGATCGCTAAAGAGGCAGAAAATACTGCGTCATAATATCGCATCGGTTAGTGATGCTGACATACAGACCGATTCAGGAGCTGTTCGGGACGCATAATATGCTAATCTCAATCCCCGCAACACTACATCAACTCATCTATGATATTGGTCAAACCACCTTCCCTCACTGGACACACCTCCAGTCCCTAATCTCCGGCTGGATTCAGGTCTATTTTCCTCTAGGGTTAGACAGATCCAGTTTCGAATTCGATAAGTAGGCATCGGCTAGCAATCTCTATCAAAGCTCAAAACCGAGATTTCCATCAAGGACTGATTATTATATACTGTGCATAAAATTACTTGAGCTTGGCTACATGTCTCGATCTGGTACTATTCCTAGCTAATTATACCTATACGTAACGTTCATCTGCTATCTACAGCTGGGCAGCCGTACCAACCGAATGGCCTACTTTGAGATTTACAGTACATACAGAGAAAAATAATCCTGAATCTTGCTCGCTTGAATACTAGAATGGAATCTATCCTGGAAATGGCAACTGGGTTCATGCATCTTGCAGATTATAGTTAAATAAATATGTACCCAAAGTTCCACAGACAGAAGTTTGACTACTGCAGTTGCTGCCCCAATCCCTCATTGTGACTTCGAAAGTGTATGCTCCATATGTACATATGTATGAGAATTCAACTATCAATGTAGGGAATTTGCAAGAACACAGCTATACTACCTACAGTATGTTTATGTTTTGCCACACCATTTTTAAGGATATTGCATTGCAATTTCCATCAATCTTGTTTTCCCAGGAATAATCAACGCCACCCCAATTACGCGAAATCAAATACAGGGGTGTTTAGGCGGGGTACCGGTAACTAGGGCGAATTTGGTTACTTGAAACACAACCGAAAAAATGTTTTCCTCTTTGACCGTGCGCGCACAAAGAGTTTCTTTTTATTTTTGTTTTTATTTTATTTTTCTTTTTTTTTAAAGACTGACAGGTGGTGCTGGTGCGCGAGCGGCGAGATAAGTTCGTTCTTGGTCAGTGTATGTGTAGTAGGTACTTCTTTGGAACGATTTTTTATGGCACGTAGTAGGTATGCGCTGTACAGGTACTTAGATGATAAACTCGAAAATTAAAGAAATTTGGTTTTTAGGTGTTTGGGCGAAATATGATATTGATGTGTAAGGATCTACTGTAGGTACTATGAAGTATGGACATGTCTGGGATGTTCACAGGCCAGCAAGAGACATCATCCCCCGCGTGACTATCTAGGTACGGGTACATACCTAGGTCATCGCTGCACAATCATGATGTCTCACCTTTTGCGTCAGCAAAACACAACACTCCAATTGTCTTTGACAAGATGTAAACAACCCGGCTGTCAATCAATTTCTCTTCCCATTTAGTCGCCCACAACCAACCCATTCTAGTTGGCTCATAACGTAGCTGTGTAGGTACCTACATATGTACAGTAACAGCATCCCCTGGTCTAGTCTACCGTACTCATTTGGCGACATCATTAAAAGTGAGAAGGTACATAGAATTCGAGTAAGTACAGTACCATGAGTGGATTCAGGGCCCTGTCTGTGGCTGTGGCACATTCGAAGTACCTGCATGAGATACCCGTGGTTAGGTGGATGCAGATCTGTTGACATGCATAAAGTAGGTACAACCAGCAAGGCTGGCGCATTATGCAGGAACACATTGAAGGGACAGTAGTTAGGCATGGACAGATCTTCTCATGGACCAGCGCATCCAAGACAAAGCCCATCATATCTAGTACACGTGCCTCAGGGGTAATTAAGCAGCCATTCCTCCTGCGAATCCCAACCCAGTACCCAGGAAAGCCCAAGCAGTCGCGATGGAGCTCGCAAGGCTTGTTGGTTGATAGGCGCAACTGAACAATCCACATCATCATTATCATGCAGATCAGCTGGCTCAGGTACCTAGGTATTCACAACATACGTGATCGGCCGACGTTTATGTCTGATTTGGTAACTCTGTATGGCCGTCTCCCAATGTGAGCGTGAGTGCGGAGAAATTGGCCCAGGATCGAGTTCGAGGCTCAGGCTCGGGTACTTTCGACATCGCAGGAATTACTTCGTCATATTTTCATTTCCGCGGCAATCCACAGGCTTAGGCACACATCGAGTGAGTAGCGAGTTACAAGGAGCCTTCCCCTCCATTAATGCCCTGCCAGCTCAGGGGCTACCGGTTCACCAAACGAATGCGAATCTTTATTTTCACTTCATGAATTCCCCCTCCCCCCCCCGTCCCTAATTACAGTACCGCATCCACTGGCGAACAACGATCCTTGTCAGTTTAACTGACAGGGACCATTATACCTCAGTGAGCTTGTTACCATCCACCTATTTTATCACCTTTACTGCATAAGCTCGACCTATGTCTTTAAACTGACAAGGATCGTTATACACCAGTAGATGCGGTAGAGCGCCACCACTGTGGCATGTGCTGTGTGCGCATGGAATACTCTCAGCAATGCTAATTTCCCAAAATATGGGTACCGCCTATACAATACCGCAATTTCGGACACCCTGGTCGAGTACAATACTGTGGCAGGTAGAGTGTCGTGGGCGCATGGCGCATATATGATTCCCTCCCCTCCCCTCCCCGCCAAAGTCTCTTTTCCCCCCTTCCCTTTCCTCCTCACCCATCGGCTTTGGACGTTGTCGTAACGAATACATTCTTTATTCATCATTCACTGCTTTGAACAAAGCACAGTCACTCCTTTGTGTTTTTGAGAATTCGGATTCGTTGCGACGCTAGGTTTATCTCACCTCACACTCTCTTTTCAAGGTGAGTCGAACGATCGGTTTCGTGGATGCTGCAGCTGCTGCTATCGGTGTTACATCCGTGATTCGCTGTGAGATTAGGGTTTTCGTGCACATCGCGATGTGCATTGCGGTGTGCATTGCTGTGTGCATTGCTGTGTGCATTGCTGTGTGCATTGCTGTGTGCATTGCTGTGTAGCGAGCGCGATATAACCTATCATCTTGGGCGTCCGATAGCGGCAGAGAGATGAGATACTTAATGTTTTTATGACTTTTGAGTTTGCCAATCGAGGCTCCCATTCTCGTGCCTCCATTCCAAGATCGACTTTGTGTTCTCGTCCTGTCACTTTTGGTTTTCTGTCGATCTCTTCATACGCATACATACCCTCATGTCACATCGTACCACTCCATCCCGCACACGCAAGGCACACATAGCCTTTTGTATTTCGGATACCTAGACATACATCCTTCTTTTGTTTCCAATCTTTCTCTTCTGTCTGCTTCGCTCCCTTTCACCTTCTTTCTCCGTCATTTCCGCAAAGGACGCTCAAGGAAGACACCAAACTCACACTCGTTCCCTCCCACAGAAACAATCCACACTCCCTCAATACAACCAACTAACCATCCAACCAAGCCTCCAAAATGATCTCCCCCCACTTCGCTCTCCTCACCCTCCTCGCCTCCCCCGCCCTCGCCTCCGCTGGCACCCACGGCAACCACGTGCGCATCCGTCGCGATGAACTGACCACCACCTCCACCGAGATTGTCTACGTAACAGTCACCCATACCATCACTACCTCTGGCAGTCCCTACACCGTCTATCTCACCCCATCCATTACTACTATCACCCCCATCACCACCCTACAGGAAGCCATCGATACTCCTTACCCAACTGAGACTCCTTACCCAACTGATGCTCCCTACCCAATTGATACCCTTTACCCAACTAATGCTACTACCGTTGAGGAAACGAGCACCATTCAAGTTCCGTCGAATACGACCACCACCGGGTATGCTACGGTCTCGGGAGGTTATTCGACTACGGTGAAGGGCAATCAGACGACGTATTCTACGTCTGGACCGAGCGCACCGAGTACTGAATCAGAGGGTGCAGCGGGTACGGTTAAGGCTGGGTCGGTGGTGGCATTGATGGCGTTTGTAGGTGCGGTGGTTGCGCTGCTGTAAGCGATATATCGGGGTGAGACCCCAGGGAAGTAATTGGGTGGATGGAATCTGGATGGGAAAAGGCATGATAGCTAGGATTGAATAGGATTGGATCGGATTTCGGATATGGCTAAATGGGATGGGATTACTGGGAAATATGATTATGGTTTTCCTTTTTTTCTTTTCTTTTCTTTTCCTTGAATCAGATTTACTACAAAGGGTATCTGATCATTTTCTTACATATCGACATTGATATACTTTGCGTTCTTCGCTGGTTGTTCTTAGCGTTGTTACTTTGATACTTGGTAGTCTCCGTTTACGTCTTTGTTTCCCTTGGGATTCATAAGTCCTACTGGTTACGAGACATCTTTTCATTCCTATCTGGGCGGTGAAAGCCTTTTTTTCTTTTTTTTTTTCTTTGCCGCTTGCGGCTTAGGTGCTTGCTTGTTCACGGAACGACATTATGTATTCGAGTGGGATCAATGAGTGCTTCTTGCATGCTTTCTTACATTGCTCTTTGAGTCTGATTCTTTAGTATCTGCGATATATGGAAAAAGAGACATCTGCCGTTTCTTACATAAATTCTAATTTCACCCCCGTAGTCAAGGCTTGTAACAGACAGAGATCACCGACTGACTTCTTGGGTGTTTCTGTGATAGGGTAGTTTTCTTTTTTCTCTGGCATTATGGGAGTGTGTGAGAGGGTCCCGACCCTGGAGAAGGGAAAAACCAGGGAATCGATAACTAAACCATACCTTTCATTTATCCGAAACATCCCCAAAGTGATTTTTGGGATTTACTTTTCCCCGAGGGATAGCCGATTCCTCAGACTTTCGCTTGTTTTGTTTGTGTTACTTTTAAGTCTTAATGACTTTGATTACTGAATCTATTCCACTTCCGGGGAGGTGAAATATCAGGGTAAAAACTTCGCATCCATTTCAAGCAGTCAAAAATCCTTGATTTGTGATTATGGATTTATAATAGCCTAAAACCAACTGTCATGCCTGCTGGTTGGTCATGAGGGATTTTGCGCGTTGGGGGGAGGGGGATTATGTATAAATTGACGAGATTTGGTGGTGTGGTTTGCCATGGATGTATCCTGTTCTATACATGATATGATGCTGGGGATGCTGGGGGTTACATACATTCTAGATGCTTGTAACCAATACATAATTAAGTAGTGACAGGTGGAAGATTAAGGAGATAAAAACGTGAAGCAGGGCCATAGAAAACTGTGGCAATTTGCTAAACATGTCCCTTCATGCAACCAGGTGAGCTCTTTATAAACCTCGGATAATGTTTTTTTTTTCTTTTTTCTATACAGTTGAAATTTTCTTTTTTGGCATTCGTATGTACATGTATATTTTATTATAAATATTTTTATATATTTGTATTGACTACCTTCTGTTTCATATTAATCACTTCGATAGGAGGTATATATAGCTATTATTCCTGCCATGTTTGCACCCAGATAGCATTAGCCAGATACCGGTAATTCCAACTTGTGCGCAAAACAAATAAGATATGCATGTATGTGTTACATATGTATGGTGTTATGTACTGTAATCCTAGACTCTAGAATTTTTTGCTTACTTAACTTATCTTATAATCGCATACATATTGGCAGAAATAGACTAATTGGCTGACTGTACGTGCACCCGGTTGGCTCATGTAACATTATTGTTGCCTAAAACCTAACACAGACCTCGTGATTCCGCGCCACTAGAGCGCCATCTTATACATAGCTAGGTAGGCCCCCTGCAGTCCGTTGGCTCAAGGCCCTCAAATCCGATCCAGCTATACCTAAATGTACATTTACAGCTATGCCTGGCGTCATCAGGCAAGGGCCTTGTAGGTATTACCTGTGACAGGAGGTGGAGGTGGTAAAGCGGGCAAAAGAGTCACCAGATGATCGATGAGCGGGAGGGTCCAGTGAAGACTATGACATAGTAGATGGGTCGTGGGATGCTGAGATTAATTCAAACCCGAACAACGATCCTTGTCAGTCTAAAGATGGTGAGCTTGTTACCATCCACCTATTTTATCACCTTTACTGCATAAGCCCGACCTATGTCTTTAAACTGACAAGGATCGTTATACACCAGTGGATGCGGTACTACCGAGTCCCATTGCGTTTAATGCCAACTGACCATACCCTCTATCGATCTCTCATATCTGAAGCTCTACGGCCTTGGAATGTGGTGTCTTGGGAGGGCGTTGGATCTCGTTAGCGAGAACGACACCGTTATTGCCACAGCTATAGCTGGGATGTGGTATTAATTCATGACCACAAGTTTGTAGCCTAAAAATGCTGACAAGCATATCAGGTCTCACTGCTTGAGGGAGGTCATGCCATAAATGTAGCCTTTTTCTTATTTAAAAAGAGTACTCATTACTCCTATTCGGTCCCAGTAAGTGGACCATGAGGAGCCACTGGGAAACCCGGGTGGATTCGGGACAAGGCAAGTTAATCTACCAGCTCTGGCGCCTATATACCGCAATCTAAAGACAAAACCTCAAGAGCTGAAAGGTAGCAGCGAAAATGATTAATGATCAAAGATGACAACTCAAGGGCACGTTGGGTGGCTAGAACCACGGAAAGTAGAAGAACTAAAACTCAAGAAATCAATAAAGCAGGAGACGCGGAGTCCCCATGCTGTCATTAATCGGCTAGATGCCAGATGTCCCCTAACGGGGCCGCATAGGAGTAACAAGTATTTTTAAAAAAAAAAAAAGATGCCAGATGATCCCTAGAGACCTTGACATAAATGTAGCCTAAGCCAGTATGGAAAAGAAAAGTGCTAACCTAATAACATATGACTGTAGTATTACACACTTCTAGAAAGTGTTAGATTGTTTTAAATTCTAATTTTCATTCGAATAGGCTCAAACTAAAACCAGAATCAAAAATAAATACATAGAAATAATCTGCAAATGTCTCTTTGAGGCAAGTAGAGATATATGATATGACAAGGACTGTAAGGTAGGAATTAATGCATGTATAGACCAAAAAAAGTGGTGTGGTTGTGATATGGCCTCGATGAGCTTGTCGAGCTCAATTCACATTGCTTTGAAATACGTATATGTATGTATCAAGTATCAAGCCCAACAGCTCTAGTATAGGTAAAGTAAGTCCACCACGCCAGTAAACAGGCCAAGCAATGGGACAGGGAATCATAAAAGAACTCACATATGGGATCACAGAGGGCCCATTCAAATACATACTGGGTGCACAAGATCGGAGAACAGAGGATTGGAGATGCCGATGCAGTACCACACAAAATGCGGTCCACATACTACAGTGCAAGGTGGTAGGGGACGGAAGAGGAAGGCACTGGGAAGAGGTTGGGGGAGGACTAGAAATGGTACTGCGACATGTACAGATTTTTGCTCTAGGAGGAGCTGGAGCGGTAGAGGGAGGGGAAACATTCGTGTATGTAGGAGGGGCAGAAGGTGGCACGGCTCAGAGGCTAGATAATCTACCTACGCTTCCACCCGGAGTTGCATGCCCTGGTCATATGGAGATACTATAATTACGAATACTCATTCCCAAAAAAAAAAAAGTATAGAGGTAAGAAATATAGATTTAGAAATTGGGCTTAAGCAAGATTTATATAGAGTATGTATGTGAACTTATGGTATGCTTAATCCCAAGAAACCAGCCACAAGTACGAGAAGGAAATTAGAAGCCTTGCAGAGTTGAGGGTAACTATGTTTACTTTTTGCTAATGTCAAGAAAATAAACTTGCTTAATTTAAGGTATAGGGCTACAATGTTGTTATAAAAGCATCTACACATTAGGAAGTTACTCCCTACAATATTTAGGTACCAAACCCAAACTGCAGCTTATGTTAATTCAAAATATTCCCACTCGTCATACGCTTAACCAAACCAACAGAGCATAAACTCCCAAACGCGAATGCAAATGATCCTACAAGGAACCGCATGAAAGCCCTATGCGCCTCCAGTACAGCAACAGGTATGTATGTAGAGATAGGGGGGTTCTTCAGTGTTGGATTATACAGCATCACACTAAGTTAATCGGACACAATCACTATGCCGTATCCTTGTAAGAATACAGATCCGAGCAGCGAAAAATTTAGTATATTCAATAGTAGATTGGGCGCCTATAGCTCCAAGAAAAATTATGGAGAAAACTACTTCTTTTTTTTCTCTAGTCCCAACATGGGAAATCTAATTTTCATATCCTCAACATTTGAGCTACCCTGTTTCACTTGTACTCGCTAGCGATCACGTGTGTTGTATGTGTGCCATGAGTATTCTGTACGTGGCAAGATGCTTATAGATGCGCAATCCAAAGATAGACGTATGTGGGAACCTAAGTAGCTCGCGTGACTGGGTATTTGCCTCGTTCTTGCATTACTCCAATTAAATTGAATACGTTACTTACAGTTGTACGATAGTTGACGTTATTAGTCTCCGCATCCCGCTTACTGTTACACCGCATAAAACTGTCAAAATAGATCATCGTGCAAGTGGATAGAGGTATGTGTAAAAGCTACTTCTCTAGCCATATATACAAATTTGTATTGGTAAGGGCACAGTACATGACAACCATGACCTCCCATATATAACTTTTCCCCGGATTTACATTGGGCAATTTTTTTTTTTTTTTTTTCTTTTTCTTTTTCTCTAAAGGCTGGACTTAACTTGGAAAATAATTAATTCCTCGCTCTAAAAATACCAAGTCATTTTTTTTTTTTTTTCGAATTTTCGGTGATGTGGATACTGGCTGGCGCGGATCTTGTACGTATACGTATTGGACGGTATTACAAATGGTTTTATTGGGATACTCTCGCCGGTCGACCCAAAGAAGGCAAAAGTGTCAAGACAAGGAAGGACAGGGTATCCCAAAGGGGATGAATATCTAGGAGACAAAGGGATACGTTCGGATTTTGAGCTCTCGTTCAGTAGGATTATTTAGCAGATTTCTCTGTTGCTCCTTAAGCTATATAGCGATCAATACGAGCGCTTCTTTCTACTCTCGAGTAACACTAGATACTGCACTATCCTCGGAACCTCGTATTCTTATATTCCAAAGTCGAGATACATATAACAAGGATGTTCTTGCAAAATTTGCAACTGCATATCCCTTCAATCATTTTCTTACTAATCAATCATCACATTACTAATTAATCATCACATCAACAGTTATATTTTTGATGAAAGCACTAACGACAAATTGAGATATCTCGTTAATGCTTCAATATAATGGCATATAATTGTATATGTGACTTTTTGAGTTGAATATAATTCTGTGCCCAATTATGAAGCCAGATACTATAACTCAGAGGTAAGAGAGAGCTCAGCTCATGATAGCTACATATACTCTATGAAGCCAGGGTGTTACCAAATGCCTGCTGCAGGAGAGAGAGAGAAGCCCAAGAAAGGTCCTAGTCCTGGTAACCATAAATGTCTTGTAATATATACTTAATAATATTAAATACAACTCGAGAGACCATTAATGACAATAGCATAACCAATAACATATACACATACCTAGGTTACATTAAATTCCTGGAGTAAATCACATAACCTATATTAACAGCAGTCTCTCGATTTTACCTGTATGGTATGTGCATGGCCAGAGTGGCTCAAGCTGTGGGATAGGTTGCTAGAAGCAGGACTCAAATAAGTAATCAAATCTTAGTTCTCTTCTAGGGCAGGATCTACTTAAGTAGTAGGTTACTTTCCGTTATGATTCAATGTCACTTCAGATGCCACGTTCTTAGAAAAGAATAATTTATCACTCCATGAATTATAATCACCTTCTAGCATCACAGAAATATCCTAGACTAGACCTGTAATGTCTAGATCGATTCTCATAAATATAGTTCCAAAGGAATGCAGGGCCAGTGTTTATATGTTACTCTATACCTATCTTTCTCCTCTTTATATCCTACTCTAGGATCCATGGTTAATTTCCTGAAGCTTGCAAAGTGCTCCTATCTGTAGCCTTCCTCAAGGAGGTATGCCAATACTAGTTCACAGGTTCAAAATTTAATTGGAGCCGGTTCCCCCCAAGGATTTACTAGCAAAGAATGTCGAAGACCTGATCACTGTAGTTCATTAGTTAATATGGGCACCCATAGTAAACTTAATTAAAAGTTTCAACTTTAGTCCAAGTTTAGGTCTAAGTCGTGAGTTTTCGGCCAAGTTAGACCTGCTGAGGCTTAGCCGTGAAACCTTTGAACCGAAGTAAGACTTTTCAAGCAAGTTGAGATCTTCAAAAAGGCTATGGAGAATAGTTTGAGACTTTGGGGAGGCCTTAGCTACATCGTGAGACCCTATTAAGGTTTCCTTCTCTACAGAGACCCTCTTAAGGTTTCCTTCTCTGCAGAGACCCTATTAAGGTATCATTTTCTATAGAGATCAAAGCGAGGTCTCCTACCGCCTCTACTGGTATCATTATGAAAGGTTGTTTATTCATTTTAAGAGAAACTAGTATTCAATATATTTTATTGATGACTCATACACATTAGTATTTAGGTACATAAGCGACAAAAAAAAGGCAAAATATCAAGGAAGTAATGCAGTTCCAAGCGCTATGAAAAATTTGTCTTGATCTCTAGACACAATACTAAACAATTCCTGAATATGTTCTATTGGGACATAGGTATGACTCCCACTAGTAGTGATCCAGCGAATACCTCCGGGAATTAACACTGTCCGATACTCCTTGATATACCCAAGTCTATAGACTTTCCCTACAAAAGGGACACTGACCAACCGAACAAGCCGTCCAAAAAGTGATTGAACCCTATATTCATTTGAATCAATGGCCCACTAAGGATGTTCTCCCAGCAGGTGATTAATCTCATAACATATGTAGGATGCATCCTGGGTGGCTTGGTTGGTCGAATGTGTGGACATAGGTCGAATAACCTGTAAATAATCCTAAGTAATGCATGATGCCTACGATAATACGTACCTTTTTAACTTGCGGACATTGATATTAATATGTGGCCCCACATCTCCCTGAGGAGGCGGTAAGGCAGTGTCTGAGTCGGAGCGGTCGACAGATATGAGGTATTGAGAGAAGTACTGTTTGAGTTTAATAAACTCCCCAGTTAGGAGATTTAGGTGTCTTGAAGGCCTATTCAGTCCAGGGATAGTCTCATCAGCTTGCTTGCATCTATGCTTCTTCTTCTGTGTTGTTAATTGCTTCAAATAGATTGACCACAAAGTAGAATCTAGTTCATCTCCATTATCTTGATCCCAATCAACTACCTAATGCATATGACTCTGTAATTCCTCATTCAAAATAGAAAGAGATATATTGCGATTGGCTTGAACTTTACTTTTTGCCTGATAATTTATTAGTACTAGCCAATATTAGATCTATTTATTATTATCTGGGAATATGATACCTTTTGAGCAATAGTTCCACAGAATCTTTCCATAGTCTATTGTAAATAAACGTACATTGGCCCTGCCCAGCATACGCAATCAGCTACATGGCACAGCATATGGATGGTTGCTCTGGCAGCACCGAAGTATTCATATGAGAAGCGGTAATATTCTTGCTCATAATGATCAATAAAGTTTCCCAGAGTGTCTATTAAGTTATCAGTTAACTGGCCTGTAAATTTGGGGAAGTGCTTACCTTCAATTAGCTGTAGTTGAGTCGGACTAATGGAAGTGCCTGCTAAGATTGTTACTGCTTCCATTAGATAAAAATAAGGCTGATAGAATTTCTTGGGAAGTATGTCCTTATAGTAAATCAAGGAGTAGGAATGACCCCACTGTTTCCATTCGTATGCTTTATAATGGTGACAGTTAGAGGTAATTGAATGGATAGGTTCCCCAAATTGTGCAGGTATAGAATCTATTGAGGTATCTATATCCCTACCAATCTTTTCCCAAGTGGAAGGAGCAATGCAATAGGGGTCCTCCGTCTAGGCAAACTTCTTAGTAGATTTAACTTTTTTCCCGGAATTCAAGTCGGTAGTATCTCTTTTGTCAAAAAACTGGCCTCGATAGTGGTCAAAAAGATTTTTCACTAGGTTTTCATAAAATAGATGCATTGAGTCTAGCGGAAAGCTCCTTGGAAAGTCAATTGATGAGAGCCTCATCAATTCACAAACTCCTTTGAGACCAATGCTTTCACCATACTCACTATCCAAATTTTCTGTTATATATGTTGCATCCTGCCTCTAGTCCCCATTCACCCTCTTAAGCAGGCCTTTTCTATGATCAATTTTTGACCATTCATGTTGGTTAGGCAGAGATGCAGGTGGGTCTTTCGGGGGGGTAAATGGACAGTAGATATAGTTTCTGTACTTGGAAGTTAGCAGAATTCATCTAGGTGAAACTAAAGGAGCAGGACAGGTACTTATAACAACCATGTGCATAACAATATGGGCAGTAGCGGCTGCCTGATATACTATAGCAGTTGATTATCTTTTCGCACGTAGGCATATCAGAACTAACTAGAGTCAAGTAGCCATTAAGTGTGATATCCTGGCCTGTGCTGGCATCGTATACGTTAGGGATCCCTTTTTCAAGTTCCAAAAACTCCTGAAGGAGGAGCTGGAGGAAAGATTAAAGATTATAAGGAGCTTTTGGTCTAGATAAGTCCAACTGGAAGGAAGTTGTGACGGAGGTGTCTCCTCTCTGGTGGAACATTGAGTGAGACTATCAGCAGAGGCCAAGCTTGGAATAGTTTTTGGTATTTGAAGACTCAAAAACCATCAGTAGTTAGGAGGTAGGCCTGATCTTGCTTTTTGGTGAATAAGCCTTTGCATTTTAGGCTTTGATGTAGTTCACCATTCCAGTAATCCTTATACGAATCCTTGTTTTGTTCACCCCATGCTTTGACTTTTGCTCTATAATTGACTAATTCAGCGGCTCTTTTCAGGTCGCTAAATTGGAGCTTAATTCGTGGGATCAAGGGAATGTAGTCAAAGGTTTTGAATGGGATTTTAGGGTCACTTGCTTTAGAGGTTTTCCATTATGGTTTGCCGCATTTAGGATTGGGGCATGCTTCAAGTGCCGAATTGAAATAGCAAAAATAAGAATCAATACAACAATCATATGAAACATGCCTAATTCCAGTTTGGTACTGTAGTCTCTTGACTGTTGTCCGGAATGTGTATGGAGCTTTGTCGGGCAAGGAGGCAGCTTTGATGATCCATGTGTAACAATCAGCTTGTTGATATGTAGTATTACCGCTGAGTTTAAGGTTGAATAGGGCGATAGATATCAAGTCACTGGTGTTAAGACGTGCTATAAGTATAAGTTAGTACTTGAATTGGCTAATGTAATATGCTTAGATTAAAAAAGTACCTTTGATGCTACGATAGTCTAATTTGTCTTCTGTCTCTAATATAACTTCATTTTCGTCCTGAGAAGAGCTGGAAGAACTTAAACTTGAAGGATTTTCTAAGTCAGAATCATATTTAGGGACTAAGTTATGTATGGAGTTCGCAGTGGTTTTTAGCAATGTGCTAGGTCTCTTCTATATAGATGGGCCAGATCTGGTAGAGCCTGAAGAACCTGATATTTCTACTGAACTTGAGCTAAAGGAACTGGATCTTAAGGAAGGTGTGGTTTCTTTGTCCTTTGCTACTAGATACATGGTCTCCATTCCATACGATTCAATGTCAGACATATAGGTTTCTAGAGTAGGGGACTTGTTGAACGTTTCTTTCCCATAACCCCCATCGGAGGAGCTAGAGGATAGCATAGACTGAGAATTGAAATTTTTGACCTGAGACCCCAAAACACAGCTCTTTAATCTCGGTTTTTTGTTCAGTCGTACATCAATCTCAGAATTTGAGCTGCAGTTGTCGATTGATCTCAGTTTTTTGTTCCGAATATCGAGGTCAGAATCTGAGCTGCTCTCGTATATTACTGCCGAAGGCTTCTTTTTCTTGAGATCTTTTCGGGAGAAAGGATCTTTTTGGGAGAAGGGATCTTTTCGGGAGTAGTGGTAGAGATTCGGCTTCTCTTTGACACCAGACCCTTTATTATCAGTGGTAGTATTGAGTAAGGGTTTTTTAGAAGAGATTTGGTCATGTTCTTCTTATATTTCTTGACAATGGATGCGTTTGTTATGGAGCTCCCAAAGTCGAGCAGATCATACGATGTAAGGCTCTCCCCCTAGGGTATTGCAATGGCATTCTCGTATAAAACTTTGATGGGGGGTTGGCTTCTCATATAGAACTTTCGGTTTTCGCGAGGACATAGCTAATTAATAGACTAGGTAGGGAAGACAGGAGAGTTGGTAGAGAAAACAAGATACTTGGTAGAGAAGACAGGAGTACAATAGCTGAGAGTAGAACCGCTACCTTTATACGATTAATCAATAACATTTTAAGGTCTCAGAAAGCTCTCACAAAAGGTTTCAGTCAAATCTTTCTGAGAGCTTTCCGAGGCCTTTAATATATATATGCTAAAGGCTCTGGCAAAGGTCTCAGTCAAATGTTCACTCGGGATAACTCCACGAACATACATATATATGCTGGAGCCTATGGCGTGTCTTGAGACACGCGGCAGGCCCTTGATTCTTGTGAATATCTAAAAAATATTTATCCTAGGCAAGATATGCAGGTCAATATGCCTATTCGGGGAATTTTCGCAGAAAGGTCTCGGAAAGCTCTCACAAAGGTCTCAGAAAGTTCTCACAAAGGTCTCAGGAAGCTCTCACAAAGGTTTGACTGAGACCTTTTATGAGAGCTTTCCGAGGCCTTTAACATATATATGCTAAAGGCTCTGGTAAAGGTCTTAGTCAAACATTCGCTCCGGATAACTTCATGAACACACATATATATGCTGGAGCCTGCCGCGTGTCTTGAGACACACAGCAGGCCCTTGTTTCTTATGAATATCCAAAAGATATTCATCCTGGGCAGGGTATGCAGGTCAATATGCCTATTCAGGAATTTTCACAGAAAGGTCTCGGAAAAGTCTCAACATCAACTACTACATGACTAGACTACGAGGGGCTTGTGCCAACCAGACTAGACTAGACTACACCATAACTTTTTAATCACATCTACGAAGACTGGTAAACCTTCTACTCTTCCATGAGACACACGGAAGGTTCGAGGGTTTTAGTTCAACTGTCTTCGGCTATAGAGCAAGCCGAAGATAGGCTTCTTACCTTCTCTTTAGGTATCCGAAGCCTGAATAGTGTCTTTTTGCAGCCCAGCAGTCCTATACCCTGTCTCACTATATATTATAGTGTGAACTTCGACGGTTTCATTATGACGGATAACAAAGGGTGGGGGAAAAAACCCATGACTGACCAGGGGCAGTTGAAAGTAGAAGTGTGGATACTAGAAGATGGTCATACTTCAATGGCTAACTAAATGAATTTCTAAGCAAATGGTTATAATCTAGGCAAACAAATGGAAGGCTACATATACATTCAAGTAGGACTAAGATGGCCAAACCGGTTAACTGTCACTCATAAATTTATAAGTACTTAAGGCACACATCCCCCCCCCAACTAACATAATATCATATTTACGGTCTATAACCAGTGCCATCCGGAAATTTATTCCGCAAATATGTCGGCAAATGCCAATGTTGTGGCCATTGCCAACCGTCTCATCAGCAAAAGTTTTGACCTCGAATCAAGATACCGTGAAGCATTAGACAACCTAGAGGGTCGGCAAAAGTGGGAACTGGTGACAGAAGTGTCAAGATTAGTTCAGGGCCAGATGGAAAAGATAGCGTATGCTGCAGATGTACAAAAACGCATAATTGATGAATGGGGTAATGAAGATTTTGAAGAAATGAAGGCAGATAGGGGTAATTTGGAGCTGGATCTCACATACTCAACTATTCTTGTCCCTCTATCCAAGGTTCATAAGAAATCTGAAAAAAGAAAGGCAAACGCAGTAGGAAAACTGGTAGAGGCTTGGAGTAACAACTGGGAGGAGGACCTCGGTGACCTCATGCCACCTTAGGCAGCAAAAGAATTCCTCAGGGCTCTGGCTATTTTTGCTAAAAAAAACAAGAATATAGAAGCAGCTAAGGTCCTCATGAAGCAGAGAATCCAAGAACGACTTGCTGATAAAAGGACAAAGAAAGTACCATACCTAATATCAAGAGATGTCGCAGATAGGATCCTTACCGAGAAAAGGAGAGTTCGTCGAAGGAAGACTACGGATGCAACTGCTGAGGGGAGTGATGAACAGAATCCGGGCTCATCTATACAGATCACATCGTCTGGGAACGATGTAATTGCTGGGAATAATACTACAGGAAATAAGATGAATACTACTCCAAAAGATAATGCCAATAAAACCTCTCCTGCCTCAGGCTCCTTATCCAAATCTCCTGCCCCAGAGTTATCCTCAAAATCTCCTACCCCACACACTTCCTCAAAATCTTCTACCCTAGGCTCCTCGTCCAAATCTCCTACCCCATACACTTCCTCAAAATCTCCTGCCCCAGGCTCCTCATCCAAATCTCCTGCCCCAGAGTCATCCTCAAAATCTCCTACCCCACACACATCCTCAAAATCTTCTACCCCAGGCTCCTCATCCAAATCTCCTACCCCATACACTTCCTCAAAATCTCCTACTCTAATCTTACGCAGAAAGGTCCACAAAAACAAAGAACACAATTCTCTGGCAGAGGTAGTTTCCTGGGTGGACACATGTAAGCAAAAGCGGCAGATTAATAAGGAACTGCAGGTGAACGAAAAATTGTATCAAGGGAGGAAATTTCAGATACACATTCTTGTCATTAACTTGGACATAGATGAGGCAGTAGAGGAGATGAAAAGAGGTTTAGTTGAAGACGAGGACAAAGATGATATAATTGCAGTCGAACAGGCAATTAAGGGCTTGATAAATAGAGAGGGGAAACCAAGCATTGAGATCATAAAGAGGAGGCTACAAAAATTGATGGACATGATTAAGGCCGAAATCAGAGAGGTGGAGGATTTGGACATGGGTGATTTCAAGGATGAGAACATGGTGCAGAATGAAGAGGATTTCAAGGACATGTAGTTTCATCTTTTTGTTTGAATTTTTTTACTTTTGAATTTAAGGCTTTCTTATAGAATATATATGTGTATTTGTGGAGTTATCCCGAGCGAACGTTTGACTGAGACCTTTGCCAGAGCCTTTAGCATATATATATTAAAGGCCTCGGAAAGCTCTTACAAAAGGTCTCAGTCAAACCTTTGTGAGAGCTTCCTGAGACCTTTGTGAGAGCTTTCTGAGACCTTTCCGCAAAAATTCCCCAAATAGGCATATTGACCTGCATACCCTGCCCAGGATGAATATCTTTTAGATATTCATAAGAATCAAGGGCCTGCTGCGTGTCTCAAGACATGCGGCAGGCTCCAGTATATATATGTGTATTCGTGGAGTTATTTTGAGCGAATGTTTGACTAAGACCTTTGCTAGAGCCTTTAGCATATATATTAAAGGCCTCGGAAAGCTCTCACAAAGGTTTGACTGAGACCTTTTGTGAGAGCTTTCCGAGACCTTTGTGAGAGCTTTCCGAGACCTTTCCGCGAAAATTCCCCGAATAGGCATATTGACCTACATACCCTGCCCAAGATAAATATCTTTTAGATATTCACAAGAATCAAGGGCCTGCCATATGTCTTGAGACACATGGCAGGCTCCAGCATATATATGTGTATTCGTGGAGTTATCCGGAGTGAACGTTTGACTGAGACCTTTTTGAGACCTTTTTGAGACCTTTGCGAGACTTTTGGAATACTACAAGGTGTAGACATCTACAAGAACTACACAAGGGCCTTTATTCACATTATAGGTCTTGTTGATTTGTCATATTACAATAAAAATCACAAGTGTTACAAGTTCGAGACCTCTAGGTTTTAGTTAAGGTTTAATGTTGAAACCTTTTCATAGTCTCGGTCAAGCGTTTGATAACTGTGCAAGTTTGCATTCTTCCCCCGCTTCTTATTGAAACCTCTTCAGATCTTACTCTTCTGATTCAACCTGTCGAAATTTCAATGAACTCCAGCACACATTAGGGTAAGACTCACTTTCCTGCCATATATATGACTTACTAACTCTCATGTACTAGACTCCTTAGGTGTCCTAACTAGAATTCGAACCCTATACAGTTTCTGAAATATACAGATAGGCTCTATGCCATCATGGATATGTATGCCGAAGGAGGAGGATTTGACTTATGGACTTGTCTTCCTATAGCCCCGCAAACCCCCAAAGAACTTACAGAAATGGACCAGCATAATCTCCCCCCCCTCCCACTCCAGCCCCATCTGCACTATTCCTCTAGTCCCCCTCTACTTCAGCCCCATCAGCATGATACTTCCCCACACAGGCATCAATGCCCAATGTCACCTGAGCCCTCCTCGGGCTACGACATTCAGGCCACCAATGTTCAAGCTCTGGTGGCAGCACAGGCTCAGGCATAAGCCATGCGTGAGTTCCTTGGTGCACTCGAACTCAGTCAACTAACTGGAGCTCGTAAATGCAATAAATAACCCCACATTGATGCTCCCTTGCTGATATTCACTCAAGCTCCGCCAGTCTTCCATGAATTCTTCAACGTACTTCCTCCTCAACTCCAGAATATTTCGCCACCTATAGATCTAGCACTTCTTTCAAATACTCCATCTAGAGCATCACCTGGCCCCGAATTTAAGTATCCCAAATTCAAGTCCAAATGAGGTACTAATATCCAGCCAAAGCCCAAATCATTGGTCTACCTAATTTTGCCTTCCTTATGCTTTGAAGATCGACGAGAAGTCCTAGCTCTTCCCCAAGGATATATGCCAGTCTCAGAGGATAATGAAGAACCTGAGCTTATCCACTGTGCACCCGAGTCAGATGAACTTGACTGGAATTATCTCAGTAAGTTATCTGAGTCTCAAAGGTTGACAATCCGGTCTGGATGTAACCCAGATGACCATGCTAAAGTTTGTGCATGTCGACGTTATGTCTATCAGCGTGCCTATGATAATGGTTTCTTTCTCTAGCAACCATGGCGCAAATTCAGTTTGGAACAAAAAAGGTCATGTATTCGTAAGATCTTCAAAGCAGCAGAGGCAAAATATGGATTCGATAAAGTATTGGTGGAAGATTTATGCAAATGTATTTGTAAAACAAATGTCAAAAATGATAACCACCGAGGGCGGCCATACGTACCAGACCCACAGCCTCCCACTTCTGATGCCCCACAAAGCAACTTATGATCCTCTTCTCCAGTGGCACCAGTGAGGAGAATAGGCAGCCCGCTAACTAAAAAGCAAAATCCGCTAACCAAAAAGCAAAATACAAGCTCGAGTCTGCCAGCTACTACAATGAAGGAGAAATCTATTTAACCAGCCCGTGATGCAATCCAACCAGCCCATAATACATTTACTTATCAACAACATCGAGTCGTCATTCAAACTAATAACACTTCTTCCCCTGCATTGCAAAGTGAAAGTCAGGTAATGCCTCTGCCTTATTCCATGAAAATATAACTCTATAGTAATACTGATGTCTAGCAAACTGTATATGAAACTGAGGTTGATGACTCACAAGCTCACTCACAAGCTCAGCTCCATACCACAACTTCGATATCTTCTACTCCACCACCATTCAATCAGAACCAATGATGCAACTCTGTGGATGTTGGTCTTGATGAATATCTATCTAGTCAAACTCCTGAGGTTGCCAAACATTATGCTAATTTGCAATCTCTTCGACACCCTTCCCCCTCGTTTTCCCAACCGGATTCCTTCTTCCCGGTGCAGCAAATCCCCGATAGTCAAAAGAGCTGTAGATCTCCAGCTGAACTCGAAGCAGCTCTGGTACTTAGCTCACTAAGTACTATAGATAATGCTTCATCTCACACAAACCCTGGTATCCCCGTGACCTCATCACAACCTAATTCACTAAAGGTATATTCTTCCGATTCTCAAAATGAACATATACTGATCATTTTAAATTTTTTATAGAGACAGTCTTCCTTTTCAATTGAACCACCACTAAAAAAACGTTGTGGCCGTCCTAAGAAAACCTTTACTACAATAGATGTCATACCACAACCTCAAGCCAATGTTCCAAATTGTGAATCACCAGAGAGTGATATTGATGAGACCCAATTAATAGAAGCCAGACTTGATACAATTCATATTTCTAGTACTCGCAACCATTATGGAACTCGGACTAACTGTAAATCCAGTGCCAAAGTCATAGAAGAGCTGGCATATAAGTATCAAGAAACCTCTGCTAAGAACAGGATCAAGGCACTCTGCAATAGGAAAGTCAAACTACAGAACAAAAAGGTTTCTGGACGGTCTCAGCGAACATAGGCCAGGTCTACTAAAGGTCAATAAGATTGTCGCGGCATTGTTATTTGTGTGTTTCTTGATTTGAATTTGCTTTGAGACCTTTTTTTTACTTCTATTGGAGTCTTTTGCTAGGTTTCCATAGGGTTAAATTTGAATTTGCTTGGAGACCTTTTTTTTGCTTCTATTGGAGTCTTTTGCTAGGTTTCCATAGGGTTAAATTTAAATTCACATGAGACATTTATATGGCTTCTATTCGAGTCTTTTGCTAGGTTTCCGTAAGGTTAAATTTAAATTCATACGAGACATTTATATGGCTTCTATTCGAGTCCTTTGCCAGGTTTCCATGGAGTGAATTTACATGAGATATTACATTGGCTTCTATTCGAGTCCTTTGCCAGGTTTCCGTGCAGTGAATTTACATGAGATTTTGCATTGGCTTCTGTCACGAGCCCTAGCAGTGACTTCACTAGTGAGACCTATGTAAAGTTTCCATAGGACGGAGATCATAATACGCGAAACCTAAACAAAGTTTTGTTCGAAACCTCAAAAGGTTTATCTGAAACCACCAAAAGTTTTCGAGTAGACCTTTGGAGGTTTCCCATACAATTGTTGATGCGAAACCTCTTTTGGTCTCACTCTTGAGACCTGACCAAATGAACCACAGTGTGATTCGTTAGTACCACCATGCCCCACATTGTCTATGATCAGAGAAAAACTAGAGGTCAAAATTGAGATAGGAAGACGTATGGAAGTCAGTTCGCTGAGAAGGTTAAAGTGTGAATCTGTACAAACATGAATATCAATAATTTGAAAAACTGCAAAATGTAACGATTGAATACCCATCACCCACCCGCTCGCGTGCTAAAAGCCCAGCCATTAGTAAGCCCTATGTATGGAATTTAAACCACTTAGGAGTGGTGGCTCAGTGCGAAACAGCCCTTTTTAATTCTAGACACTCAAGAAAAAGGAGATTGTACTGTACTGTGTTATGGTATGAAAAAATAGCTTATTGACCTGAACAAAGAACTATTGTGTAAAGAATTACGTGAACCATGTAGTTGCGGACTGAAAAAACCCCAATGAAACAGAAACCCCTACTGAAAGTGAGAAATGCACAGGATATTTAGATATAGGTATGGAAGTATATGCACTACGAGGTATCGTGATCATGAAACACTTTATTCAACCGTTCCAGCAACCGTTCCACCAACCGTTCCACCAACCACTGTAACCTACCCCAACGTCCTTCGACCGTGGAAATTGATTAAAACCCTCCCTTGGCCCCTCAATTTGCTGACATTAAACCAAATCAAGTACATGCCCAAAAACCCGATCGGAAAATTTGTCCCGATGTGATACCGCGGTCCATCTGAAGTTGAAATTGCTGAATCACCGATATCAATCCCACGATTGAGGAGACATCTTTATCGCCGGCTTCTTCTCCTCTCCTTTCGATTTCCATACCCGACACACCGTACTCTCTTTAATCACCACCTCGCCCACCACCCCCGTACACTGAGCGGTCGCTTCCTTCGCCCACTCCTGTATCTCGTCCAGCCATGCCTGTGGGTCAGGACACTCCAACACAGGGCCCTCACCCCCCATTACCTCCCAGCTGCTCAATCGCCGAACAGCTTCCATCGACCAACTTGCGCCTGTAAACGGCTCCGTTGTATCCCCATTCGCGGACGAGTCGTCGTGCACTGGGATTTTCTCCAGAATCTGTATAAACCTCCTCCTATTCCAACTATGTCTACCCAAGCCCCCTTCGGAGGAGAAATCTGCGATTTTCACCGCCAGCACGAGGGTAGTGTCGGAGTCGAAGCTGGACTTTGGGAGTAATACCCCCAGCTCCCGTGTCCACGGCTGCGTGCCCAGATAATTTGTGACATGGTATATATCTCCTTTGCGCATTCCAGTTAGATGGTGGTACTGGGGGTGGCTTCCGAGAGATAAAGGAGGTACATATGTCAAGGTCGGAATGAGCTCGGGGATGTAGAATGCCCAGTGGAAACGGCCACCTTGCAGATCATTGATGAGGACATAGAGGCAGTGGTTTGCGAGGGCAACCATCGATATCACTTCAGCTCGATGAGTTTTTTTTTGGAGTTGGATGGGAATGGATCGCGGAACGGGGCTGAGGAATCCGCGATCCTAGCCTGTAGCTATAGACAAACCGTGTAAATGAAGGACGTGGTTCACTGTCCCACGATGTTATGGGTATAGAATATATAAAATGCCCGTAATGCAAGAGATTATTGCAGTCAAGCCGTGATGTCAGGGGACAGAATACAGAATTGAGGTATTCGTGTTTGTTGTGGTCAGATGCTCACTTAGAAAGCTCCCCAGCTAAGACTGTTAGTTCACATGCCTAAATCACGCAGGGTCTAGGTTTCCAGCGGACTAGAGGCACTACTTATCCTATATATCCGGGGATAGGGCTCTCTACGCTCCAGCAGCAGCATTTGATCGAATGGCCTGGGGATATCTGTACTTTTGGCCGTTGTTGGCGTTCTACAGAGTTAATTGGTTGCCAGGAGGGGTCAATTGGGAGCCGCGAAGCTCGTGGCATACAATAATAGTACATGCATGTATACGTAATATATCGAGTAGGATCTTTCGCAATTTGCAACTATCTAGGTAGATCTCCGAGTGATAAACATATATATCCAAGTTTCCCTACGCTTAGCTACCAAGAATATCTTTTCTCTTGCAGATACCACATCTGACCTATTGGTTCGATCCGCACCCAGAAATTTTTCCTGACCGACATATACTCTCATACTGCAGCCGGTGCCATGCGGTTTGTCCTGGTCACTATGACCGGCCTTCCTCATTCTGTGACACCAATACTCGAGATCGGGAATTGTCGTCAGGCAATTGTAGAACTAGGGCTAAGCACACACGCACCAGCACAGACGAGCCACGTGCATGGGTACAGGTATTGAAACGTTGACATTGCGCTATGATTATGGGGTGGGCAACCTGGTGAAATTGCCCCCTTAAATTTGAATTGGCTTCAGATTGACTGGCTGAGAGGCAGACAAGCATCCCAACTTGTCGTCTATCCTGACTGTCAATGTGAAGGAGCGCCGGGCAACTGTTTTGCCTCAAAGCAACTGGTCAGCTGTTTAAATGTTTCGTCATGTACTCTACGCTCTAATGTGAATGAACAGGGCTAGACAGGGGTGCCATTGGAACAACAGTTGTCTGATAAGAAAGACTGGACTTGTGATGTATGAATATAATGGTATTATATAGTGAAGATCTACACAATAGACTCCCGGGATAAGAACACCTGCATGCAATGATGACAGAAACGCCGATCATACATGCATGAAACATAACAGCTTCTAACAAAACAAAAGCCCGGTTGGAACATCATCAAGGACATCCTCAAGGACATCCCTTGCGATCGCAGCTCCTTAAGTAGAGGCGGGGTACGGAGTGGTCTACTGGTATTCCAGTACCGTAGAATCTCGTAATACACTCAGCACGTTGGAAGGGTCAATCCCTGGCTAACCGACCTAAAGCTCAAGTTGGTTTACGTCCAGGGCTGAAAACCAAACTGTAACTTGACTAGTAACGTTCCTAGACCGAGGTGCTGAATTACGGGAAATCGCTACGTCCGTCCAGGCAGTATATGAGAAATGGTTAAGTTTTGTGAGGGAGCGCTACCTTTCGGAAAGGTATGCTATATATTTAGTGACCGTTCTTCTCAATGTTGCTGGAGGTGTTTGCTGGTACAGGCGAATTTCGAGTGCTTGCTTGCGGATCGAAGCTCGAAGAGGAACGGGATGGCACAACATGTTAGCGCAATAAATGCAAGTTAAAGGTGGTGGCCCATTCGTAACCGAGACGTGCATGCCAGTTAGCGGCACTCTTGCGTGAAGTTCCCAAACCAGGGTCAGGGCCAATTTTGAAGACGTGAATTTGATTGGTGAAAAGCACAGTACAACCGCCCCACATAGACCGCAATCATGTCTTCGCGGCCAGTCAATGAAATAGTAATTTGCAGAGTTGTAGAGAAAGATAAAACCGAATTCGACAGGGCAGGGAACCCAGCAAGAGCTGGTCCAGCCAGTAAATCCTTGGGTACGACGTCCATGCAAAGATGAACAAACCAATTGGGATTGCCCAGCAAGATACCATTGGGATGAGGCGGACTTCTGGAGGCTCCATCGTAACGAGCTGCGAGCTTAAGATAGTGTTTGTTGACAGATGGAGCGCGGCGGACAGGAGGACCTCAACGGCGATGAGAATGAATATAAGACCGGTGATATCCACACTGTAGCCCTTTCCTTGCTAGTAGACGATGGGAGAGACGAAGAACATGTACAATAGACCATAAAGCACAGACATGTATAAGGAGATTAGGGGGACTATGAGTTCACCAAAGAGCAGCTGGAAGGGCCTTAGAAGTCAGACCTGAAGAGTCTCTCCGAGAGGACGTCGGTCGACTTGCTCGGTCACGTAAGACTCGTTCCCTGTTTCCTTTCGAAGTCCTTTAGCACGGCGGGGGATGATTGTTGGAGCATAGGTCTCATGGACGTTAAAAATGAGAACTGATAAGTTGGATCGGATCCAGTATAGCCACTCCATCCTCCAGCTTTCACCTAGGAAACCACCGACGAGTGGACCTATATTATAAAATTAGAAAATTTCCAAAAGGCCACAAAGCAATGTATACATACCGATAGCAGGATCAATGAATGGTGCAGCACTGAAAGCCGCCATAGGAACACCCCTGTCCTCTGTCCTCCATAAATCTGCCAATATGAACCGCCAACCAAAGTCATAGGAGTACTTAAGCAATACCATCAATGAGACGGCAAATCAGAAGCGTCTCGACAATCCTTGCCACAGCGCAAGGAATGATAAAGATGATGGCCACTGCCAAAGTCGATGGATATATGATTTACCTTCCAAGTGAATAACTGAGCGGAGCAAAAGCCATCGGCCCCAACCCAAGGCCAATGACAAATGAGGTAATTGACAACAAGGTAATTTCCATTGTTGTATTTAACTCTTTCTGGACACCTCCGAGGTCGGCTGTAATTAGTCTGGTTGGCACAACACCCATAGTGATATACCACTTGTACGCCTTTGACCAGTTCTTTGGGTTCTCAGGATCATCGATTGTGAAAGTTACGAGCTTGTGGTGGTGCTTCTCACTCGTAGCAGTAATTATCTGCCGGGGAATGTCCCCTCAGCGGTTTCTTTGGTGTACTCATCTAGATTGGCATTGTTGCCTTAAAGTTCGGATGGGAAGATTGGGAGTCGTTGAATTCTTCGAAGCGTCGACTCTGAGTACAGGTTCAGACTGGACAAAAACAGGGTACTGTTTGCCTCAGCCCGGTATTCTCGGTCATTGTACCTCAATTTAAAAGAAACAATTAAAAAAACTCAGACCCCCAAAACAAATGAACTCGGAAAACGAGTGTCGAGTGAGTCTGCTTAATCGAGAAAAAAAATAAGCTACGGACAGTCCGCAGGCTCCCATATATGTCCAGAAAATAGCCCCGTCTCGTGCATGAGAGTTCTCAACTTCTCATTGAATACTAATAATATCTTTGAATTTTTTATACCCGTTAGTGTCCCTTGGCCCATTAAGATACTTGATTGAAGCCGCTCAGTAGCATACACAGCTAAACCATATCGCCACATCGGAACGGGCAAAACCTGCCATCCATCACCTGACTAGAGAAAAAGCTAGGTGATCCGAACTACCATGGGCTAGGTGCAGTATAGTTTGATTTTTGTGTATCTTTGGTGAACCGGACAAGTGGATATCCAAGGACTGTTTAGTGCGGAGCCGAAACCCCTGTTAGCGGTGAACGTTGTAGCTCCATCACCAAGACATCGCGCCTACTTTAATAAATTAACTATCCTCTTTGTAGGTAGTAGCTCTCTTCAAGCTCAAAACAGTGCTGCTTTTATATCACTATTGCTTTCAAAATATCTCTTTTACTAACTCAGCCGGTTACGTAGTCTGACTGGAAGCAAGCACGTCGTAGAAGGTTTACATCAGGGCCACCGAACATATAGTTCAGTCACTTTGCCGTACCCTAGTAGTCTGGTTGGCACAAGGTACCTTAGTTAGTACAGTGATACGTATTAGGAGTTCCAGTGCAGGATTGGCCGACCTAACGAACGTTGGGCGTTCCAACCAGACTTGGCACGGAAAACCCTAGTCTGGAAACCGTTGTCATGGTACATAATTAGGCGGGGATGTTGTGCCAACCAGACTAGGTACATAATACACACTACAGTACCTGCACTCTTGCGCGTGACTGATGCCTCGGCAACCAGGTTTCCGATAAATACTTATTTCCTTCACTGTTTCAGTGTGCGTGAGATGTACAGTAGTGGGTTATCAGTCAAAGATGAATGCGGGAAGCTCCGGATCCAATCTGAGTGCATACTGTATATACATTAGATTACCGGTACCACAAGAAACTACGATAATCATTTTCCTTATTGATAAAGAGATACCGTACCGTATTATCTCGAGAAATTCACTAGCGTCGGTGGTGCAGTTGATCAGAAAGCGATACCTAGAAAGGTATGCAGATTCTGCATGATTTGTGCTATGGTACTGTAACAGTTGTACCGGTATTCATGATATAGAACATACAGAGTAGAGTGACATTATTACAGCCAGTATCGGTATGAGATGTTAATATCGCACGGCATCTACCCGGAACCAAGCGAGCAATACCTGCAACACCACGAGCATAAGCAAATTTACGACCAGGACCGAAGCCAAAGCCCTTACGGTAGAAGGAGTTTATTGGCCTACATATATGTCCTATCAAGCGAATAGAACGGAGCTATTCACGTGAAAAGAAGGTAGAGATACTGAGATTTCTTACACATCATCGTGTACCCATGGATTCACACTGTGAATAATTAGAATATGGACGACTATGTCCATACTGCATATATCAACATGCAATAATCTACCGCGACAATTGCTCAGGTACCGCTCGGACCTTTGTGATTATGCATGGCGTGCGCATCTGTGCTATAACGGGTTTAGATGATACATTGCAGGCGCCACAGACGCTCTCGATATTTGAACCAAGACCCTCGCTACGCTCGGGTCTGGGCATGAGACTAGAAAGAACTCGAGGCTGAAGCAACATGACATCCACGACAATTAGTCGGAAAGTAACGGAAATATTTTTCCGAGTATGATCCTTAATCCCTCCTTCGATGCTCTCTTACCCCCTTTACCCTCCATAAGTAAGTTCTGCACATCACTCTCGACTGCATCATCTAAGTTCCGGATAAAATCCAGGTTAGGTAGTTGGTGACAATCCCAAATATACGGAGCTCAAACATTCAATATCGGCGAGAGCCTCACAGCCCAAAAGACCCTGGGCGAGACCTAGTTACATACATTGGTGATGTAGACAGCATGGGTATGTATTATTATACCTTGATCGAAGTCATCCTTCTTTGTCTCCACAATGCAAATCCTCGTGTAATGACAAATTCAAAGTGACCATCCACATGGACGTTTCACCCAGGCACAGACTCCTCCACCAAAATTTCAGCCTGACCATCGAATAGAGCAATTAGGTGCACTAGAATTGGGTTAATAAGAACAAGCGTTTTGCTTCCTTTCCGGAGATAATTTCCCATGGCCCTTGCTAGCGAGAATGAGGTAATTATACAAGCTATCTAAGATATCTTCGGGAATAGGCTTCGGCTCAATAATGACATCTTTCATAACCCGTTCATAAAGAGGTTCTATATCTTTCCAAGAGACATAGGAATATCCGGTCGATTTCCCACCGCGAGTTATGTTTTTTTCCTTTTTGTTGTTGTTTAAGATTGGGTTTATATCTGCCCATTGTTTCCGTCTAGCTGCACTTGGGTGTTGGGGAATCACGATAGCTTGAAGGCATCAGCATTATAAGACATTGGTTGTGGTAGGAGGAAACTTGCCTTGTGGCTTCGTCAAATACTCAATAAGCTGCATAATTGTCCTTGATGCAGTCAGACTAAGGAGGCGGCCTGAAACTTCATTTTGCCAGATGGTGTCAATGTGCTCTTGGTCCAAATAGTATTCCTTGGTGTTGGGCTTTGAGAAAAATTTTCACATGAACTGGTGTCCACTGCCGGGGATTTATGGATGAATGTATGTATGTATGTCGGTGATATCGAGTAGTCTGGTTGGCACAAGGATATCGAGCATAACATACGGATCTGCCATGGCCAGCCTAAGCTCGGATCTCGGGGCACGGGTTGGAGGTGGGCATGTGGACGGTATAGGTATGGTCGGAAATATACCAGAGACACCGGATTGGATTTCTTACACGTGATGCTTACTCATAGGGCGTTCGCGGATTTCACCCGCGTCTGAGTCATCCCTATTAGCGCAAAACGTTGCTTGTTGCTAATCTACGTAATATTATTATCGCGGCCCCGCACGGCATCTCTCAGCATGCCCAAGCTTCATATAGTTAAGTTGGTCGGCAAGCGTGCCATGAGAATAACGTCACACCACTGTACGGTTCAGTCGGCACCCCTAACTCGGAATTGCGCGTCCACTACTGGATGTCTCCGTGAATCCCGGATCGCAATTTGTCCCAGAGTCCGGGAATCCATGCCAAGGAGAAAACGTCTTCCGGAAGACACAAATGCAATGTTTTCTTGTCCAAGCTAACTGGATAGGGATCTTGGGCTAACTGGATCAAGCCATATCACGATCGACTGGTGGGAGGTTCACAGCAGAAGAAACTGTCTCTGGTCTTGAGGGGTGGAAAATGCCGCTCATCACCAAATTGTCTCGTATCATCAAAGTGGGCGGGAACCGTGTTGTTGGTTTTGTATTCTGAGTGATCAATGTGTGGTGAACTTTGAAAGCGGAGCAGGGATTTTGTATCAAGCTTTCCTAACAGAAGGGGTTGGGTAGTAGCCGCGGAGCGAAAATTGCGTTCCATACGGAGTATAAGCTACATATATTCCCTTCGTCTCATTGGCTCTATACCTCTTTCCTTTTTGATTTGCATCCCGTCATTCATCCCCACGAAAGTCCAGCGGAGTGATTGAATTCAAAGTCGGGTAAGAACCCTTCCTCGATTTCAACTCAGATTCATGTTCATCGACATCTTGCTGCTGCAGCAATTGCGCACCCCACGTTCGGCGTACTTATTGGACTCTGGACCAGAAACCGTTTTGCTAATTATTACGTACACGTAGACCATCACCCCTCCTCGCTCATTGCGTTCTTGTGTATCCTCCTGAACTAGAAACAGGAATCCTCCGCTCATTTGTTTTGGAATTTGCCATCACCTTCCCGAGGTAAGTTCTGCCTGCAGTCTCTGGGTTCTAGCTGCTGCTACGTCATGCTAATCAAAATTTATGTAGACACATTTAACATTAACTTCAAAATGCCTGCCGTACTTATCGCGCGCGAACTTGTCAAGCGAAAGAACTTCGCTGCTAAGAACGTTGGTGTCATGATCGTATTCTGTGTTATTGGTGTGATTGCTATCCTCCTGATCTCTTTGTGGATTCACAAGAAAGTTGCTGCCAAAAGGAAGGCCTCCAACATGATTTAAGGAAAGGTCAGTGACCGAAAGGGTTACTGAAGGGATGTATGATGTTCGCGGAGCTATTGGAAATGGGTCTGGAATTAATGTGGCGCGATGGGCTATGGAAGAGGGAAAATGGATAGCTGGATTGATGGGTGGATGAATGATGTCCGGAATCAATGCTGCGTCGTGCGGGCCGTGTCAGATTGTTCCGTGCTCCGTTCAGGTGGCTTTTGTAAACTATGCTTTATATTTGTATTTTCATTTTCTTATAAATCTTTGTCCTCACGAGATCAGTTACTGCTTCTGACCGTGTTTTCCTTGCACATTGGTGCTTGACCATCTCGATTTTGGGTTTACTTGGTCCCCATTGCCGAATATTAGAATCACATCAAGTTGGTTATTTGGTGGATATGTTTTCTTTCACTACGTCATTTACACCCTACCACTTTAATCCAAATATTTGTTTACACTGTTTTTATGCCCTTTTGTCTACATACTTATTTGTAGCCGATCATGACACTAGTCACTTACGGCGCAGATCATGGGGATCTCAAAAGCTTCTGCCAGACAACTTTAAGAGAGGTTGTGCCAACCAGACTATGCCAGATATTGGATCCCATCGCCCAGGTACGGTTAGTTCATGGACTATCTACACTTGTGGAACTGACTACACTCGTGGAAGGGTTTCATCCACATTCGCCATGTTGCCAATTGGTTATCAGTTGTGAGTGTACCTACCTATATAAAAATCCGATAACAGGGGACTTTTGATCTGATTTATTACGCTACGATTACTTAGAGGGGTTAGCCTTGATGGGGGAAAATACATGTCTTTGGCGGGGCAGCTCAACTTCGATTCTGAAACACACAAGGCCCGACGATAAACCATTTGCGTGACAATGACAACATTGGTTTGGCGAACTCATGACGGAATCAAGAAAGCCACATAGGTGAAGGCTTGGAGTATACTGCCATTCATAAGCGAGGGGGCTTAACGCTAGGCTCTTCAAGCAAATTGAAGCCCATTTGGTAGAACCATTATGACATAACAGATGTATCAGAACGGTTTCTCAGAACGGTTTATAGACCCTTCAGCGAACGCCAGGACCAATCCGACTTCTTACCGCGCGAGTTCTGTAATTGTTGGTCTTGGGCTACATTTACGCATTATCTATTATCATTATCTAAGTGTGAAGACAAAATATGGAGACCTACGAGGGAGACGATGCTCTCCTCGCCATCCGCTCCCGGTTTGCAGGAGATGAATCCCCTGTTGCAAATATCTATGCCCGTAACAGGGCATTGAACACAAATCCTCCTATCGCCAACAACAATATCACTTCTCATGGCTCGTCCTGGCTGTGGGCAGTCACGGCTCTCTTTGCTGTTCTATTCCTTGGTGTCCTTGGCCACATGGCACAGACAAAACACCGTCAGAGGGTGTATCATTACATTGCTCTTGCTTTACTGCTGGTACCAACAATTGCCTACTTTACCATGGCAAGTAATCTAGGAGGGACCCCAATTCCCGTTGAGTTCAGAAACAGGGGTCTGGTTGGGCGAACACGGCAAATCTTTTGGGTTCGGTTTGTTGGTGAGTATACATGTGTTTGACACGGAGAATGGATGCTAATTTTTGTTATATTAATCAATAGAATGGACGATTACTTGGTCTCTCATTACCCTCGCACTGCTTTTGATGACTGCTGTCGGATGGTCGACAATTATCTGGACCATTGCCCTCTCGATACTTTATGCAGTTATGTTACTTGTTGGAGCACTTACCCGGACAAGTTATAAGTGGGGTTACTTCGTCTTTGCCCTTCTTGCATACTTTCTTCTAGCCTATCAGCTATTGCACGTCGCACGTCCTTGGGCAAGGAGGTATGAAACCTCGAAGTGGTATTTACCTGCTGCGGCATTTACCCTCTTTTTCTGGTAAGTTTGCATTGTCAATCTGCAAATTTGAAACATTCGTTACTGACAAGACCATATTATTATGTAGGCTTCTGTACCCAATTTCCTGGGGTCTTTCTGAAGGCGGCAACGTGATTTCTAACGACGGAGAATGTGTGTTTTATGGTGTCTTGGACATCATCTCCAAGGGTCTTTTCGCGCTGGGGTTGTTATATATCGCTAGGAATCTCGATTTCAAGAGACTTGGACTATGGATGCACGATCATGGCAGAATCGCTCCAGGTTATGGAGAGGCTGAACATCACGAGAAAAGTGTGGCGCCTGGCGCTGCTGGCACTAGTGTTGGAAGAGATAGTGGTGTGGGAAATAATGCTTATGGTTATGAACCTACATCTGTGGCTGGGCCTGGGGCGACCAGAGTGGTAGGACAGAGTACGACAACGACGACGCCCTACCCAACGGGCGTGTAAAAAAAAGAACTGTTTGGAAAATTAATGAATGTTTATCCACTGTGTGAGTGGGCGGTGTTCGGATAGCAAAGAATGGGAAGCTGTGGTTTAATGTCTAGTATCTATATGTAATGTAAGCAATTAATTGAAGTTTTCTTTTCTTATACCATAAAGGGGATTAGACACGCAAATCTTCGGTTACGGAGGTGAGGGAGTATGAACATATATTCAAATGATGGTCCCCAAGTAGAATGAGATTAGCATATTGGAAAATATCACCAGTAAAATTACTACCACCATTTCAGGTCCCTTCTATCCATAAGGAATTCCATGACATTTTTCTTTGTGAATATTGATCCAAGTCCCCCTTACATAAGGTTGCTTTCCTTCACCATACACATTTTATGCGGACCATCACAGGGGTTCAGCTGCATTGGAGGTAGCCCACACGAACAAGGAAAGAATCGAATGTACTTCTCATGTCACATCCTAGTACAGGGTGCCAGTGCGAACATATAGGGCAGGACCTATATACAGTAGCTGTTACCAAAGGGATTTTACGCAGTTCTGAAACGTACCTATGTCCGGCGGGTCCCACTTTCAGACTTCTCAGTCAAGTGATTTAAGTAGAACATGATGAAATCTTCACAAAAGATTTTAGGCAGTATGTTATAAGCTTATGAAGCATTAACAATATCATATCTCTGTAGCTAACCAATAATCTTGTGTACAATACGCCCCATATTGAACCCTCATCACCCTTTCAAATATTCACAAATCCTAGAATTCATATGTACGACAAAGCCAGGCACCCCCCAGACAACCTTAATAAGATACTCATGCTCAAAAATCCACATATATCCGTGTTCAAGGTATGTACTCATATGAGTGAAATGTTGCTAATATGGGCCCCCACGCACTAGTACTTTTCCCCACAGTTTGAATACAATTATCGCGATTATCGCAAAAAAGGTGACGATGAGTACCGAACTGAGAGCAATAACTTCGTTGCGTTTCATCACTGTCCTAACTTTTGTCTTATGAGTGTTGTGTATAATGGTTTCTGTGGGATGTTATCAACGCGTTCATCAACTGGGATATACTCAATATTCGTACCCTTATTATAAGGCAATCTCCAAGTTGTATGGTAAAAATTACCGTCGACTTCAATATATGAAAAGTGTACCGGTGGGTAACTTGGCGCAGGCGACCTGGTGGGGATCAACACGGGATGTCGTAGCTATGCCGAGGTCTGTGCTCTACCCGATTATGCCGAGTTTAATGGGGTCTGGCCTGCTACTACAATGGCTGTATAGGCGGCCGGATAACTACCCAAGGCCCTTTGGTGATTCCGTGAAAGCAACCTGATCCGTATCTTTTTCTGGTGGCGTTTCGTGCGCGTTGTCTGTTGCGGAAGATCTTATATTACGGTGAAGTTTTGCGGGAATTCGGGGGAATATAATATTTGCGAATTATCTCTCGTGGCTAGGCGGGTAAGAATCTCCGAACCGTGGTGTTGCCGGGTGGGCACGATATATCAATCGAAACAGAGCGACAGTCTCATCTGATGTATGCCAAACGTCAGCAGACAGGGGAAAAAGACCCTAGTAGGGGTGCAAAATGCACAAACCCTGATCCATGCCAGACTTTTCGCAGAGGCCTTTGCAATTATTGGGTAATCCATTATCTGGGCTGGGCCGCTCGTGGGCATATGCCTTCCGCGGGCGGTACAGTCTCTGAAGCTATGGGCGTTGTATATATGTATGGGTCACGGGCAATTCTAGTGCAAGTGAAGATATGGAGTGAATTTTATGAATTTAACGTGGGATTTTAGGAGATAATTATAGTGCTTCGTGTGAGTTTTAGATGAGGAATCTAAGAATCTGATGCAAGGCCAAGTATTAAATATGGAACATCGAGGGGAAATTCAGATTCTAAAGGCTATGCCTACCAGCAAAAAAGGCGATTGAAATCCCAAGTAATGATATAACAAGCCTTGAAGAAGCTGTAGTATTCATGGATCTACAATATCGTTCTGCAACGTAGCCCACCATTAGAGATATTTCTATTATATCCAGAGATAATACCTCGAGAGGGGCATCAATCAGTAACCATAAATGTAACTTATACCACTGTGCCGTGCATATTGTCAGTTCGTACCGGTGGTGCTAGGATTGCCCGTGGTAAGCATAGAATGATAGAATCCATGCCGCCCGCGGAGTGAATATACTTACGCAATTCAAAGTTTAGTGGTAGCTTTAAGTGTAACTACAGTGATATCTCGTTATAAGAATCTTCCCGCGACCAGCATGGACCTCCTTATAACGCGGGGTCATTATAACAAGGTATATTTACCAATACAAAATCTGGCGGGACCAGGGCACAGTTTTTATATCAGAGGTTTCTTATAACGAGACATTATCGTACCTACCGAATCGCAGATCAGAGAAGAATAGGTACTGAGAGAGGAATATCCTGGTTTTAGTCCAATTGGCACGACCCTCGAACGGGGATAATTCTATCTTCGCTCGATACATGTTATCGTCTATCTATAAGTCCATGTACAAATATTTTTGTGCAAAATCTCAGGCTTCACAATCGAGATGTAGGTATCTTCAATATGATGTTACATTCAGTTGAATTGGGTTACAAGGTTCATTTGTACATGATATTGGTTACAACACAAGTAGTACCGCTATTCTTGCACAGTTCATTAGTATAGAAGGGGAGGCTCAGTCAGGCCCGCGGGTCATCGGCTCGTCCGTTAATGGCAGTACCTATGGGGTCTCATTTTCCTTCATATTTGTATTTATCTTGCGTGGTTCTGGCAGATTAACTTGCCTTAACCTTGAATTCACCCGGGCTTCTGGGTGGCTCCTCATGGCCCCCCTATTGGGGCCGCATAGGAGTAACAACATTGTTAAAAAAAAAAAAAAGGTACCGCTATTCTTCCTACATTACGCGTATCAGTATGGTCATGGCCTTTTTCCAAGCTCCTTCGATTCAAGCTTGCAATCTTCTTGTAACTACTGTATATGACGGGGAAGCGGGACACGACAGGGAAGCGGGACAATTTCGGCTAGATACATGCAAGTAGAAAAAAAGATACAAAATTCAATTCCGGCGCGGCCTCAATACTCGCTGCTGCTGGGGTGGGTTTGAGGGTACCCTGCGGAGCCTAGGAGCGGGTGTGGGTGTAGGGGGCACAGAGCTTGTGGTTCTATGGCCTGGTATAGTCCCCGGAGTCCGAACATAGATAGTACTGCCTTCAGAGCCACTTTCAATGCTCTCATATTCGGTATCATCGGCCCGAAAACTCGGACCTGATGCGCACGATGATGATGATGAGCTGATAGAAATGCAGGTAGTAGTGGTTGGACGGTTGGACCTTGGTGGGCGGTTGAATGTGACCGTTTTGGAGGGGCCTGTGCGTCGTTTCCTTGGCGTCTTCGGTGTGGACTGCTGGGCCAGTTGTGCGCGACGTAGCTTCAACAAATCCTCCCCAGTGATAGCCTTAGCTTGTGTGAGCTTTGTACGCTTTCTTGCCTCCTTTGCTTCCTCTACCTTAATTGCCAATGCCGCCTCAATCTGCTTTGCTCGGTCTTCTCCAAGATACCCCCGTGTCAAACCACCAATAGCTGCATTAGCTAGTTTGTCAACTAATACTTGAAGTTCAGGGTCATCTATAGCTTTCAGATGCTGTTGTATTTGCTGGTGAAGGTGACGGACTCCTCGGTTATTAGCAGGAGTGGCTGGAACTCCTCCAGTTGTAATAGATATTAATGGAGCTTTTGGATCAGCTGCTGCAGTACCAGTATATTGACCTAAAACTCGACGTGGATTGAATGGATGAATCCCTGTAGTTTCGAATGCAGACAGAATATTTTTGAGTGTATATGCTGATATTCGAGCCTCACGGAAGTGTCTAATTAGTATTAGTAGTAGCTCAATATTGATAGACGCTTATACGCTTTGGGGTCTTGGTATTCGACTAGATACTTACGGGAGGAAATTTCTCTTACTAATTGCTTCTCCAGTTAAGCGTAAATGATCCTCTACTCGATGTCCATAATATTTTTGCAAAGGTCCAAATAGTCCGACATCTAGAGGCTGGAGAATATGTGTGGTATGTGGTGGTAGGCAAAAGAGCTCAATTTGGTTTTTACTACAAAACCGAAGAAAGTCCATACTGAAATGTGAGTTGTGTCCATCAACAACTAGTAAACGCTTTTCATTTGGATTCCTCATACTAAAGTCCATTAGTTAATAATAAAAATTAAAAGGATAGGTAGATTATAAGTACCGCTTCCGAGTAAGAGGATCAAATAATAAACATAAATATTCCAAACCAAGAACTTGATTTGTCCAACCTTTAGGTGAAACAGAGAACACTGTATCTTTATCTTTTTCATCAAGATAATTATGCCATTGTGCGAGCTGTGATTTACCCTTATAGATAATCATGGGAGGTAGAAAGGTTCCATCAGCTGCAACTGTCTCTATCGCGGTAATTAATTCCCGGTTGCCATCTTTCATTAAAGGTGGACTCTTTCTGCCTCGCACACAAATCACCTTGACACGAGCAGACTTTCCCATTTGCAGGCCCTTTTCATCCATATTGTATAGATTGTATGGTTTGATGGCATTTTGCTTTATTAGAGGACCAAGAATATCGAATGACTGCTTAAGCAGCTTCGGATCTGAGCTCACGATTCGCTGCTTTTTAACTTGTGTACTGAACTTAGATGCAAGGTGTGGATGGCGATCTAAAAACCGACTAATCCAGTGCTTCCCCAAGCGTGCTGTTTGTTCTATTTGGCCTTCCCGCTCCGCTAATATCCTCAAAGCAGTTTCTCGCACACTATCCACTCGCATCGGAAAACCACGACGATCCATATCTTCAATTTGCCTGACTACAGACCGCTCCTCAGCTGCCCCCAGTGTCTGATCCAACTCGTGTGCCTTTCGCCTTGACTTGCGACCTTTTAAACGGGCATGCACCGTACTTTTGGGCAATCCTTGGCTCTCAGCCGCCTGACGTATGCTTGGGTACTTACCTGTCTTATATCCCTGAATTGCCTTAGCAATATCAGCCTCGATTGCCGCTTCTTTAAGTTGACGTGGTTTAACTCGTCCCATATTGCTACTTTGGTCGTTGGCAAGTTGTCCAGAGTATTACTTGTCGCGGGGTGGGGCTTAAAAGGCGGGGCAATGCAGAAAAAGCAATATGAGACATTGTGTCCCGCATCCCTGTCGTGTCTCGCTTCCCCGTCATATACAGTATTGTATTGCAAATGCAAGCCCCTAGTAATGGATGTTCCCCCAATAGAATGAAAGGCCCCTGTAGTAAGTGGACGTTGGTCTTACCATCACGTGACTGGCCCGAAACCAATTCGGTAGACTCTAATCATGAAAACCCCAACAGCGAACAACCAAATTCGGGAGGTCGATTGGGCTCCCTCTGGAGATCTCTGTACCTAGGAGATCTCTTTACAACTACATAGATAAAAGATATGATAGTATTATTTGCCATCAGTTCTCGATTGCGCAATGGGCTTGCCATGGGCGTCAGCGGGGGTATGTCGTGGTGATTCCCGTACATCTCACAAGGGACCGAAATCTATGGCTCGTTGCTACCTGCATTAATGACTGCGTAATGGTATCACACCATGACCGTAATCATGACATGACCCTGCCCTACACTGATTAGGTATGAAGGCCAGCTGCTGCTGTTCCTGTGATTTCTAGGTTTTTGGGTGGTACAGGCTCATATGCATGCGAGCTAAGTATGATCGTCGGCCGGCCAGAAGTGTAGAATCTATTGCTTGTCCTAGAGCACACGAAACCCAACGGGACTTCTCTGGCTTGGGAGTTTAATCCTTGATATACATTCCGGTATGAGCAGATTGGGCCCAGAGGTTTTCAGGGGCTTAGTACCAATTATAGGGACCTTGTAAGTAGGAATCGCGGGATTCATCATGTGAAATTTATTGTCGGCATTTCGCGGATAGAGTATGTATGCCCGATTCCCAAAAACTCAAACAGAGGACATAACATCACTACTAGAAGTTCTGGGTAATACACGTGGACAGTATTTTTCTAGACAGGTGCCCCGTCTTCTGTTTTATATGCATATATGTCGTATAAACTCATAAACTAAATCAAAATCACCACCCTTGCAGGATCCCTAGATATAGGTATCACGCATACGGTAAAATTTCACCGAATAAGTCTTTTAAACATAGCTCCTCTGTATGGCCACCTGGACCAGGGCATTGCCAGTACATTATTCATGGAGCTCTAATACATAAGGGAGGTCTTATTCAAGGGGCCCCCATACTATAACTACGTAATCCCTTCGCCTGGTTGGATCCTAGGATAAGGCAACTCCTCTTTAGCGTTCCTCAGCACAATCCTCCTGATCATGGGCTTTGAAGCATCCTCAGCACTCTCATCCCATTGTCCTTAGTGCCCTCACGCGCAGCTCTCCCATCCGCAGCAGTCTCGTTCTCAGCTTCATTTCTCAGCGTCGCCATCCTCATCATTGTCTGTCCTGTACCATTGCCCTCGCTACCGTCCTCCCATTCTGTTGTCTGTATAATCACTGGGACTACTACATGCATGACTCTTTGGCCCAACTACATACCCTTTTAAGCCTTAGGGCCTGATGCACGAGGGCATACACACTGAAGGAAAGGTCATCGTTAGGGTTTATTCGCGGATTTCTACAATGTCTTGTGGCATGCAAAGTCTATGGACCGGCTGAACTGATAATAACAGACTTTTACAAACTGCGTAGAGGCAAGGCGCACAGTTACTTAGCCCTAACGTCTATATCTTGTCATTTGTTGTGTGTGCACAGCGGGCTTGCTGCGGGAGGGGCTATAGGGGTGTGATACAGTTCTATAAATATTCAGCTACATTATATCTTGCCGCTGCCTAGTCATAATTTCTGTGTACTGTAAGGGGAGAGTAAAATTTTGTTAACAAGCCTAACCTTAGGCCTCGTAGCTGGTTCCAACTCCTCCCAAGCAGTAGTAGCATCTGAATCTCATCTCAAACATTGGCATCCCACAGTGTTACCCTGCATATGCATGTGCCGAGTCTCAGGCAAATCTTCCAGACCCAAATACAGGGGTTGACAGCAATAATTAGGACGTGTATTGATGCTCCATATTCGCTTATAATGGCCGTTCTGAAAAAACAGCTAGAGGTTTACGACGTCGTGACGCAAACAGGCCCAACTACAATTCAAGGCTGTTGATTGGGGCTGTGATGGGTCAAAAGACTGGTTGATAACAGGCGCTAGGTAACGTGTCTACGCTAGGCATGGTTTACCTTGCGGCTTCTGGTGAGCCATGATTTTTATTTGACAACTGAGGGTTTGACACAGTTTTGTTGAATATTAGATACAGGCAAACCTCTATATTAGCATCTCTCTATATACATAACCTTGCTATTAGCATAGACCCGGCCAGCCCGAGTTGCATCGCGATTTTCCGGCCCCAACCCTGGCGAGTGCTGACAATTTAACCTGGATACATGACGAGGCAGACTTAAGAAAATTTGCAAATGTACGGTGTGCGGAGATTTGGGCTTCTATTTCACCTACAGCAATCCTACTGGTATCTACGATGGATACTACTATCGATTCTAGTCTATCTACGATGGATACTACTATCGATTCTAGTCCTACTGAACCACAGAGACCAGACTCGCCGTCGGGAGATTTATGCAACAGAGAGCGAGCATTTTCAGTTGTTTTCTCATGCATAAGCACATCCAGAGGCAACGCAGCTGGAGTTGTTGGCATAGTGGTTTTTCATGTTAAATTCAAAGAACAATTTAATCAATCAACTGTACCTCGTATGTTCTAGCTATTCAGATACCTAGTAGGTATATAATACTAATTGTTAATGGCTATAGGCTGATTGCTGGTCATTAGAGTTAAGAAGAAAAAATAATACTAATGTAATATTCGTTGAACGCAGGTAATAATATGCGTTGTGAGCAGGTAATAATAAGGTAAGAGAGATATAGATCTTATTGTATTGCTTGCTTGGTTGCTTATACCTAGCTACCACAGGAGGTATATATACATGATATCCTCCTTATCACATGAATACTGATGAATATGTTGAATAGCACATGTTGCCACATGTATGCGCTTATGTGTTACCACATGTGTGACCGAGTATTTCCAAAAATATTTAGGGGAGTTAGGAGAGGCAGCGGGGTTAGGGGGTTAGGTGGGTTAGGGAGGGCAGCGAGGTTAGGGGGTTAGGCGAGTTAGGGAGGGCAGCGGCATAGTGGAGGGCACAATGTGTAGCTAGCTTATTTTAATTAAAATCACCTCTCTACTTCAAAAACCCGACATCATATTACCCATGTTTACGTGATTCCACACAATAGCTCTTTAAATGCATAACAAACCAGACGTCACGTGGTATCCACGATTTGTTAAATTTCACTAGTAGAACTACATCCTCAGAAATGTCACTCAACCTTCACTGACTGTTCCCTGAATAAATTTACCTCATACAACCTATACAATATCCCATCATCCTAAAGAAGGATTAAATCACATTACCAGGTCTCTCATGCGCTGATGCACTACCGAGCGACGTCAAGTCATCCCCAGCCCTAGAAACCTGTTTCTTATGATGTGGACTTCCGAACCCTGTACTCGAGCATTTATAGCATGGAAATACCCCTCTATATCTCTATTGTTGATATATTTGGTAACTTACCCTGCACCTCAATTATTCTCAAAGAGTTTCTACTGCGGATATACGCGTCTCTTGTTGTGCGGTGTGGAATCTGGGAAGCGAGGATATCGAAAGTCATGCTTATAGAGATTTGGGCAGGCCGGAGACGAGATGAATCGGACTCGGAAGTGACTCAAATGTTTTACCCACATGCACTCAATAGTATAACCTGTACCTCTCAAAAAACTTCTGAAACTACTTGATATTTGTTTGTAACCGTACATTGCACTATCTATATCGCTTTATAATCCATGCTTCAGCGTAACGCGTGTACGCCTAAGTACCATGGGGTTAGTGGCAAGGTCGAGGGAAATTTTGGTAACTGCAGGTTCAAAAGTCCCTGAACTCTGTACAGGGATGGGGAAAGGGAGCGGCCCCGGGTTAGCTAATCACTCAGGCCCAGTCAGGGGGGTGCACTGCCTCGTCATGAGCTATGTCGTGTACTGATTCACAAAAAAAAAAAGTTTCTATACAAGAATAGTCACTGAATTCAATTAATATATTCATTCTTCTGGAGATACGTCCTTCAGTGTGCCGCACAGTTTTACCACGTTCCGCATGACTATGCTTGTACAGCTTACCCACATTACCCTCAACTGGGCGTCAACCAGGCTGCCACCCCAGGCTCTCGCCAAAAAAAAGGGTCCGCGACTGCAGCAAACTATACTCTAGCCATACAATCTCTACTATACGGATGAACCTCATTACAAGCATACCTAATACAAGCATATATTCGTTACAAGCATACCTCAAGTGTTCTCTTATAGTAAATAAGCATATTTTCATTACAAGAATATTCTTATTTTTTTTGGCTTAGTCACCATACATATGCTTGTAATAAGAGATGCGCGTTACTCAATTAGGTATGCTTATCGATAACAAATAAGCCCGCACAACAGAGCACGCACAACTCCATAGATTACAAGTCGCACACGCAAGCGAATACTTACAGATCACCGAGTGTATCTCTAAACCTGAAGTCCACATGGCGGCATATCAAATGCTGGTTTGAATCATACCTCCTCCGTCTACCCCTAGCCCACTTCTCACTTCAAGCTGAACCTACAGGCAATATTACTGAGCTACAACATGCCTCCACCATGAGAAAAGCGCATTGAGCTTCTGGAACTTCAACACAGGCGTCACCTTGCTCAGCACAGGATCAAGACTGATTTCCTGGGTCATTCTGCATGCGGAACCTCCTCCTCTTCCTGATCTCTCCTATTATTTCTATGTATCTAGTACCCATAGTCTTATTCCGCATGTTTTCTAGTACCCATAGTCTTTTTCCGTACCTCTTCTTAAGCCCGCGCTACCTTCTTTCCATATGTAATTATTTTCCCTTAATATAAGAATATATTCGTTACAAGCATACCCCACCTGGCCCCGGCGATATGCTTGTAATGAGGTTCATCTGTATTTATTATTCTTCACTCATTCACCTTTGAGTTTTTCTTGTTTAATAACTCTAACCTGTGGCAAGGGACTGCATCTTCGGGCTAGGCCCAGAAGAGTATCCAGCCCTGGGCCAGTCCCACTAACAGGCAAAACGAAACACCCCACAAATACCCCACAAAAGTGAAAAACCCCAGCGGCGACCTCCTTCTTCCTCACCTCCGCAATGCTTCCCAAATCTTCTCGCACCATTCCTGACCCATTCCGATGTCCCCTCGGCTTCACCCCTTCCCGTCCGCTTGCTAGGCACATTGCATTATGTGGACCGCATTCTGGATCCTGCAGAACGGGTCCTGCGCCTTCCGATCTCGTATGTCCAGGCTCTTTGTGGCCCGCGGTCCGTCACCAAATATGCTAGGTCTTTGATCGCTCGGTTGTTCCACGCCATGTGCTTCGGCCTTGGGTGGATGGGGAAAGCTTGACGTATTCCAGCTGGTATTGCAATATCAATCAGGCTTTAGCATCCCTTCCTAATCCACGACGCTGTTCTTGCCGCCTCCTCATTGTTTCCAACCAGCCAGGCCACCCTTCAGGCCGCCAGGAGCCTGGACTGAGGGCCGAGGTCCGTGCTGGCCTGAAACAGCCTGGGCGGGCCCCGGCGGGCAATCCTGTGGACTGGGCTTCATGAGATTTGTCTGGACTGGCCGGCCCGTTCGGAACACAGAAATTTAAGCAGATGCCCACGAGGTTCAGAAGGCTGTTGAGGAGCTCACAAGGGGAGTAGAAGAAGCAAGAATCAGTGCGGACGCTGCCCAGATGACTGCCGGCGACGCCGTGCAGAGGAGTAGCTATGGGGGAACAGCATTGAGATGCTAAATTCTGGCATTCAATCACGTACACCGATGACAGATATATGTACCAGCACAAGCTCTGCTTATCTTACCACCTCAGAAACCGAGGCAACAGGCCAGAGCTATAACTACGGTAGTTTCTAAGTAGTTATAGTCTTTCAGATCTTAGAAACTTCTCATGAACGATCCCCTCTTATATGCTAACCTCTTGGATAAACCCAGAACCCCAACGCCAGGAATTACTATTGCCCCTAGGCGTCAGGGTGGACGTTCTCGGCCGAAGCGTACATATCCACCACGATATCCCTAAAATGACAGAAGTTGCACCTACTGCCACCACCACGACGACCCTCACCACTGGCATGACCATCCACGCCCGTAACTCTCACAATGATTCGACGGTTATGGAAACTGACCCCCCTGCTGGTCACAACCACAACAACAAGGAAACTGGCCCCGCTGTAATCACCATGACCATGTCCACAATCATCCAAACTGCTCACCCCAACGACACAACAATATCGCCAACCACGGGCGATGTGACCTCCCCTACCCCTTACCGGTACCCCCAGCCCCAGCACGAACATTACTGAAACTACCTGCCCGTCACCTCGAAGCTAAGGAAACCAAAGTAGAAGGGTTCGGCTCATAGAAAGAGGTAAAATGGGACTTGGTGGGGGTAGTGTTGGTATTGGTGGCTACTATTGCCGGCTGGGTAATTCTCCGTTACACCAAGATCGGGGTGGAGAAGGAACGGATAGTAGCAGATGGAGAGAAAGCTAAGGGGATTATTGAGATGGAGAAAGAGAAGGCCAAAGGGGACATAGAGGTTCAGATGGAGAGAGTGAGGGAGGGGATATAGAAGTGGAAAAGCAGGTGATTGCAGTTGACCTGGAGAGGGTAGTGGGGAAGCGGGATATGAATATGGGAAGGAGAGATAGGGGGAGTTGGGTATCAAGGGTTCTATCTGTGGCTTGTTTTGCTTAAGGCGGTCATCATCGCTATGCAACCAGGACAATTTACTTTCGACTATTGCGGCCCATATCTTTTGTTTTATAATCTCATAGTAACTATATTTACTTAGCCAAATGATAAATTAACCCAAATAAGAAGTCGAGTCTTCGGAGGACAATGGAATTGGTCCTCAGTCATCCTACAGGTTAATGATGCATCCCACCTACAATAGAGAATATCTCGCAGCTGCACTGCAAGGATGCGAGGAAATGCGATCAGATGAGATATGAGGTTAGATTCTTTACTCAGAATGAACAAGAGCTTTATATGATCATTTTGATCTCTCTTATTAGGGAAACATCAGGTGTTACTATATTAGATATCGATCGTAGACAAGGAGTGTTACCCTCAGAAGTAGCAACCAAACTTGTAGTTTTTATGTATATATATTATCATTATAGGTGACTGGATCAACCAACGCAAAGGTAGCACCACTCTGATCTAGTAGCTCTGCGTTATCCATCCCCTGGCCAAGTTCTGCATACATACGAAAGGTAGCTCTACGCAATTATGGCCCGTCGGGAACTTAAGATCAGGCAGAGGGGGGAAAGCGAATGTGTCTCAAAAGGGAAGGAAACTTCAAGAAAAGATATCAAAAATTACTTCAATTCCCCCCTTCAAAAAATAAAAAATAAAAAATAAAATAATAATAATAATATATTCCCCTCTTATATATATTTCACAGACTATACATACCCAAAATAGTATTCAGGAAGAATAAAACAAAAACAAAAACTTCAATTAACTGTCCGGGAGTTATTCTCGCAATAAAAATCTATCCACTCCTCTTTTTCTCTCTCTCTCTGTCTCTCTTTATGTCCCTCTCTCAATCTCTCTCTCTCTCTCTCTTTCCTTTGCCACTTCTCTGCCTATCTCTATCTCCTTCTTCCTCTTCTTCCTCTTCCTCTTCTCTTCATCTTCCTCGGTGTGCACACTTTCCGTACCACTGCTGTAGCCCTCCTTTTGTTCCTCAAATATAAGAATATAGCTTATCCGCGCGGGGGCGGGGGGGAAGAATGGGGGCGAAAGAAGGTGACATGATATATCAGCTTTGTTTGTTTCTATATTTACCCATCTTTCGTTTGCTTACTGTATACTTCTCGCCGGCAAATATCATGGAAAGTCACTCGCACGCCCATAGTATTTATCCCTACAATAGCTTTCTCCATTCTTCTAATGACTAGTGGATTGTTCACTCGAATCTTTTTTTATTCAGTGCCAGAGGAGAGATTATCATTCCACCCCAATATAATTACTATTACGACAATTTCTGCACCTCCGCTACCCATTTCCCCAGCCTCACCACAGCATCCTTCTCCAGCACCATCCTCTGCTTTATATTCTCCTCCTGCATCTCATTCATACTCTCCGGGCCCCCAATAACCTCCAACAAACTCAACACCTCGTCCTTCTCCTCCACCTCGTCCTTCTCCTCCTCCTCATCTACCGCCTCTTTCTTCAATTTCATTTCCACAACCGTCTCCTGCTTCTTCACAACCTTTCTACCTAGCGATAAAAATCCCCTCGACCCCATAATTTCCCGTTTCCTCTTCAGTCTCGCCTTTTCCTTCTCCTCCCGCTCTATCTCAAGCTTTCTCCGTAGATCGCGGTCAGCACTAACAACACTCCTCCATGACCGGTCGATTCCGCCGACGAAATCCCCTGCTTGACTGACGAGCCACCAGCCTGCAGAGCGGGTTGACAGTGGGGGAGAGGTGATGCGGGAGAGGAGGCGAGAGGAGTTCTTGAGGAGGGAGATGGTGTTTGTAGAGTGAGTATATTTATCGACGGGTGTGTGGTCTTGGGCATATTCGGCGTGTTCTGCAATGATATATGGTTTCTTCTTCTTGGGTGGGTTTGCGGTGGTAGTACCAGTGAGTGTCGAGGGAAAGGTTGAAGGCATTGGAGGCTCTGGAGAGGGAGAAGACTGTAAAGGCCATTTTGTAGCGGGGGTAAGGTCGAGAGGTTTTCGTTTCGGTGGTGGCTGCTTCACGTTTTCATCTCTCCATACAAGTTCACTACCGTCTTCACCCTCCCCTTCCCCAGGAATTATAACCCTTATCCTCCCCTTCTGCGGTAAACCCCCTCGCCTACATTCAATAGTACCGTCAATGTGCAGCTTGCCCCACGCAGGAGGCCATCTCCTCCATACAGATTTCCTCTTTGTGCCTTCAATCGTAATGATATCAATACTCGGCGGGTTCTCCACCTTCGTCCCTGTTCTCGCCGCCCTGGCTCTTTCTACAGCACCTTGAAACCACAACTGCTGCCGCAGACTCACCCAAAGCTTCGCTAGAGCATCCTTTCCAACATCTAGTCCAGGGGTTTGCATGAAAAATAGCGGAGAAGCGAAGGGATCGATGTAATCTTCCGGGGATTTGAAAAATGCGCTGCGCAGGCGGAGGAGGGTAGGAAGTGTTGGCGCAGGGAGGAAATATGGGCCTCCCTTTGGCTCTGTCTCTGCCGCTCGTCCTAGGTGAGGTAGTGGCGGTACAGGAGGTAGTAGCCATGCTTCTCCCGTGCCCTGCTGGTCTGCACCGAAATCGTAGGCTCCTAGTGGCTCAAAACACCAATTTAACAATGGTGTTATGAGCGCGAGACTCTTTAGTTCGACGTTCAATGTCACTTGCTGTTTTACTTTCTTAAGTGGTACCAAAGTAGTTGTTTCCACCCTTACCCCTGTAGCAAACGGCGGGTGTTTGAACTCTGATAGAGCAATCGACGAGGCAAGACCTGCACCAATCAAACTCCCAGACATAGATAACGAGACTCCTTGTGTGATATTGTCCGGGGGAAGATTGAGCAGTGCTGGTAAGCTCTGGAGGATAAATTCATATGCTTTCAAAGCAAGATGTCCTGCGATGGGATGTTTCGGGTAAGGATATACCCATCCTGATCCACCACCTCCGCTTCCTACGTCTGCCACAATACCGCTAGCAGCTGCATTAGCTGAAACCCCACCAATATGTAACCCACTTTTAGCAGCTTCCATGTCATGGGCGGTCTTCCCGAGGAAGCCACTGGTATCCCCATAGTCTTCTTCAAAGGAATCATAGTGACCTTTCACCTCTACCACTGTACTGCCAGTAGCTGCATCAGCCGAAACCCCACCAATATGTAACCCACTTTCATTAGCTTCCATGTCATGGACAGCCTTCCCGGGAAAATCACCGATATCCCCATAGTCTTCCTCAGACAAACCATAGTGATTTTCTATGCCTGGGCTTCCCACCCCTTCCATAGGACCGCCAATAGCTGCATAAGCACCAATATGTAATTCACCGATATCTCCATAGTCCTCTTCAAACCAATCATAACGATTTTTTTCTGACACTGCTTCTACCTTCTCTTTCTTCTTCTGGTGTAATTGCTCAGATATATGTTTTGATACCATAAAATAACCCGGCACAACCACTGTATGATTTGACGACATTGCCAAAATCGCCGCAGTCGTATGGTCATTTTCTGTAATCAATAAAGGTCCAACATTCTCATCGTTGTAGCTATTGGGGGGTATATATACTGGAAGTCCGCTAGGAAAGAAGATCATGACGGGGATCTCACGAGCCCTCGTTGGCCCAGGGGGGCGGAAGACTCTAGAGGGGGGGATTAACATCTCGTATGGTTCAGGGTAGACTGATAGACAAATATACCGTATGCCCATTACTGCACCACCGCGGCTACGCCCCATGACTACGTCTTCGCAGGAAAATTCTGACGTTGCAGATGTATGTTTTTCCGTACTCATCCATCGTTTCCAGGGTATCCCAGGATGTAACCTCCCACTCTTCCTCCTCTCCCATCTTTGCTCGAAACATATCCAGTTTTCACATACCTGATTTGAATCCCTACTTTCCAGCCACACAACACGATGCCCAAGCCCTCGCGCGGTAGTAGGACTTCTCGTTAGTAGCGTCCTCGCGGAACTTAAGCTTGGCCCGCTTTTCCTGCGCACATGCTGCGTAGCAGGTCTTAGAAACACCCGTAGCATATCCAGGAAGTTTGAAAGCTTGATCAACAGTTCGAGCGCATAAAGAACGGTAACTCACGTACCTTATCGATAATAAAACCTGAAATCTTGGCATCGTCGGTTGAGCACGTGACATGTAAGGCACTACCTGGTTGTTGTTACCCTGAAAACTCCGCGACATTAAATCGCAAATAAACAGATCCCCTATTTCCACGCAGCAGAAAGCAGTCTAAAACACTCACTCCCCGTCGCATTGCCCGATTGGTTTTCTTTTACATAGGTATATACTCTGTAGGCATGAGGGAAATAGTTATCTAGAGCTTATTCATGCATCGATATCATCTCATCGAAGTACTTTATCACGTAGCTGATTCTACCTACATAGACACTGGGGTCCTTATTTAGAGATTTAAACTCAGAGCAATTGAATTCTCATATCTCTACATTTAAATATACTTTCAACTCTCATATCGACTGTTGGGGGTGGATAGATTCGATAGGGCAGAGCCGGGGATGTGTGCGGGGGAATCGGCAACCTGCATGCCTATCTGCGAGCTTATTCTTTTTTCGTTTGCTATCGTATGGATACAGATAGGAGTTTTATCATTAATTAAAACTGAGTGAAAATGCAAACGAAGCCCGTTATCGTGTTTTTTATAGAATGAAATTGTTAAATTACTAAGTAGCCAATCAACAATCTAAAAAATTCGATTGCTCGCGCTTGCGCCTAAGTGCCAAGGGATGCTATGCGCCAAGTTTCTCGGCACGGCGCCAAGGGATTGCGGATTGCAACTACCGTTACGCTGCAGCGGGAAGCTTATTTCGACTTCAATACATCTCGGACGGAAGATGCTGAGGGTTTGAGGCAGGTAAGTACCTTTCTTTTCTATGGAGGCTCTGTGTTACCAAGGTTGCTGATGCTGGAGCATGGTTAGTTTAGAGCCCGTGATTCGAAACAACAGTACGGAGAAGCCATCTGGCCGAGGTAAACGGAACGAGACTATATCTTCATCCGTGTAATACTAGGCACGGGAGTGAGAGACCTAGCAGAGGGTGGGAACTGGATTTGGGAAAAGGGAGAGCAAGCGGGTACTGCAACTGGAGCTCTGTGTGTTGGAAGGTGTAGAAGCTGTAGCACTGTGGTATAATAACCCTAGGCTCGTCAAAGGAGAGACACACTCCGGGATTTAAAGAGAAGGAGCTCGTTAGAGACTGGTGGGAAGAAGAGGCTAGGCCCCTCGGACGGGGCACTAATCCCCTTTACCAGATCTGGAGCCGCTGTCACGATAACATCAAGCTTCACCATGAAAAACTCAGAAATCCATTGCCTCTCCCGGCTTCCCAACCTCCTCACTACCACCATCTTTCTCTTCCTCCTCCTTACCACACCCATATCAGCATCATCCTTCTCCCCTCCACCCCTCTTCTGCAAATGCACCTGCGGCACCAACTCTACCATCATCCCCCTCGACGAGCGTCCCCCACCCCTCTCCGTCCCCGCCAGCAGCAAGAGCAGCGACTCCGGCCTACGCTCTCGCTGGGAATACCCAAACTCGCACCCGGACCCCAGACTCACTAAAGATATCAACCTCGACCTCCAACCCGACGAGACTTACGGAGATGCAATCTTCAAACGCCACCCCCCACAAGGCTTCCTCTTTCCCATGTCCTCTATCTTCCGCCGAGATGGTACTGGTAGTGGAGGTGGTGGGGCACCACATACTTGCGCGGACTGCACACGGAGTTTCTGCCTGGGGTATAATCTACCGTTTTGTAAGGGCGTGCAGAAGGAGGAGGACGTGGCGACGAGCTGTTTTGCGAGGGATGGCCTCATGGACAGAGTTCTTGTCTGGGGGTTTGTGATTGTGACGGTAGGGCTGTTGGTGTGGGCGGGCATCAGGGGGTGGGTTTTGGAGCGGGTGAGGGTGTTTGGTGGGGCGGGAACGTGGTTGGGGAGAAGGGGAGCGGGATATGAGGGATTGGGGAGAGGGTAGCTGAGGAAGAAAGGAAGGGAGTATGGGGTGTGGTGGGTGTTTTTGTTCATTTCTGAGGGTTGAGAGAACCCCATGCACGAAAAATTTCCCCGCTCACTCCGCAGATCTAAAATCCTCCTGATCTATATAAATCGGAAGAACAACCGAATAACATACTTATACATCCTTCTTCTCTCTCTCTTTCTCTCTCTCTCTTTCGTAGCACCTTCCCCAACCCCGTCATGTATTGCCCATTAACCTTCCTTCGCGTTGTGCCCGTATAAACTTACTCTATATATATATATATATGTATATTTTTATATAGAGCCTTTAATTAAGTTCTTACCACTTCCCCAGCACAAAAATCCCCCTCTTCCCTCAACAAAAATAATTAACAAAAATAATTAATTAAAACTTTGCAATAAATCCAATCATTGGTATGAAGTGATAGTTAATTAGGTATGTACATACGTATGTTTTTAGGCTCACGTAACTTCAACTTTTTTTTTTTCCTTTAAATAAAAAAAAAATAAAAAAAAGAGGAAATCATTGGTAGACTAACTAGGGTTTTGTATTTTATTAGTCTTTTAGCACTCTCTTATCACCTTTGGGGTGCTTGGGATGCTTGGGGTGCTTGCGGTGCTTGATTGATTGGGATATGGGGGAGGGAGGGGAGGGTGGAGGGAGGGCGGGGATGGTTGTTAGATTCAGAAGTCAGGTGTCTTTTTTTTTTTTCTTTTTTCTTTTTTTACTTTTTCTTCCTTTTTTTTTGTGGGGGGGGGGGGGGGGTGAAGAGCGGGCGGAGTCAGGAAAAGGAAAAGGTTATTAAATTGGGAGAGAGGGTGGGTTTGGGAAGTTTGGGGTTTGGGGTTTGGGTTGATATACATTAATGTCGGTCTGCTGCTGTGTTTGATGGTGGTGAAGGGGAGAAGGGGAGGGGGTTGAGGGTAAGTTAGATTGAGTTTTTTTTTTTTTTGTGTACCTAGGTAGCCAAGCCAACTGCTAGCACATTATTACTGGTCGTCCAAACTCAGTCATTGACTAATTCACCGGGTAAAAAGACTGGCATTCATGCACTGTCATACAACTCTAACTTATGCGAAGCTATATAACAGAACAGACCACAGACGTACATAAATGCCAGCCCAAAGTACCGGAACAGCTTCCCGAGACAACACCAAAAACAAAAACCAGAAAAAAAGATGCGTACCCATAAAACTAAACAAAGCCCGAGATTCCATACTCGCACAATGATAACGGCGCCCACAAAAGAAAGAAAAACATATGCATGTACCCACCCGACCCTATCCATCCTGACTTGACAAAAGAATAACCAAGGACAAGGTGAGACCCCCAAAATGTCTACCCCTACTCTCTTCCCAACCACCTCATTCTCCTATCGACCTCTGCCCTCTCTGCCGGCCCTATATGTACACTCGCCACCACACCTGCACCATTCCCAGTGCCCACACCCATCATCGTCCTCAGCCTCATCCCCGCCGCCCTATGCACCTCTCCCTTCCCGCTCATTGCTCTCAGGATTGGGGAAGCAGGAGGGCCAGTGACGTGGTCGGGGACGCCGCTAAAACTTTTTTGTCTGGGCTTGTTGAATATGGTGGTACACCGGGAGAAGGGGGAAGACGGGAGGAGAGGAGAATGACAGGTTGAGGGATGGGGTCAAGGTAGGGTGAGGCTGGGGGAGAGGTGGAATTAGAAGAGGAGATGGAGTAGGTGGCTTCGGGGTCGGTGAAGACGGCGATGGAGGAGAGGGCGGCGTCGATTTCGTCCGAGGGGGAGGTTGCGACTGTTGGTGATGTTGTGGTGGAGGACCAGCCGGAGGTAATTGAGATGGAGCTAAGATAGCTAAGTCAGTACCTTAGGTAATAAAGAATTCTTTAGAGTTGGGATTAGGTTAGTTGTCAACATACCTCCTCCTGGCAGGAGAAACCCTACTGGTGCTTCCTCGGCGGCGGTGAGATACACTCAAGATACACCACTCGCAATGCTGCGAGTCAGCTTGCTCATCGCTATGAAAATCCGTTAGAACCTAATTCCAGGCTTTTGGTGGGGGTGGAGGGGAGGGCATACTGAAGAACGCAATAACATGTTCGACAATTCACACACTCCCTCGCGCTCAAACTGGTACACGCCCCACACAAAAATCCACATTCAAAACAATCCCTAGTGACAACCTGCCTCCTCACAAGCTCCCCCGCTGAGAGTGATTGATGGTCGGTATTCTGTGGTTGAATAGGCCGCTCTGCGCAAGGTGTACACCACCACTTTCCACATCCCCTGCAGTATCGTTTCCCTAGACATTCCGTGCACCGCAAGGTAACCCTCCCTCTTCCTCCCCGCAGATGCTTATCTGATTTTGCGTCCACCAGGCTGGAGGTGTATATTGGTGCAGGCGGGAACACGACCTCGCAGCTGTCGCCATCTCCATATCCAGTTCCCCGGGTCCTTCCAACATGGTGGTGATAGTCCTCACTCTCTGGGTGTGCTCCACATCCTGCACAGCCTTTGGTTAAGCGCATACTAGCCACAATCGGGTCGCTTTCCATCCATTCCCCAGTCTCGCCGTCGTATTGGAAATGTGCCTTCCCGCGACAAACCTCCGCATCAAACGCAACCTTCCCCTTCAACAACTTCATCGTCTCGACCCACCACCCTCCCTGGGTGGGACTCGAGCTCCTCCGTTTCGCAGAGTTAAGCGCCCTCCCCATCTTTTGTGTAACAAAGACATCTGCCCCACCTGCAGAAGGAGACTCAAAATCCATCTCGGGATCGCTAAAGTAATAAATCCCCAATAGAGAACTTGGAAACTTCTGTGTCCTCAAGACGGATTTTGCAAGTGCCATATCCTCAAGTTTGGGACATGCGCGGATAGAGAGAATCTGGATTCTATGTGAGGGATTTACGCTCCCGGTGTTGTATCCGGATTCGAATAATGCTTCCAGGAACGGTGCAGTGACGGAGGGGAGGCCATCGAGGATGAGGGTGCGGATGCTGGAAAGGATGTGGGACTTTCGAAGGATTGTTTCCGGGTCGAGGACGAATGCGGGAATGGAAGTCGGCGGGGGGGATGGAGGCGGTGATGGAGGGAGGAGTGAAGGTGTTTGAGTGGCCTTCTTTACTGGTAGGGGGGCAGTGTAAGGTTCACCGAGGTTCAGGTGCCGCCAGGGGCGAAGAGTGTGCTTTGTGCCTGAACTGCCTGGGGGTGGGAAAAGAAGATGGTGAAAGTACTGTGAGACGAGCGCGAGAGAGAGGATTGCCTGGGGTGGTAGGTTAGGGAGGATATGTTCAAGGACTATATGGCATGTTAGAAAACTTCAATTCCAATGCTACGGGTCTGTTTCCACTCACCTTCTAAAGGTAGATCTAGAAAACTAGCTCTTGTATGGTAATCTTCTGCTGCATCTGCTGCTGTCCGGATATAGGTGTTATCCGAATGATCCATATAATCAACCACTTGTATCTTATTGCTGTGGTTTCCTTGAAAATTGGAAATTTGTTTGTTTCTTGATTGTTATAATAACTTAGGTAGTCAGTGAAGGCTGCACTGGGGGAAATTCTAGCCGATAGCTATTTTTCTCTAGGGAGTGCTACTGGTAAGTTTGTTGACTACGTCAGGAAAGAAGGGACGCTTTTAGGGCGCAACGGGGTATATACAACAACGAAATGTGGAGTATTGGAGGTGGGGTACTGGGGGAAGAGGAGGGGGGGAAGGGGTTTCATAAACTTCAGACAACCAACCACACACCTTTCAACAGAAATATGTTGTGGCCACTGCAACAGGTACTCTGGCACGACAACAAAGATCGAGAAAACAGGGAGATATCAACATTTCAACCACCGTAGTTGCAGGTTAGTCTGGTTGTTGCAGGTGCAGTCTTTACATTATAGTAACAGCGCAAACAATTCCGTTTAGGCTAATCGGTCCTACAAGCACTTGAGCGCAAGATAAGAAAAAATTGCAGCCACCTGCCAGGGGTCGCATGCGAGAAAACGTCCGCCTCCTTGGAATCCGGCCAACCAGGTCAACTCCAGTGCCTGCGTGCCCGTGGTTAGGCCAGCCGTACTTTATCTTGCAGAACATCTCGCAAGTGGAGGCTTATCGTGCCAATGGCATGGTGCCGGGGTTTTTACCGGGGCTTACCTAGCTAACATGAGACATCGCCGTCATGGACCGGCTGAGTGGTGATCGACAGAAGCAATTTCTGGGAGGAGCGGGTACTGTGGTGGTTGTGGGGGGTGGACAGTAGTTCTGATTGGTTTGCGGGGAGGAGATGGAGATGTCAAAGGGGAGAGAGATGCGGCGACCAGTCTTGAATCTGGCTGGTCCTGCCTATCTCTCTACAGTACATCGTGGCTAGTAGTGGTGTGTGCAAGCCACAACCGAAGCCTCAGTCTCGATCCATTTTGTCTGGTTACCCTGAATCCAATTTCGCCCCTCCCAGGATTCATCCTCACAAATTCTCTCACCATATAGTATAATATATATATTCCCTCCCCCCTTCACCCCTCCCCACACGCCAAAACAACACACACACCCCGATCTCCATCACCGCAACAGAAATCCTCGATCCCGAACACCGCGTCATGTCATCCTTGCACATCCTTCCCGCATAAAAATATATGTGTGAGTGGGATCAGCGCACGTCCCATATATGTTTTTTTTTGTTGGATGTTTAATCATTTATCTTGCATATCGCACATTTGATCACAAAAACGACGACGTTTCGATGAGTGAAATTCCGCAGGCAGTTTGACACTAACAAGATAGCGCCAAATCTGGTTGGCGCGATACGATATCATATGAAATTTAGCAAGAATAGCCTAGTCACGTGAAATATAGCACGAATAGTCTAGTCACGGAACCTGTGAACTTTTACACTGACCTTACCCTGAAATGCAAAGTTCTGGAGCGCGTTCACGACTACCAAAGACCAACAGGGCTCAGTAATTGCTTCAAATTCATGTGTCATTGTTACACCTATACCTACTATCCTCCACTTCAACTTCAACTTCCGAGTGCTTCGTTATACCGTATCTGCGTTGCAGAATTATGATAACTCTTATATATACAGCATCATCATTCAGTCAAGCAAGCCAGATGCACATCCCATGTCACCAAAACCCGCCTTCCCCACAAGACCCAATACAGATGCAGATGCCTTTTGCATGCAACAGGAAGAAAAAGAAGCGATATAAAATTATTAGTATTGTACCTTGAGCTCCAAGAATGCAAAATTTGAACTCCGAGGCGGCATGGGTGCAGCCATGAATACGAAACCGAAATACGACAGAAAGAAAAGAAAGAAAAACACCAGGGCATCGAAAGCACAAACAAACATCGCAAAGGGTATTTTCCCTAGGATCCACCCTCTCAACGCATATGCATGAATCCTCAGGCCGACCTAGCATACCGGCTATGTTTGCGTATCTTCTCACCATATCTATAAAACAAATATCTGCACCGCACATCAAAGTCAGCAACCTAGATCTAAATAAACCCAGGAATACTTGCAAAACTTACGGGAACGGCCCCAATGCCACCGCAATAAACCCCAGAATCACTCCTCCCCACTGCGTCCCCACACCCTCATACAGCTTCCCCCCAAACAGCGGGAACCCTGCCGCAAATGAGCTCCTCAGCAGTGAATTCGCCGCCAATGCGCTCGCCGCATACTCCGGGTACGCTTCGACCAAGAACGTAAACACCCCCGAATACGCAAGCAGCGTCCCAACTGCAAAGAACATACTCCCGATAATCGGCAAGATCCAATGCACCGATGCCGTCGATGTAAACCCAAACCAAAACAACCCAATCGGCACCAACACGCTTCCTGCCACCGCCGGCGGGAGCCTCAGCTCCGGGATTAGCTTCCTCCCCAGCACGGTGACTTGGTAGTTATAGTACCTGTTCCACCATGGATCCGTCAGTACCCCCAACGCCATCCCCACAAAGAGCCCTAGAAACGTCAACCCCGTCTGCTCCAAGGTCATCCCATGCAGACCGATAAACACCAGCGGGAACGCCTGAAAAAACAAATATAATACCCCCAGCAATACCGCCGTAAAAATACACAACAGCAGTACCATTGGCTCCCACACCAACAACAGCCACGGCCTCGCACAACTCTTTACAACCGTCTCTGCCACACTCCGATCCATCCTCTCCAGCCTCGCCCACCACCTTGGGTCCCCCCCCTCCCCTTCCCTGAGCTTTCTTGCCCGGTTCCGCAGTAGTACCGGGTGATATGTCTCCGGAACAAAAAAGAACAACGATGCGAGCATCAACCCAGACCAGATAATGATCACCCAAAACGTCCACCTCCAACTCATCCCCCCACTCCCATTAATAAACCCCCCCACCATCGGGCCCAGCGTCGGCCCCACGAACGGCGACACAGTATAAATCATCATTGGCGCAGAGAGCTCCTGGCCCGCCCACATATCCCCCACCGTGCCCCCTGCCACACTCAAAAGCGCCGAGCCCGCAAACCCAGTCAGGAACCGAAACACCAGCAGCACTGCTATCGACGGTGCCAGTGCAGACGGAAGCAACAGCACTGTAAATGCCGAAAAACTCACGAGGTAAATCGGCCGCCGCCCAAAAAACTCTGACAGCGGCGCAAGCAGCATAGGGCCAAACCCCAATCCCGCAATATATAAACTTAACCCAGAAATGGCAAGTAGTGGGGGTGTACCCGGCCATTCCCGCATTATGGGGCCGTAGGCAGAGGTGTATATTGAGGAGGTGCAGGTTACGTTTAGTGAGGCCAAGGAGACCACGAGGGTAGCAAGCCATTTCTGGAGTTTACTCTTGCTGCGAGGGTTGTCTGGGTCGAGGTCGCCGTTGTGCCAGGTGACTTCCCATTGGGAGTCATCCTCCAGTGCACCAACACAATTCTCAATATCGAGTTCTTTGTCACCCGGGTTTATTTCAATGGGAATGAATTTTTTGATATCGGGGATTGACTCAGGCCGCGAGGGGAGGTGGTGGGAGTCGTCTTCAGCAACGGCAGTCATGGTGCGGGAGCTATTATGGTCATTGTTGGGATCGATATCGATGCCGGGATGGGTGGAGGTGGAGGTGGCCACCACCATCGCCCGGAATTCATCAGCGCCGTGGTCCATCAAGTAATATATACGAGATGTTTTGGGGTTGAGAAAATGTTTGAGCAGTGGCACTGCAGCTGCCAAAGCGGGATATAATAATCTTGAGCCTGCTGTGGTCGATTCTAAGCAGCCTTATCCCGTATGGCCCTTCGACCGTTTGTATTTTTGTATTTTTATAGGTATCAGCCCTTGGTAAGTGTTCTCTTTTTCGAATGATTCCAACTCGAGCTCTCCGGGACCCTTGATTATAATGAAGCTTTACACCGTATCAGCAGCTCCTCCCCTTCCCGCTTGCTCCTGCCGCCAACTAGAGTCCGTAGAAGGCGTATGGCACACGATTCCCCAATGCCGGTAAGTATGGTAAACATCACTGTACCACTAACTACCTGATTACCCACTGATTATTTTTTATTTTTTTTTATATTTTTTTTTCCCGCAGGGGCGTAGAAAATACCTCTCTCGAGTGAATAACTAGCACCTATTTAGGACACATCTAAGCGACTTTTTCTTTGATGCTCTCGTTACACCGGGTAGGGCAGGGCAGGGCAGGCAGGCAGGCAGGCTTTGTATGTACGTACTCTGTATCCGTAAGCCGTTGGCTTTGAATTTTCCCTCCATAGCAGAGAATTTTCCCGAAAGGGATTTGAGCTTTATTTTTTTTTGTTGGAACGTCTAATGGGGGTGGGGGGTGGTGGAGTAGGTTCCCTAGGGATTAGATAAAATCCGGAATTCAGATCCCGTGTCGGGCTACCGGAAGGATTATGAGGAGAGGGCTTACAGTATAGGCTGATTAGAAATCAGCTATATCCCCCAGTTCCAGGCATCCCATCTCCAGCTTTGACAGATGTCAATGTCATGCAGACTCCATCAGGATCAAGTCAGTTGGCGGGCCAAAGTATACGTACAGCTCTAGTAGACCATTACCCATACCTACTTAGCTACCATACATACATACGCGCATACATACATACATACATACATACATACTATATACTGTACATACATACATACATTAATATATAGATATATATATGTATGTATATGTACGCACGTTGGTATATCTTCACGTGGAATGCAATTTCGCCAAGATACCTACAGCTGCCGAAGCGACTCCCGATCCAGCTGTGCAAATCTTTACCGGGGTATAGTCTGGTTGGCACACCGGGGTAGGCTGTGAGAGGGGGCAACGTCGCGGCAAGAGGGACGGCAATGGAAATGGACCATACGGCTGGTGTGGGTGATTGTGATTGGGAAGGGTCAATAATGGCACGGCACGGTTATCTGAGTTCAAGATGATGTACAGGTATATGTAGGGAGCAGGAGATTGGCGGGGAAGAGGGAGGGGGGTCGGCACGTGGGATGTACTGTATAGGTACCTATGTATAGAAATGGAATACGGATATACATATATTTTATATTACTGTGCCACAGCAATAATATTTTGAGATTACATTGAGAATACAAGCTTCTTCTTACACACAACACACTACAAGGGGGTACGTACATAATTACTTACTTAATTGTGGTAGCTAGTACTCTGTACCACTTGGCTGCATGCATAAGAAGTTATCTTAGATGATAGATAGAGCTGGTTGGCACCTTAAAGGTCATATTCCGCTTAGGATAGACTTAGAGAAGATCAAGCCAGAGTAAGAGAAGCGTGTCTTCACACATCATCCTACACTTATGAGCAAGGTTTTTCCTTTCCTCAAATTTGCCAGCGGCTAGGGTTCAGTAGCTATGTCACAGTAGAGTATATAGGGATGGGTAGGCGGCGAGTCAAGTCATTCATCAACACGCTCTCTAAGGCAGAGTTCAGGAAGGTTAAGAAAAGTGGATTAAGGGCGCAAGAACTGCAATTATCCATGAAATCGGATTCTGGTGTGGCAAAAGAAACTCCCGTATACGATGCCATACTTAGCTGTTGAATCCGACGTTTGTGATGAGAAGGCGATGAAGGACGACGCGAAAACTTCACTTCGAAATGCACTGGAGACGGATGACCTTTATTGAAACTGTGGGGCCGCATCTTTGCATAGGCAATCTTTGAGGACTTGAATACCGGTACACATGATTACAGAAGCGAGCGAAGCCAGTTCGAAGAGAGATTGGCCACCTTGGAAGAGAGGGAAATTGGGACGTTAAGATAGCATCACTCGAAGACTGTATTACCAACTCAATGGTTTCGCTGGATTTGTATCATGTATTGAGACCATTTTTTTATCAACATTTAAGAGGGACAAGTTAGGGAATCGGTTGATTTCGGAAAGCACTTTTATACCAAGTTTTTGGGATATCTAAGACTAATATATATTTGTTCAGGTTACAAGCCGACCATAGACGCAGTGAATGCGCATGCAGCAGTAGTTGCATCGAATCATTAAACTGGTGCACTCGGTTTTATGAGATGTTTGCTGAGTTTCTCAAGACTTTGGAGGAAAAAGACTATGAGGGAAAGTTATCTGGAGGACGGGAGGAATTTGAAGTTGAAGAATGCTTATTGTTTTTTTCTTTTTTTTTGAATTGCTTCCACGATGAAGTATCGGATAATAATGATGCGGAATAGAAAATTCAAGAGTTAATAATAAATGTGAAGATCGTCTTCCAAGAGCTGTAAGGGGCTTTTTGAGGATTTTGACCGCGGAGTTCGTCTCTATCTGCTTCTTTGCCTTCCAAAAGCTTACTCATTTAAGTCATCCTTCGTGCATATGTTCAATGCTTCCTTCTTCAGATCCGACAAGATATAAAGCAGTTGATTCTATGTTATAAATGTCGATTTTGCAGAGCTTATCTCCTATCTTATCCGAGGAAGCTTGCAGTAACATAAAGACCCTCGTGTATTCATTAATTCTCTCCACAAACTCAAATATGAATGTCCTATAAGCAAATGCAGAAGGTTCATTCTCCTTTCTCATGTTCTGAACAAGATTTTGCAAAAATGGCCTTGGTTCCTTATCTGCTTAAGGGCAGCCACAAATTTCATCCCAACCATCTCCTGCAATATACAGATCCAATGTCTTGTTATACTTACCAATCATCTTTTCACAGTAAGGGGGAACCTTTTTGATATTACTGTCTATCAGTCCAATTGATAGTTTAACTTCCCTGCACTAAAAGGTCCGTAACCTCAGTTCCAATGTATAGGTACACGTGGGATTTGTAGGTTACCCTAGCTATCCTGGAGGGCAAGATATTGTTCAAGCAACTGATCGAGACTATTCAAGCACGTACAGCCAGCTGGGAGTCATTTATTTAGCAAAGTATGCTTGACTGGGTTTCTGCTGTTATTCATAGCTAGCTTTCACTACTCCATCACTTTGGATTTATTTACATTCCCTTTGCCCAATAACTTCTTCTATATATAGCTTCATTTTTGTTTTCATGTAATCCAGTGGGTTTGTTGAGGTATTCGACGTATTGTCTAGGGTCTGTACTTATATGAAGTACGGAGTGCCGGTAGCTACTATAATGCTGTCCCGTCTAGCGTCCTTGGCATGGCTGCCTTCTTGTATGCCGTCATTTTAACAATTTTGCGTGAGTGGGGCAAAAAAAACCCCTCCAACTCAATACCACGACGATAAGCACTATACTGGAAAGCAACCTGACAGTCACTCTTACAAACTAAGGTCTATAATGTCGGTTAAGATTATAAAGAATCCACCTGGTTAGGGGGTGGAGGACGCATTAAAAAGGGCAGAGAGCACCGGTCTATCCAATATTCGAGGCCTTGCTAGTAGAATTGATTGAATGTGCACATGCAGTTCGAGTTCCAATAATTGAAGAACTCTCAGGAAGAGAGATTTTCTGGGGGGTAGTTAAGTCTGTATTTAAGCTCCGTCATCGTATTTGTCAGCCAAGGTGAAGGGCTCATATGTATAAGAATTAAGAGAAGCATGGCAAAGTTATAGATATTTGGGACTTATGATGAAACAGCTTCATAGAGTAAGTTTCATTCTCATTGAAATAAGTTAAACTAATTAACTATATCTAGATATAAATATGAGCCTTGCAAAAGTAGTAAAGCGAGCATCAAGACGGCGGGCTCAAATATTTACTACCTACCCCTGTCCGGTTCAGCTATGTAATCAATTTTCTATGTATATATTTCTTTTATTCCTGGGATTCATAAGTCACGTCCAGTTCATACATCTGTCCGGTTTAAAACAATAACAATAAAGGTTTGTCACTGTAATACCAAAATCATCAATGTCCGTCTGTAAAATTGCAAGTTTTGTAGTTGAAGGCGATTATAGCAGATTTGCAAGTCCCTATGGAACTAGAACACGGTTCTTAGATAGAATCCGCAACTATAAATAACAATTCCTGACGCAGGAGAAGGAGAAGAAGAAGAGCATCTGTCTGAAGACCCGCTTGCGCCACCGACCATATATGTAGGCCATATGCAGCCGGTATGATGCGGTATGCCGTACCTACCAGCCACACCAACAGAAGTAGCTCTTCAGCTATACAGGGTGTGACGTAGTGTGGCGGATTCTGAGCACCACTCCTGCTCGAAAGGGCTAACTGGGTGGCGGCGGAGTGGCGAATCAGATAGATTGAACGATAGTTATACAGTTGAATGGATGTCTTTTTTTCAGGTTTCGGCCCCTGGGAGCATACGCCAGCGTCACGATATTTATACCAGTAACTAAATTAAAGTGTTATTAACCTAGGGCGTGATAGATATTACTGGAATTGACTGGATTGCGCAACGGACCAGAACATATACAGTATATACTGTACATAGTAAAGCTAAGTCTAATGACTAGCTAGGAAGATTTTTGAATCTCCTAAGGAGGGTATGTGTCTGCGTGGAGTCGCTGAATAACCCACTTCACATGCAGCTCGCGACACGTGAGTCATTATATGGTGGAATCCAGGGCCGTTATAACACACGGTGATTATTTCACTGCATATTTAGTTCATCAATACATCAATATCAAAATCATCTAAAACTCTGACACTAGGGATCCTCAAGTATATTATCTAGAATTTTAATCTTACAGTATCACAAGTATACAGTTAATTTTTTTTTTGACAAATTTTTTCTTATGAAAAAAAAAAAAAAGAAAAAAGAAAAACATCTGTAAATCTTATTTGCAGTAGTTTGCGTCAATTTCAGGGTAATTACACTTTTGACTCTACTGTATTTCTATTTTAATCATCTCTTCTTACCCATCTAGCATGCACCCTCGGACTCAAAGTCTCTAGCACGACGCCAACACCATATAAACAATCTTTTGTTACCCCTACCCCTACCTTCCCCCTCCCCTCAAGTCTCCAGTTAAGGCAAAAACCCATCTTCATCTCTCTCCTCCATCGCTAGTTCAAGCAAAGTTACCGGTTACCCTGAACCGCACCTATTGTATGTGGGCTGAAAGGCAAAAGCAAAGAATGTACCATGAAATCAAGTATTCAAAACTAAGTACGTTAGAATAGCCGGGTGGGGCACTCCATATATATACACGAATATAAAGTAAATCTATCGACAGTTCTCTACGGCTACAGTAGCTAAACAAGAATCCGGATGGCTGATCATACTGCCCGCTGAGCTGTTTTCTTATTTCTAAAAAAAAAGCTATACAAGAACCAAGCTAACTACAAGCTACCTACATTATACCTAACCACTCTCTTTCCCCACCTCTAACCAAGAAGAAGAGAAGGAAGAAGAGAAGGAAGAATGGAAAGAAGAAAAAATAGCCAAAATATGTATTGTAAAAAAAAAAAACTTAACGCTAAGACAAAACTCCCCAATCCAAGAACCGTTTAAGAGAAGACAATAACACAGCGACAAGACATCTATACCTCCTACTATAACCATGCAAGCTACATACTATGAAAACTCACTCTGCAAACACGTATATGAAAAATGTGACAGAGACACGAAGAAGTCCCCATCCTCATTCCCACAAATCCCACCATCACCCGCGCCCCACTCTACATCTCCTCTCTCTAGTCATCATTACGGCCTCCCCCTGCTTCACCGCCTCCTCCCGCTCTGCCCCTTCCTCATCCTGAGCCACAGTAACCCACCACTTACTAGTACCCGCCTTCTTTCCGTTCCCCGAAGTCTTCTCCTTCTTCCTCGCAATAGCCACCCCACGGCCCCTCGGAGCCGATCTCTTTGGTTTATTACTACTGATTTTCTTCACCGCCGGCGGCGGGGACAGCTCTTCAATACTCTCCTCCTCCTCTGCCTCATCATCATCATCCTCCTCCTCATCATCATCATCATCAACCAGCTCAACATCCTGCCTCTTCTTGGGCCTATCAGGCGAAGACGGTATGAACGGAAGCTCACTAAGCTCCGACGACGCCTGTCTAGCATTCATAGCCTGTTCCATCGCCCGCTTGTACCTTGTATCCCGCATGCCTCCATGTACTTCAATAACACATTGTAATTTTTCCAACTCTGGGGTCGGGGTAGTATGCCTGCTAACCGGTGGCGGTGACGGTTGTGATGACGGGATTTCATCACGAAAATCCCGAGGAGCCCTTCCTCCTCTAACTTCCTCTTTCGACTTTGAAGGACCATCAACTCCTTGCGCTGTTCTCTCTATGAGCACTTCAATAGTTGGCCTTTTTTCCTTTCCCTTGATTGGTGAGAGAGATAGTGGTGGCGCTGGCAGTGTGGGTACATCACTTAGGTTGGGTTTGACTGGATTGACCTGCGGTATTTCTTCTTTACCCTCCATAATGCCTGGTGATGCTTTTCTCCCCCAGAACTCCTCCTGCTTCAAGCTTGATAAAAACGCTGGAGAAGTGCTGTGCTTCGGCAATGCCTCTGCTTTAGAGTTTCCCTGGCCAATTTTCTTATGTGGAAATGGTGACGAATATATTGGGCCATGGTAACTATCGTCATTAAAAACCTCATATCCTACCCTTTTACGTTGGGGCGCCAGGCTACTGAGATCAGTTTGTGGCAGGCTTTGTCCCTTTTTTTCATCTCCTTCGTCAGAGTCCGAACTCACAGTAGTGATGGTTGCTGATGCTGGGGCTGAAGTGTTCTCAGAGCTAGGGGTATTACACTCGGGGAAAATTTGGTTCGGGGGCCCAGGTGTTGAGGGTCGAACCTTACTTCTCCACACATCACGGTTCGAACGAGAGGGTAATCCCTGTACCGTAGAAGCGATCTGAGCAGGATCAACACCTCGCCGCTGGGGGGAAACAGGTAGTATGTAGTTCCTAATAGATGCTTGCGTTGTTTGCATTGGGCGGGGCGAAAGGAGCGCTCTAGGAGCAGGGTTGACTTTTGTAGGGGAGGAGTCATTAGTAAATAGTATAGGCTTCTTGCATGGAGTCGGATGAGCAGAATCCACATCCATCATCCATGGCTCCATAGGGTCGGTGACAGAGTCTAAGGAGCTAGGAGATGAACTCGCTCCATTTGTGAATGCTAGTGGTGGTTCTTGAGGCGGTGGAGGTAGCTGTTGGCTACTATCGCTAATTTCGTCTTCCTCATCTTGGATAACTATGGGTGTGGCTCGCGAGTTGTTTGCCATGGGTTTTCGTGGAGCATTTCTGCGAGGTCTCTTCGACATTTGATACTCGGCTCGAGGATCTGGAATAGGAGATGCCCTTTTTGAAGCTGAGGCTATCCTCTGTTCCGGCCTTTCCTCTGCACCGTCCTCTGGATCAGGTTCCAACCCGAATCTCCCAAGTATTTCAGTTGCGGCATTGTTCGTTGGTTGTTTTGGTCGGTCTGAATTGAGCTTGTCAATGGCTCTTTGCTCATCAAAGCCCGTTGCTTTGAGTGCCTGGTAAATTTCACCTGCCTCAGCAGCGGTTATTAGCCTCACGCTCAAGCCGTATTCAAAGGGGCTCCTCACCTGCAGTCGCCCAGCTGCAACTTTTGAATGTTGGTTCATATACCCCTCGCAATACCTTTTCTGTGACATCTACCATTCGCCGTGTTGACGCTCTCTGACTGCTCTTGGAGTTGAGCGGAGGAGGCATGGTTCAAAGAGAATCGAAGACGTTTGGTATCCGTGGGTATCGAGGGGATGCAACGAGGGTACAATGGAAGCAAGGCGTGTAGGCTGACCCCGGAGCTATGCTGCCTAGAAACACTCAATACAACTCTCTAGAGGTCTGAGGTTGCGGCTCTGCTGCAGGTTTCTCGAACACAGACGTCAAGCTGTCTCCCACGAGGCGAGGCTCCTTTCATTGTGGTGTGGGGGGGTAAGTAGGGTGCCGCACAACAAAGCATGCGGTACATGTACGGTACAGCATAGAGAACGGTGCCGGTACAGCATACAGGACAGATACAGGACGGTGCCGTTCAGCATACGCATACAGGACGGGTGCTGGTACAGATGCTGGATTTCTTCGAAAATTGACGTGTACATTAAGAGTGCTTGCTACTTACGTAACTCGCAATACAAATGCTTGCGCATTTACATATATATTTGTGCAGCACGGTGAGTTCGTTTAGTTAATTTCACCTCCACCGAATCCAGCTTCAGTTCTCATGAACCAGCTCCAGAACATGAGGCCAGTAACACTATAGCTAAGCAGGCGGCATATAGGAATATTCACACGAAGCTCCAATTGACCTGCATGCCATAATATTCGTGGGAGGTGTTCCACTCACATACCTGTTCGGAGATTCACCACGCTTCCGTATGCCATGTCTCACACACGGCTGCCATCCGATGCTGGGTCAGCTGCATCATCGAGCACAGCGTCGTGGACCTTAGGTGCGGGCAACCTGAATGGGGGGAATACGAGTGCAATGTCGGGGGGATCACGAAAGCGCGCTGTGACTTCAGTCTCGGGAAGGCGTGGGAAGGGCACTCCGAGTACCCCAGTGGAGGAGGTAGCCTCGTGTCCGGGGGAAGAGGAGGAGGAGGATGATCTCTCTCCGGAAGAGAAGGTCGGGAAGACCGACAGGATAATACAGCCTCTGGCCGCTACACCAGCTACCTTCTTATTGCAAAAGGATAACGAAGCCGACCCGAAGTCGGAGGAGGAGGAAGGCACAAGAACAGCTTTAGCTGGATATAAAAAACATGCAAGCTCTGAGACGCAACCTTCCCCACCTCGGCCTCCCATCACCACATTCCCAACAGATTCTAGAACAAGAGGCCGACTGTCCGTGATGAGCTGCGAAAGCAAGGAGAACCAGGCCACAAAAGGCTCTCTGTCTCCCAAAACACTCCTCATTAGGCCTCGGACACAGTCGAGCCCTCCAGCTCTAAAACGCTCCAGATCAGTACCAAGGTCTATAGACATTCACTCCGTTATCCACTCGAAAGCACCCAATACTGTTCAGCCTTGCCGGCAGACGAATACAGAGCATATCATTGACAGACCCCAACGATCTGCGATGGAATATCAGCTTAGGGAGAAGTCAGGTCATCTCAACACGCCATTCATAGGTATCCCCGTGCCACAATCAACCTCGGAGCGGGGGTCGTCTCCGGAGAGGGCTCCACTGCAAACACCCCAAAAGCAATCTGGACCATTTCCACAACTCCCTCTCCAAACCTACCTTCACCTTGCTCTTGCCTGTCCTGAAACGCCGGCTACTGCACAGCCGGCAGTGGCTCCGGCACTTCCTCTGGAGATGAAGTACCCATACGTACCCTCTGACTCTCCGGATCTGATCCTTGAACGAATCACAAACTTTCTCTTTCTCCCTCCATATCTGGAGAAGGTCCTATTATTTGGTATGCTTGCATGTTTGGATAGCTGGCTCTATACGTTCACAATATTGCCACTTAGGTTCTTCCGAGCGTTAGGGCTGCTTATTTCCTACTGGCTCAGTGCGACAGCTTCGTTTTGGAAAGGTGGAAATAGGCTGCAGAAGCGGAAGCCAGTTGATAACGACACTGTTGCTACTTACTCGACGGCATCTAACCCCACCAAGCGGACTAACATTAGAGAAAGGGTGAGGAGGAAACAAAGAGAGAGCAAGATATCTTCTTTACGTCCACAGCACAAAGCAGATCTTCTCAAGGGATCGGTCGTAATGATTACCTGCTTCATGTTGATGAAATTTGATGCCAGCAGGATGTATCATTCTATTCGAGGGCAGGCTGCGATCAAGCTTTATGTGATTTACAATGTGTTGGAGGTGGGTTAAGTATACCGGAATTGAACTCAGCTTGAGCTAATTATGTTGGTAGGTTGGTGACAGACTGCTTTCTGCTCTTGGTCAAGATATCTTCGAGTGCCTGTGTTCTAAGGATACACTGGAACGAAAACCCAATGGCAGAAGCAAGGTTTGGAGACCATTTTGGTGCTTTGTCTTGGCCGCTGCATACAATGGTCGATCCAAAATCTTCCAATATATTTCGTGTAAAACCAACTAACAATGTTGACAGTACTTCATTCTACGTGTCTATTTTACCAGATGGTTACCTTGAATGTCGCCGTGAACTCCTATTCCAACGCTCTCCTTACCCTCCTCCTCTCCAACCAGTTCGTCGAGATCAAAAGCACCGTCTTCAAGAGATTCGAAAAAGAAAACCTTTTCCAGATTACCTGCGCGGATATCGTCGAGCGTTTCCAGCTTTGGTTAATGCTGTCGATAATCATTTCACGCAATCTCATCGAACTAGGCGTGCGCTCCTCTTCAGAGATGTTCGCCTCCCCGATAGGCGTGGATGGGTTCAACGCAACTCATACGCCCAGCAGCAGTGGTGGGGTGGTGACACCAAAGAGCTTTCTGATTTTTCCAAGCTGGGCGGGACAGGTGCTTGGACCGTTTTTGATGGTCCTTGGGAGTGAGACGTTGGTCGATTGGCTTAAACATGCGTATATCACCAAATTCAATCAGATTAGACCGAAGATCTATGAGACATTTTTGGATGTGTTATGCAGGGACTATTATTCCTACGTAGGTGCAGCCTAACCTCACCCGCTTGTTCTCGGAATAATTTGGATGCTAAAAGAGCGTTTCTGCACTTGTTATTCTAGGCCTTTGCGGACCAAAACCTGACCCGACGATTCGGTCTCCCTGTCATCCCACTAGCGTGTCTATTTATTCGTGCCTCGATGCAAACGTACCAGATGTTTATCGCAACACGCATCACCGCCCCCATTCCCATATTCACATCAACAACAACTAGCCTCCAAGGGACCCACACTTCCTCCCCCGCTGCCGCCGCTGCCCTAGGCAAATTCGACCAGATCCTCCGCCGTACACTCGGGTCCTCTGCGATCCCTCCTGACCCTATTGCAGCAACTACCCCGTCCCGGTCATGGCTATCGTTATTGTACTTCAATGCTCGATTTGCGGATGATGTCATAGCGGCTACCACACTTGTTGTATTCTTCCTTGGTGTGTTTTTCTTGTTTTTGGCGGTGAAGTTGGTTCTTGGGATGGCAATGGTGGGGTATGCGACAGGGAGGTATAAGGGGATGAAGGAAAGGGAGAAGGAGGATGTGTTGACTGGGGGGAGGAGGGTGGGCGGCTTTGGGTTGGTGGAGGTGGATGAGGGGAAGCGGAAGGCGATTTATACGGGGGACAGGGAGGGAGAAGAGAGGGTTAGGGGCTGGGAGGTGAAAGCGAGGGAGAGGGAGGTGGAAGGGGCGTTGGGAAATCAGGGGAAGAATGGGAAGGCCCCGGTTGTGAGGCTAGATAAGGTGGAGAGATATAGTATGGTTGCAAAGAGGATTTGGTGAGGCGATGGGTTGCCGGGAGTGGTTGGCCTGACTACGAAGGTTGTTGATTAGAAATTCGGTTTTGCTTATTGGATGACTATGCATGTATGAAATTGGTTGGCGTTTTTTTTTTTGTTTGATACTATTTGGGTAGGTTAAGGGCGGGTGGCAAGAGTAATGTTACCCTCAGTTTGGTAGAACTGAATCTTTGAGGTTGCTTTTTGTTTATTAATTCGGCAGCGGTTTGTTTGAAAAATATGTCGCCTTTCTACTTGCGGTATACCTCTACCACAGCTATCAATCTATTCAATCTGGAGATGAAAAATTGGATGAAAATCTTGATGGTTGAAAGTACGCCCGTTCCCTCCCGCCACTCATTCCTTTCCTCTGTGGTATCGTAAAACCCTATCGGTCAGTCGAAAACAAGCCTGGATATGCAATTCAAATTCAATTCATTTTCACAGCTATACAGACTACAGCTACCTAACAAAACCTACCAACAATAATAAAGCGCAAAAAAAAAGCTAAAAAAAAGGTAAAAATACATATATATTTTCACTCACCGACACCTACAACACACAGAGAAAGACATACAAACATACAGGCACAACATGCATAGCAAAATCGAATCGAGTGTCCCCCGGGAGTAAGCAAGCCAGGCCAGAAAAAAAAATTAGCCAAACCAAAAGCAAACCTGCAAACAAAGTGTATCACTTAGCAAAAAGCAGGTGTAAAATATCATCCGTCGACTAATCCATCGAGCCAACTACTGACGGACAGACAGACAGACAGTCAGGCAAGATAGATAGATAACCTGCGCCCCCAACACTCACTGCAAAAGCGCATCCCTATAATGCTTCTGCATATTCCCCACCCTATCAATCTTCCACCCGACCCTGCCTCTCTCCCTCCTCTCCTCCCTCCTTGCCTTCCTCTCCTCACCCCTAGCCATCCTCCTCTTCTGCTCACTAACCCCAACCATCCCCAACATACCCCTCGCTGTCCCTCCCAAGCCCCTCTCCTGCCTCCTTGCCGCCTCAGCCCCAAGCGCAACCGCCCGCTCCTCCTCACTCATTCTCCCAAAGAAAAGATCCCGGCGTTCGCGGCGAGTTAGTTCCCTTGGCGTATCCCCTCCCTCTTCGGGCTGAGAGAAGGAATTTACATCTTCTACGTCGAGGTCTTCGTCACCCTCGTCCCCCTGGGTGGGGCCAAGATCCTGCAATAGCCGGCGGGCAGGTTGTCTCGCCAATCGCTCACTCAGAGGGTGGGAGAGGTTCTGCCTATAATACCTCGCAAGACTCCTATGCCCCGCGGTGCGGCCACTCGGTAAGTGGAGTTCATATTCCGTATGATACACTGCCGAATGGTGGTGGACATGGTGGTGCGCGGGACCATGGGCATGGTGTACATGTGGATGTGCATTGTGATGGTGGTGACCGTCCTTCCCATCCTGCGAGCTACCCCCACTATGTGTGTTGTGAGCGAGTGGTACAGCACATAATTCTGTTGAATCCAACGAGCTGGCGCTCGAGTCCGTTTCCCAGCCTGCATCATCCTCCCTAGCGGCGTCTCCATTCTCAGGCCGGAATTCCGCCTCTGCCTTTTTGTTGCTTCTGATACCCCCGCTGCTGCGCCTCCGGTGTGGTTTAACCTCCTCTTCCTCCTCGTCTTCGGAGTCGGAAGCGTCGACGCCTTCGTAAGTGGATCGGAAGTCGTAGAATTCCCCAATCTCAACTTGTTCATCTTCCGTCTCAAAGGCAATCTTGCAGTGCCCCACATCACGCATGTGTGTACGAACACCTTCTAGCCCACCCTTCAACTTGCCACAGTAGAGGCACTCGTGGATAATTGCAACTTTCTCACCAAGATATCTAATCAATCCCGGTAGATCGACAAGGTAATTTTGTTCTGGGATAAAGAGACCATGAGCCTTGGACATATGCGAGACATTAAGCTGAAGCGTCGGGGAGGCGTAATTGCAGAATAAACACTCCTCTAGGGGTAATGGAGTTGGTTTTTCCTCCTGGTCCTCCGTCTCTGCAACCTGGACTTCCTTGCCTCTGCCCTTGACCGCAGACACATTCTCCTCGTTAACCTTCATCCCTCTCACCATCTCCACAAATTCCCTCTGCGCCTCCTTCGTCTCCTCCTCCATTTCCTCAACCTTCCCCATTACCTCCATCACCTCCTTCCTTGACTGTGACTCCTCCCCCTCCGCAGTCCCAAGACTAAACGTGCTGGAAATTACACTCCCGGTCTCATCCTTATCCCCCACTACGAGCTCCTTTCTCGGCTTAATGCCTAATCTCTCCGCGGCTACATTCTGCCTGTGCTTCACACTGCCCAAGTGGTTACTATACGCATTCTCGCTGAAATAAGTCTTGCTGCAGGTGTTACATTCTTTGGAAAAGGTGGCTCGTTCGCGCTCGATGCGGTTGGTAGCTTGAATGTGCAGGACTTTTTCGGCAAAGACTTCGGAGGCGAGGGGGGGAAGGGAAGTGATGCGGCGTTTGAGATTGTAGCGGCTGTGCACAAGTGATAAGTAAGTAATGTCTGAGGAGGGAGTGAAGGGGGATACTCACTGCCAATCGGTATGCATATGGGTCCTCTGCTGCTCTGAACTCCGAAAGGCAACTTGACAAGTATTGCAAGTAAATGGATGGCTGGACAAAAGTGCTGCTGCTGTCGGGGGAGTCCCCACTACAGCGTTTGGTGACAAGACGGATGTCATTGTTGGTGATTGTGGCCGTTTATCTTCGCTGTCTTTGACCTCTGCCTGTGCCTTTTCTCCTTTCCTAATCCTCTCTAGAGCTGTCACCTCTCTCCTAGCCTCTTCTCTTTCACTGCAATCCTTCCCTTCTCACTTCAAATCTAGCGACAAAGAAACGTTCGTTGCACGCCCGCAAGTTCTCTCCTCTCCCGCCGAATGGCTGAACCGTTGAATCGAACCAAAGACAACAGATACTCGTACTGTAGGTGATCCAGGCAAACGTTTTTTACCCCGCCGAAGATAGTCTTTTAGTACCGGTAGTATGCAGTCCGAACCCTACTATCGCAGTACCGCACCAGATAAGAAGGAAGGGCGGAGGATTAAGTGGAAACTTCGAGTCTGTCGCTAGCAATTATATCCCAGCTCCCAGTCCCCAGTAACTCAGTCAGCAATCAATCACACGAAGGTTTATTTTGCCCCTCAGCTACCTCTTGATAGGTTATGAGCACACTCTGATTCGATCGATGACGGCAGAAGCCCTTGCTTTGGTAAGGTGTGTTTATGTATGTGCAGGGTTTTCTCGGCAGGGTCGGCTGCCCTGGAAAAAAAGGAAAAAGCAATGAATAGGGTAAAGTAAAAACCGAACGAAAAGTTGTTTCCTCGAGCACTGGTGTACGGTAAATTTGTCTTCTGCCCCCAGGAAAGAAATTTGAAGGCCTAAGGCTCGTGAAGCTTCTGCTTACACAACGTTAACTCCGTAGGCCGAGGTGGCAAGGCGCACTCGCCACGTTTGATCGGCCCCAGCGGAGTTCTTTTTTTTTTTTTTTTTTTTTTAAAAATACTCCTGTGGCGGAGAAGGTACTGTAGGGGTATTCAAGACCAAGGTTCTATAAATTCCGCAGGGGCGTTCGTTATAATTAGGTATATGGCTTGATATATCGATGATTTGATGAGGATTTTGTTGTAACCTTTTCTTTAGCCTACAGAACAATAGTACGAGTTCCTTCCCCTACACGCCGCTTCCATTTCAATTTCTACACTGTACAAGCCCAGCCTTGAATACCCCTCATGCTTGTCCCGTCAATTATTCCTATACTACGCGTGGACGTGATACATTGTAAGTGCAGTCGAGGGGATTTTTTTCGTTTGTGATATCAAAGACTAGGCAAGGGTGTCGGTTAGGAAGTATACCCAAGAGTAAGTACGTACGGGATGAGTGAATACCGTACTTACTGACGTTATATCTGCATATCAACTTCGAGGCTTCTTGAGGGATTCTGAAAGGGCAGGAGACTGAGAGGGGCCTTCCTGCCGAAAAATCTAAGCATATATACCTCGACCTTCGATACCTCTGCCGACCTGGTCCACAGATTAATAACTCGGTCGAGCTACATATTACATGCATTACCGCAATATATATTCAACCTTGATCATTCTAGTTCCTATAATTCTCTAGATACATACATACATACATATAGCTATCATACATCTCCCGTACTCCCAAAACAAATACGCATACGAAGTGCAGAATATAAAGTACCTGTAGTACGTACAGTACAGTACAGTATGTATACTGTACTACGGTACATACCAGGTTCAAGAATAACCACAGCTCTCGTCTAGGGATATTTGTAGACGAATTTGAACGGGAAGTTTAATATTGCTTTCCGAGTATCCCTAGCATTACCCTCATCTTTGAGCGCGCATATCAACTGAATCTAACACGTACCACGTGCACACAAGCCATCGAACTTTACCCAGAAGGCAAAGCCAAACAATTCCATTCCTTAGCACGTGCCTAAAAAATCAACCAAGAGTAACCACCCTCACTCCTCACCCATTTCCCTAATTATCTTATCTAGAAGGAAAAAGAAAAAAAGAAAAGAAAAGAAGAACCCCAGAGACCGGCCTGTATATATCCTATACTAGTACGTACATTCAAGTAAGATCCAAAGACTCATTACAAGCCTCAAATATCCAGCCAGAAAGGCTTATGGCAAACCTTGAAATAGAAAGGTAAAAGGCAGAAACATATTTCAACTGGCCTACTTCTCCTAAACTCAACCCACCATCATACCCCACCGTAGCACCGCACCACTGCACCACCCCACTACCACCACTACCACCACTACCACCATTACCACCACTGCCACCACTACCACCACACCACTGCTCACCACATCTATGCAATCATGCAAAAAAGAGAAAGGCCATCGGTTGAACAGTTCCCAACCCTCGAGAAAAAGTAGAAGATAGGATATATGCAAGTAAAGCATCAGCACACCCACACACTCACTCACACAAGTTGATAACACACTATAAAACGGCAAAAAAAGAAAGATAAATGCAAACCCAGAGGAAAAAACACCCGCATAAGTATAACAGCAGGAAAAAATACATTCTTTTAGCACCATCACCATTCTCCTGTATAAAATGGAACAAGAAAAGCAATTTGCCCGAGCCAATGCAGAAAGTTGCGTGTGTGGGTATAACAAATCCCGGAAAGCATAGATTGGTAATTATGCAAAAGGGACAAAAAAAGTGTGACATGAGAGCAAACTCCAAGCCAAAAAAAAAAAAAGCAAGTTAATATCGGGATGAGAGTTCCACAGTTATGCAATGGTTCATAATCTCCCTAACGAACTGGAACTAGCTCGGCTCCGCCTATTTTCATCAAGGGGCTATTATTGCTACCTGGCATTCCCCCTGGATGACCACCCCCATTACCGCCCCCTCGTTGGTGTTTGTTTCCATCCCCGGATTCTCGGGAGCCCGAGCTGGATGTAGCGGTGGGGTACGTGCTTGATGTTGCTAATAGGTTCGGAAGAAACTAAAAACAGCCAAGATTTAGCACCATGTATAAACAAGCATAACAGTAACTACCAAACTCACGTTCATCACAATTAACATGGGCATATCAAAGGTATCTCGCCTAAGCGTCCAACAAACCATGCATTCGATGGTTTTAGAAGAACCCAATATATCGTTTGGGCGCTTTCCGTTTGTTTTATTGCCATTGCCATTTGTGCGTTGCTTCACCTCAATATCTTTCGCCTCATCTTCTATATCAGTTTCACCGTCGTCATTTTGCGGTGCCTGAGCCGAAGCCGGAGCTGGAGGTTTGTATTTAAGAATCCTACACTTTGAAGTGATTTTTGCTGTCGAGTCCGCAAACGCTGCTTGGGAAAACTTCTCGTAAAACTCGCATACGCTTTCATCGTCCATAAGCTCCAGTAGGAACACGGGATTTGGTCCTGTAGGCTTCGGGTGGGATGAGCCCCGGTCAGGGACATTGGCAGCTTCTTCACCATCCTTCGAATCATAGTTGCCACCTCGGCCGTTTCCACTACTGAATTGGTTCTGGACACGCTGTCTCATGCGTCCGACTTTGGCTGCTTCGTCACTATCCTTTGTTTGAGGTATATTGGTATTAAGATTCGGCTTCTCGCCGAGGAGAACCTCCTTCGGCCAGCCGGAAAGCATACAAAACTCCTTCCCAACAACAACAACTTCGCCTGAACGACGGCAAACCAACGTAGGGGTGCCAATGTTTGGCAGGGATGACTCAAAAATATGGATAGCACGTTGACAGCATTTTTCTTGGAATACCAAGTCATCCCGGGTCAATTTCTGAATCGAAGCGATAAATGACGGTCTAAAGGCAGAGAATGCACGAGCAATTCGCAGTTGCTCTTTCTTGGGGAACCGAACCACCATTATAGCGAACAAACGGTGATATGCCTGAACATAGGAATATGGCTCCGTGACGGTATGGTAGACCTGGGATGGGTCCGCTTGAGGATTTCGGCGTCGCGTGTGACCTTGCTGTTGGAAATGTGGTGTATGATTATGAATATTATGGGGGTGATGCTGTATCTGCGAATACTGCGTGAGGCCTTTCTGACGGTTTTCTTGCTCGAACTGCTGTTGTGACGGATGTTGGTGTTTTTTATAGAAAACCCCATTATTATTTCCTGGGCTCCCAGTTAAAGTATTGTAAATACTGGCTTGTTGAGAGTGCGCCTGGGGGCTCCCCGCCTCTGGGGATGGTGTAGCAATACTCCCTGGGCCTGTCCCAATTGTATAAGCATGCGGATTGCACCCCATTCCAGCTCCCGTACTGTTACTTCTTGATTGACCCGACCAATGATCTACCATGGAATCGTTGTGGCCAAGGGCCATGAAATTCTGCTGGCTCGGGGAGAATCCTGAGACGGAGTGATTGTCTGGAGTTCTCACGCCTCCGGTGCCTCCTACCGAACCAGGAAGTTGACCAGCAGTGATGTGATTTATACTGGCAAACTCTCCGCGCGCATAGTTGGAATTGAATGCAATACCCATATCAGGAGTTAACGATGCAAACCATCCCCCTTTAGTATGATCATTTTCGTACAGATCTGGTCTCTGTTGGGGGGTGATATGCATCCGGTGCTTGTCTTCCATGGTCCCTGTCATTGATGGATCCATGTCATAGTGGGTCGTTTGCTGCCCGATATTTTGTTGAGGTATAACCTGCCGCATTGCTGAAGCATGGTGATTCGGTGGGTTGCTCATAGTGGCCGGAGAATCTTCGTCGTTAAGGTATTTGGCTTTCTTGCGTACTCCATCCTGACAGCTATCAGTCAGGTTTCGCTGAACACACCTGTTGCAAGGCCGCTCGTCCCCTGTGAAAACTAGGTTAACATATTTTGCAAGGCATTTGTGTGACCGCTGAAATGTGCACATTCGCCGCAAACAACGCAAACAATACTTGCGTCATTTCCTTTGGATGAGGGGTATCGGGGAGGATATTGAAATTGCCTTACCGCATGTGAGGTGGGCACGCTGACAAGAAAAACAGGCCCTTCGTGCTTTCTTCCTCTTCGCCCTTGGCTCTTGTTTGTTGTTTTCGTTGGGCTTTTGCTGCTGCCCTCCGTCCGCTCCACCGGCACTGGCAGCACCGGGTGTTGATGCGCCGCCACCACCGGAGGGAGATGCCGAGTGAGCAGCAGTCGACAGCATTGGGTTCTGCTGGTGTGTGTTCTCTGTGCAGGAGAACTCGTCCGTTGAAAAGTCGATTATTGCTCGTATAGCAACTCAGTGAGCAGATAGGGCAAAGGTCACACGATGCAATGGGGATGGGACCGGGGGGGGGGTTTGTTTGGTGTGCCAGAGTCGGATCTTGTGTGCAACCAGACTAGATCTTGTGTGCGGGCGGCCCTTGAGAGAAGTGGCTTAGCTCCAGGCTCCAAGGCTCAGGATGAATAATCACCGCGGTCACAATGCCGAGCGGGCACCACATGAAGGAGACGTGAGCTCTCACCACAGATTAGAGGAGCTGTGCCGGAGCAACCAGGTCTGCTGTTCTCAATGCCGACGGCCTGGTCTCATGAACTGAGTGAAGACGTTTCCCGGCTGTGGTTCGCGTCTCCGTTCTCTCCGCAGGGGTTTTCTCTGGGATATTGAATCTGCAAGTTCGGGAGTTTTGCAAAGCTTGGGGGAGTCGACGTCATACGATCCGATCGATCCGTATATATTATCGCTCGTGGGAGCAGCTCGAAATTCAAACAGACGACCAGACTATTTAAACAGCAGCCTGGTGGGAGCCAGGAACCAGGCCGACATAATATACAGCCCGGCTCGGCCTTCCACCTCAAACACAACGCGGTCTCTGATAATTGGAAGCGTAAAATTTATTTTGCTTTTCCCCCCCGCCTGGAGGGGGGCCACGGCTGCCACTTTTGCAGTGCTCCTAATCTATATTCTAATGAAGCCAGTCAAAGAGAAAGTCTATGATGTAGGAGGGCTACAGTGCAACATAGAGTTGCTTAGGTTCAATGCATCACGGTAAAAACATGACAGACTAGTTGTATGCACCTTTGGCCGACGGAGGTATAAAGATATCCATGAGAGGGGGGAACAAGGTTGATGCAGGTGCTATTGGTGAAAAGCAAACCCTCGACACGCACTTGACAAGGCAGGATGTCCCCCCAACTTGCTACTGGGGATTAAGGATACCTTCAACTTTCAGACCAGGACTACTTAGTAGGTGTGCTGGTCTCCAAACAAAGAAAATTGAGCTTCCAGGGCCAAATGAGGCTGCCGAACTCGAGCGTTCGGCAAACTGTGTTTTGTCAACGGTCGTAACCATTATTCCAGTGCGTGCTAGCGGGGTATAATCAATACTTTCGCCGGGGTATTGTATGGGGATGGAGCATGGACCAGCCGTTTGTCAGTGCAAGCTCGTACAGCACCCCCATTGCCACGCCCCCAGGGGACCACATCTTTTTTGCTAGGCATCGGTTCCATGATGCTATGGACTTGATATTGCTATTGCACCACTTTGACAAATAAATTGTCTTGGCAGCACGACGGCAGTCTCATCTCAGTGATTCACACATCCAGCTCTCCGCCCCTTAAGATTCTGGGTCATCAGTACTAGTCGCCAATCTCTTTCTCTGCAGCTTTTGATCTGTGCATCAGAAATCTTGGGCTAGCGCGCGCGCTTTTGATCCAACATCCTCATATTGAAATATCCGTCTCATGTTTATTTATATAGGCAACGATCACAGATAAACCCGAACCTGCCTTATCGCAATATAGTACCCCTATGCCATGTAGTTTGACGGCTATACGGAAACAGGGGTATCGTTTTGATCGAAACACCCTTGTTGGCGTTGGAAGAATGGGCAGTTGATGCAATAAGATAGCTTATGTACGTACACTTGTGGACTTTGTGGGGATAATTGGGTCCTGTCCTCAATCTTCCTGCTGGCAATGAACCCAGTTCACTCATCTCATAGGCCATCATGCCCCGAAGCTCACAAGAAGGAACAAGTGTAGCAAGAATTTGACCCTCAGTATCCTCCAGCCACTCTCCCCCCTTTGGTGTGGCTCCCTGCTTTGAAAATCTTGGAAAGCGAAATATTTGTCCAACTCTACATGTCGATTGTCTGTCTATCTACTCTCTTCTGTTAGAGACTGTGAGAATGTGCGTGTAAGTTGAATTTCAATACCAGGAATGATGGGCGTGGAGGGTGATGGAGGGTGATGGGAAGTAAAAAACAAACCTAGAGACTGATTAATCGTTTTCCTCACCGATGAATTAGCCATACTCAGAGCATCTCTCTGTGGTCTCGCGGACACAATCTCTCTCGATCCCGACTTCAAGTTATCTTCCAATTGCGGGTCCCCGTTTGCTTGAAAGCACTGTACCTTCCAATCTATGGCCTATAGCCAGTAATATGTAAAGAAAAGGGTAGCTGATGAGAGCTACCAGCCCCAGGAAAGGAAGTAGTGGAGGAATTAATCAGCATTCTAGATCCTAGAACTCGGATCCAGGGCACTTGCTTTATAGGGAGCGGTCCTGACTCGGGCACAAGGATTTGGAACCAAACGTAAGTATATGTCTATGGGACAGAATTTCGCTACTTCCTAGATAGGCAGTCCCTACTGTGTCGAAGACCTGGTCTCGGCACTTGTTCTGCTAACTAGTTCTAGTTTAAAGCAGCGGCCTTGTTCCAACCGACGTCACAAGACTTACATACAACTAGACTAACTTTGTTTAAGCGATGATACGTATCCACCCAACCAGAACTACCACCCAACCAGACTAATATCTAGTCTGGTTGCACACTAATATCAACATGTTGCCAACCAGACTACACATGTACAATGAAGATATGCCTCTCAGCGGAGTTGACAGCTAAAAAGCTACTGACTTAATGTATGTATATCGGGCTACCTAATTTTGCATCTGGAAGCACCGTGTAACACTATTATGGATACATGGGCGAAATTGGACTAACAATGTAGGTTATAAAAGATTTCATGCAAGAATCTTAATGACACACTGACACTGCGCTATAGTTCCTAAGCAGACAAGCTATTGCTCCTGTCGATTAATTCGTCAACTCACATGTTAAGGCTTGGGTAGTCTTGGACCAGGTTTAGCTAATCTACCCATTCGGTGTTTTGACGCCATTCCAACACTTTCTAGTACTTACTCTCCAGCATGACTTCTGGAATGCAACTGCCCACCGGATCAGCCGCACAGGGTGTAATAATATTACATGAAGCAGATGGCAGTCTCTCATTTGTAACTGACGAGCGACGGAAGTCAGGCAGAAACCGTCTGCGTTTAATTTCCCGGAAGACATTAAAAGAATCCTGGGAGACATGTTTTTGCAAGTCATACTGGGTAACAAGGGAGTGACGTTAGCATTTGTGGAGAAATGGCATTCATAATTCCTGGTTGTCATCACGAGTAGCAATGAACGGCTCACTGCAGAATACCGCATGTTATGTTCATGTGGTGGACCCTACATAGACAACGAGTGGACCAATCAACTCATTCCCCTAATCCCGTTCCCCTGACTCGGACAGCTGCATCTACGAAATCTGATCAATGTTGCTTATCGCTTGACTGCTTGATTTTATTTCAGAGATAGAGGAGATTGGATGGAGAACCTTGTCTCCACCGTTTTTGCTCATGGTTGCAGTGTTATCTATTGCGGTACAACCTGAACTACGTACTTGGTCATGACTGCATAGCTAGTGATCAGGCGAACTGACTCGTGGCCATGGCAGGAAGAACAGTCAATGACAAACCGTCACGTCGGCTCCCGCAACGCCACGTGCTAAATCTCAAGGGAGGTCTACGCAGGTTAAAATGGTGATTGTATATGTGTTCATGATTTCAATTACTCACAGCTGAAAGTCAGGCGGTCATGTGTTTGGTTTCTTTGGTTGTGAAAGATCATCTGCCAGATACAATCTAAGAGATTGCTATTGGTCCTGGCGTAGGGGGTCGTTGAGATTATTTTCACTGGAACTACGATAAATTAATTTCAAAATTGGAAGCCTCAGCAGTCAATTTGAAACCTACTTCCTATTTGACACTCCCTATTTGAAACTTCATTTAAAATTTGTTTATGAGTAACACACCTTGTATGTAGTGCAGGCTGCGTGGGGTCAACAAACTAGGAATACCAGTGTCAAAATGTCTTTCTTCATCATTCATTGCAATAGCGCCTTGAGCATTATATATCTTTCTTATCTCGGGTAGTAAAGTTCTTGGGGCTACCGGCCCTTCATATATTTGCTCTACTTGTCATCGTGGGACATGCAGGAATACCTATGCATACCCACACCAACGAGGCCCGATCAAGAATTGAGTTTTCCACGGCCCTGTCCTGGTATTCAACTTGGTTTATGCCCTAGAGCACGTAGGTTAACGCGGATGTTTTCTATCACCAACATACAAACTTAGGGCTTCTTGAAGTAAGTAGGTGATCGATTATTGCAATATCCTGTCTTTTTTTCTGTTCTGGATCATCTGATGCTCAGACAAACCCACTATCAGTGTGCCTTGGGCGCACCACCCATCCACGTTTGGCTTTGCACCGTATAAGGAAACCAATCTTGGGAGAGATAACAGTCAAGGCTACTCAAGACTAGGACTGCTTCCCGAATTCTGATTGCGCTATATGCATGAAACCGTTGAGAGTACAGTCTCTGGTACTCCTACATGAAGTTTACCGCTACCCGGTTTTCGCTCATGCATGAATTGGCTAAAGTCACGGGTCGTCTCCTCTTTCAGCTTTTATCCTCCCCAAAACTCTGCATATGGGTGCAGGAGTTCCAGTATGAAACTAGATGCATCGTACTGTATGTACCAAGGTATCTCGGTTAAACAGACAGCTGCATGCTGTAGACATAAGCTTTAGCTACAGAACCTCTTGCAGTGATCAACAACAATTTGGGGACGGTTACGTTGTAAGGTTTCTCCCGTCCTTTCTTCATCTTTCTACATTATATATTCAGAGTGCAACTTTATCAGGTTTAAGAATGAACTGCAAAGCTAATAATGACTAGTGTCCACTCAGCCCTTAATGATCAAAAAAATGGGACAATATTGACATAAACAGACTATGTAATATTTACACCCACCCGAGCCTTCTGAAGTCTTAAGTTAAGGAGGCTCAGTCAGGCCAACGGGTCATCGGCCAGTCCGTTAATGACAGCATGGGGCCTCCTCCCCTTTCGTGTACTGTAGTTAGTTTGCGTGGGGTTGGCAGATTAACTTGCCTCTCCCTTCAATCCACCCGGGTTTCCGGGTGGCTCCTCATGGCCCCCCTAACGGGGCCGCATAGGTAGTAACTAGTTTTAAAAAAAAAAAAAAAAAAAGAGCCTTCTGAAGTCACTTCCCGTTTTAAGGTCTGTGCCCCAGAAAGAACCTTGTGCTAGATAGCTTCTAGCAAGCCATAGGATAACAATGGCCAGACAGGTTGAGGCAACACCATACCTGGAGGCCCGCCTTTGACAGCCTTGACACCTGCGTCTGAGTCACAAGGACAACCCTGACGATCGGTGCACCCGGGCTGCATTCAGAACACGGCCGTGGAGGTTCTTAGATTTATCTGAGGCGTAGGAGAATATGTCATTACAGACTGAACATCCCCTTGAGATAGCTTGTGCTGCCTTACTTAACCTCTACATGGCGTTGTCACCTGAACGGCAGTGTTGGTGAACATGAATGGGCACATGGTTCTAATCTAGTCCAGAGATCTATCTACGCAGCTACCTACATGCGTATGGGCATATGCTCCTCAGGTTAAGACTGATTTTTTTCTTTGCAATTAGATAGGTAGTTACCTATGGAAATCTAGACCTAGAACACGCGTCTACGAGGTTCTAGAACCGGGCTGCATGATATCCAGACTTCGTCTCGCATGACAGTGGAGCCTCTTAAGGCGCAAAACCACATCCTAATGACATGGACTCAGTCAGCCATATACATATTCTTCTCTCTAAATGTCATATACGGCCACTGGATAACTCCCAGCTGAGAATTTTACTCTTAGCAGTCCTACCCTCAACAATCAAAAACCATGTCACAACACCGGTATACTGGATCAGACATGTACAAAGAGAACCGAGATTATTCCTCTAAAACCCAGGAATTATTTCACACGCGTACTATGCGCATGGAGCTTTCTAACAGACATAATTCAATGAAAATTAATGAAGTTTAGCAAATTAGACTCCCGAAAACACCCGAAGCAAGTACTGCTGTACTTAAATGGGTAGTACTTACAGATCCGTTTCTTCTTTTGGCATATACGCTACAAGTGAGCGCATCACAGCGGAGAGCCGGCGCGAGCAGTGACAGGCGTTATAGGTGAAGATTAAGGCGTCTGCACTTGACTTCTCTGGCGACCCTATATCACCCAGTCATATTAATGTAGACATATATACAGAGGGCAAACATAAGGCCACATTGTGCAGTGCACGCACTACCCCGACGCGAACTGACTCGTGAGGATGTCTCTCTCACAGGTATTCTTCGCTGCAGTCACCCAGGCCTATCTATTTGCTCAACCTTGACCACAACGAACGCGTCCGCCCGTTGATCTACCTAGCAGTATGCCCTGCTATGCACGTTTAAAGTATCTTTCTGGCTGTTTATTGCTTGGCCCCTCATGCTCAGCTCAGCACACCGCGTGCAGTTGAGGCTGGGGCTGGAGGGCCACGTGAATGTCGACATTATATACACATGTGGGGATTTAAGGAGATCTACCAACTGGTTACGTATACATATGTTTATTGTTTTTAAAAGATATGCGGGAATTTTGGTTGGATAGTTATAAAGGCGGGCGTTAGCTTCACGGGCATTTACATATGTCCTGCCCCAGCCATTACGGCAAAGTTGGAATTGCAATTGATGCCTCTGGTAGTTAGCTCCTGCTGTTGATAGCGTGTTCTCCCCTGTAAAGAAAACTATTCAAACGAGAGCAATTGGAGTCAGTTTCAAGCTCAAGCAGCTTACTTCGGGATGCGGGCTGAAGAAGAGTACGGCGAGACTAGGCACGTATCTATCTGTTAAATGCGGTCCCTTAAGTATGCTGCTGCTGTACATATATATATCGAACTTGCTTCAGAGCAGGATAAGTTATATACCATTGGTCTGTTTTGGCGCAGTGCCTAGCTGTGGTTCACGACAACTGTACAATGATACCAGTACCGCGAGTGAAATTTGGAACAAGAAAAATAAAATAAAAATGGTTCATATATCCGTTTGTTGTACTTGGATAGATCCACTTTTATTTTATATATATATATATTAACAGTACGTAACCTTGATATATATTCAGAATGTTCCTCGGGCAATTCTTACACCACGGTATTTATTCGACTATAGAGATCTAACTTAGAGGGGGAAGCCATCCCCTGCAGTCGACGAGCATGCTTATATCAAATATAATCTTATACAGTACTGTATATGTATCTTCACGACTAGTTCCGTACGCGGGGAGAGGGCGGGGGGAATACGGCAACCACACATGTCTAAACCCCATCTCCACTCTCTTTCTTGCTAAGCTATTTGACGAGGGCAAAAGGGGCTTTCTCTCCATCCGCTAACGCTATAGTTTAAAACTCGTGATTATGCATCTGGCATATGTATATCCGGGGAATTTGCATGAGGAAGGTTTGAATATCCGTCTCAAGGATCGTCATTGCATATATTTCACTATTCCCACAAGATTGGTTGCCCTGTGTGTATGTGTGTACTTTAGGTAGCTGATTTGGGAAATGGCGTTTAGCGAAAGAATGAGGATGTACTGTACCTAGACTGATGCAAAAAGTTTCGTTAATCATAAAGGATATCTTTTTTTTTTTTTTTTTAAAAAAAAAACAAGAAGGTCAATCCGTTTTTTTAGTTCCATAGATAAGCGATTTTTTATTTTTAGAAAAAGAAAAAAAAAAAGGAAAGGGAAAAAAAAAAAAAAAAACCTACTTAACTAATAACCTCCCGAGGCATGCGGATTTTAAACTTCTAAAATAGAATATGTTATGCATGATACAATGCCCCCCCTCTTCCCCGGGCCATCCTGCGCGTCCCCCCCCCCCAACCCACGCCCCCCTAACCTCTTCCCACCCACCCCGGGCTCTCTTGCCAGACCAGTGATAATCTGCATGATCTGCATCCGAAAAATTTCGGCAGCCTCCAAACTTCTATGTGGTAACTAACCAAACAAATCTAGAGAATCCAATTCTGCTTCCGTAGTATAACAGGTGTATGAAGGTTGCCAACCAGACTTATGCGCATGAAGCACACCCCCTTCCCCAGATTTCTCCTCCCCCGCCCCTCCCCCGCCCCCTAGTACCAGGCAAACGCTCATTCTTCAGTAAAATATATCTTATGTCTTCCTTGTGCAGTCACACCTCCGAGAGTATCTAACACCTCCTTTATATGATTATCGATATTTGGGATGTAACTTAGGCTGATGCATTGAGCATTGGCCTTGTTTGTGTTGAGGGTAACTCTATACCCCTATGTACCCAATCACGAAAGCACAATAGTCTCGATCAGACCCTCTACGAGGCTAAAGCACAGCTGCTCGCAAATCCCCACATTCGGAAATATTTGTTAGTCACGTGATACGACCTGGGGGAGAGATATAACTACACGGTATATTTAATGGCTTTGACCTCCCCACTTACTCTAGAGCCTGGCAATACAGTACCTTAGGTATAGGCTTGATAAGTCCTAAGCACATACGTAATGTACGGTTTTATCTATATCTATATATATATTTCAATCTATGAATCGAAAATGACTTGATTACACGTTACTTACTGCGGCGTATATTAGTACATAAAAACGACCAGGACCAACAAGACGGCTTCTTGGGATTCTTGAGTATGCGAGGTTTCTATGTATTAGTTCTGTGGGATTTCTGTTGGCGTTTTTGAAAACCTTATCATTAAAGTAGCTGAAGTACGGACTGTTCTCCTTCCTGGACTAGATCTTCTGGCGCTGGAGGGGGAGGAATAGTGGTATATAGCAAGCAGAGCAAAACAGACTGGGACTGGGACTGAAATCGTTATGAGCTTCCATTTGATTTCAAGAAGGCTTCAGCGTGCAGAGGGTACCAATAGCTAGTGCGTACACGATGGGGCATGCCACAACCAAAGCATATAAAATTATGCCTCACAAAGAAGGTAGCATAGCATTACCCTGAAGCCCCAACACATTACATCAGACCATTATTCTCCATATAATTCTTTCCTCCTGAATAATACAAATAGCCATAAATATAATCTAATGCAAAATTTACAACTTATTCAACTCCTCCATTGCTTTCCTTAATTGCTCCTTCTTAACCTCCAACCCTTTCCGCCTCCGTTCCTTCTCCGGGTCTTCCTCAAGGAGTGTTCGACACTTCGCGTGAACTATATGTTCGTGTTCATACAATCAGCACAATTCTTTATATATTATAAGTACGGGGGAATGGCTCGCTGTGTAAGACTAAGACTAATCAGATATGGGCTGGGCTTAGCTTACCTTCCCCACCTTCCTCCCCAAACCCTAGCCCCATCCATAGCTCATCCCTCAACCCGACCTTAACCGCCTTCACCCACTCCCCCAACACGCTTATGAAAACGTTATCGACAAACCTCCTGGTCGCCAGTTCATAATATGCCCTAACTCCCGCCACCAACTCAATCTCGTTTGCGTACTTATCATTTCCTGGAAGCTGTGCGTCCTTCTCTTCTTGTTGAAGCTTTTTCTCTTCTACGGCGCGCTTCTTCGGAGATAGACTTGTATCGGTGTTTAGTTTCCTCCGCTTAATCTCCCGTTGGTCTTCCCGGTTCCTGGCTCTGAGCTCGAGGAGCTTTTCGTGGTGTTTGCCTTTGGTTGTCTTGAACGTTGCTTCGTTGAGGGTGGCTATTTGGTCTTTTTCTAGCTTATATATACGACACAGGACGTTTTCAACCTGTCGTTCAAAGCTTCGGTTGAGAAATTCCTCAAGTATATCGTAGGATTGGATGTATAGGGGAGTTTTCTGATACCGCTGGAATCTTTTGACAAAGACGGAATGTATAACAGAGAGGAGCTGCCTCTGGCAAGCATCAAGAAACCCGCGGATGGCAGAATCCCACAACACTAGAGCTCGCTTTGCTAAGTATTCCACTGCCTTTGAGTCCACTTGATCAGGGATCTGGCCGCCTGCATTTGATTCGATGATCTTGTTGATCTGGCTCAGCGTGTAGGTATTGGCAATTGTCGGAGCTTCTCCAGTCCAAGGCCGCTTCCTACTTGATCCCGGAGTGGTAGAATCTCTCCCAACTGCAACCTCACGATTGAGAGGTTGAGGAATAGGTTTTTGGGGTGTCACGAGCACCTCGGAAGCTTTAGCTTTTTGATCCCAAGACTCACCATCACTGTCGTCATCTAGGAGCGAGATCACAAGATTCGATTCGCCTCTTTTGGGGCTAGGGCTTTCCTCTCGTGCCATAACCATTCTCGCAACATTCTCCTCATCTTCGGTCCTGAACCACTGTATCCTCGGCGTCAACGAATCTAAAACCTTCCCCAACTCCCGCGCGTTATGCTTCAGTCCTATCTGTAATTTGTTTTTCTCCAACCCATTACCACCTTGAATATACTCTCCCGCCATAAATGAGAATTTTGTCAGAAGATTCTGGATTAGATAAAAATGGTTATCTGCCGCGGGTGGTGGGAGGTTATTGAGCTCCATTTGGACACTGTCCGCCTGTATCCTGATTGTTTCAACAATACCTGGTAGCCGGAGGCGTATAGTCTCTCCGAGCTTCTGAGCAAGAAATTTCGTCAAAGTAACAGTACCAAAACGATGTGACATATCTGCTAATTCTGTCGCCCATGGTTCTTTAGAAGAGAAGAATTCACACTCTGCACGGCGAGCTTCGGTGTGAGAAATCCCGCGGACGAGTTCGTCCTGGCTGGGCTGTTTGGTGACAAAATATCCGTGCTTGAGCTTGTGGGATTTACCGCGGAGGATTTCAATCCATTGCTGAAATTCACCGGGGGAGACGGTGTCGGGTTTCGTTAGAGCACCTGGCTAGGGTTAGGAAGCTGTGGCTCGATAAACTGTTCAGCTGAGGGTAACTAACCTACAGTTCGCTCCTCCCCCATTTCTCGCGCGAGGCGAGCAGCGGATTGATTGACAGCGTCGTCTGAAGAAATTTGTTTTTAGCTAGATGAAATCTTGACATGGAGGACGGTCCGGAGAACTGACCTTTCATCGTCATTGCCAGTAAGATTAAACAATCTTCTTCCTTTACGTATTCCTTCACAAGATTGGTCACAAGATCAATTAGATAGTCCTCGCTGTCCTATGCTATGCGTCAGAACAGTCTACAGAGATGAGCAGAAATAGTCCTGCAACTACATACCGACTCCGTGGTCTGGATTACTCCCGGTAAATCAATAAAGGCCAGATTAGGCAATCCTGGTTCAGTGATCTAGTCCAAGGTCAGACCTCTTTCCCACCGAAGCCCCACAAGTACGAATACGTTACTCACCTCCAAACAAACCACATTTGGGCTAAATTTCACTTCAAAATCCTCCATCGCTGCATTAGAGATCCCAAGTTCCTGCTTCGTGGTAAAATCCTTCCATCGTTTGCTTGGATTCAAAACAGCACTCTGAGCTCTCATTAACGCTCCCTCAACCTCCGCTTTCGAAGACAGCTCCAGAAATAGATGCTGCTCAACAGACTGCTCAACCCATGGATTATTCGTCCCCCGGGAGCTACTCGAAGCTGGGGAATATTTCTTGTTGAAGCGTAGGGATACTTTACACTGCCATGTTGGAGTTGGGTCCTCAGGTTCTGAGAGGTTGATTTCTAAGGGGCACTACCTCCTCCAACCATAATAATTAGCCTATTTAGAGTGGAAAACCCCAAACACGTCTGAGGAAGCATACCCTCGTGCAGGTCCCTGTATACCGCGGAACTTTGATCTATTACTCCAATCAGTTGCAGAATAACCCAGTTCAAGCCGGATGATACTCACCCCTGATATTGCTTCAATGAGGCTGGATTTTCCGGCACTCTGGTTCCCCACGACCGCTATCCTAGGCAAACCCAGCCCCAGCCCTTCTATTCCCGCAGCCCGTAGCTTATTTACCAGCTCTACCATTTTCCTCATCCCTCCACCAAGGGTGTCTAGTCCAGTACCTAAGGGAGGAGGGGTAGTTTCCTGGCTAGTGGTGCTAGCTTCAATATCCTCGTTCCCATATCTAGAAGCATTATCACCTCCCTGCTCATTCTCTCCATCGTGCCGTAGCCGTAACGGTCTATTTGCAGTATGCTGGACTGTTGTCTCCATTTTCTCCAGTAACGTAAGTAAGTCCCTAGGACCGGAAACTTAGTGCTTGGAGAGATGGTAAAAAATTGAGTGTCAGGTTTGAGAAGTAATCCCCACGTCTGTGATGAGCCCTGACAATTCAACCCACGCCATATGAGCGGGAAACCCAAGATCACTATGGAATGTCTGAGACCTACGTTTAGTAGATAGAAGCTCATGGAGCAAAAAAATATCAAAAAGCAAGTATTCCGTGCGATTATGAGAGTCATGAGCCTCAGAGCAAACAAGGTCCCAAGCTCCTTTGCCATGGTACGGTTGCTTGTTGATAGGCATACAGCCTTCTCACAAATACGAAAATTGATCGCAATTGAGTACATAGAAAAATATTTTTGCCTCAATATGCAATTCACGCATCAGAAATCCACACAGGAAATATATGATCATCCATATACCGCGAGCAAACACAAACCCACACATGACGTCTTCGATCTGCATCTCGTCTCTTTCTCCATTTCTGCATCAAACCGAAAATCAGCAAACCTCCAGAACCTGCGCGATCAGGAGAGGTACTTCCAGATCTCCAAACTCACTAACATTACAATTCCGTCCATTTCCACATACTCGGGACCGGGTTACACTAAGCACGGACATAGCGCCTCTTGTTCACAGCCAAGTAAATGTATGTAGGTTCCTTACGATTATATCCACACCATATCCCGTAGACGTGTGCAACATCGGAACTTTTCTCCCCATGCACCTATTTCCCATTTTAGAATCAGCTCCCTTTCCTCGGTAGAGGGAAGCGAGCCCTGGCGCTCGAGGCTAGTATAAGTATGTGAATAATATGCATAAAATTGAAGCATATGGTGATGCGTACCAAATCACTTGAGCTTAGCCCTAGGTATGTACATGGTATCAATCCTTTTTTTTTTTTTTTAAGTCTCTACCCGCAATCGACCTAAGATCATGACGGGGCGAACCATACCGTGGGTTAAACCTGTGCAAAGGAACTGCTCGAGTTCTCGAAAAGCCGAGATTAGATGGAGCTGCATTTGAAGGTATAGAAATTGAGGGGTAGGAAGTAACCAGACAAGGGGAGCGCCCCTAGTAGTTCCGTAGGGCAATCTTCCGAGCAAACCTCGGGGAATGATGCCTCGTCACAGACTACTGTACATTGCTTAAATAACGAGCAATGAGTTTCCCCCCCCAAACAAAAAGTATCGAATTTTGCACCTCCCATCTACTTTCTCGGGTACGTACGTAGCTAACCTGTTCTGTTAGGCAGTCTCTGTTAAGCAGGGTATTGGGTTCTACATAGAAGACCTACCGGTAGTAGTCCCAGTCCCGGTCGTCGCCGAGTCATACGAATGTATCTCTCTAACTTAAAGCTGGCACGGATCCGTAAATCCACTGGTGCAAACGTTCTGGTTTTTGCGAGATGGCCCTCCTGTCCATCATACATCCATCCAAGCGATACGATGATTCGGTAGTAAGCCAATTTAGCAGATAATTCGGTCCGAAGCCATGCATAACCACGGCATATGCGCCCAGACCTACTTCTCCTACAAAGGTTCCCAATACGGCAGCCAAGTATTGACCTATTGTAACCAGACTGCCTATTGGGGTTGTGGATACCATACAAGGTTACCTAACCGTAGGTAACTACTGGCCATCCAGTACTGTACAGTCGTAGAGTAGATACAACTATTTCATATCAAGCACACGATGAACGCAATCAGTAACATCAGAAGTTATCTAAATATGTGAAATTATCTTAGAACTTTCCCCCCTATAAACTAGTAGGTAGTACAGAAGCTGTGTAAGCATACATGGTATACATGGTTCCATCTCGATAAATTGCGGTTAGAAAGCAAGACCATAGCCGAGCAGTGCCCCCGAAATCCGACACAATAAATACAACCATAAAAAACTATAAAACCACAACACCGACCACGTCTAAATGTAGTCATACCACAGGACCCCCTCTTGAATATGCATGAGCTCCCGTAATTGCACTTCAGCGCCCACTTCGCCCAAATTGACCTTGAAATTCAGAGTGACATTCCCGGCTACCTTGTTTTCGTAATCAAAGCGAACGATAGGGCCTGAGATGTCTTGTGTGCGTGAGCAAATCATTTGCTTTTGCCAGTTCCACCATATACGGTCAAGATTTGCGTGGTGGAGCCAGAATATAGGATCTGTCAAATAATTAGATTTTGCATAATTTGCAATTGGGCTTGGATTTTTTCAGAAGCTTGTGCATACCAGCAGGGCTGTTGTTAGAGTTGCCAATAGAACCCAACACACCACCAACAGAGAAATGCCCACCGCCGTGAAGAGTTGGAACCTTGAAACTTGGGATACTCTCCATCCTCCTGGTGAAACTTCCAAAATCGGGTTTGCTCATAACCTCATCAACAACTGACTGAAGCAAGTTGAAGGCGGCAATGGTAGGTGCAAAGTCTCTTGTCAAACAATGTGGGTTGGTCTTGCTGGTGTCATTTGTGGGTCCAAGGTTCAAGATGAAGTTGGGCCAGGTGAAAGGACCATCTCTAACACATCCACCACCTGTTCTAATTATGCCGTACTGGTTCTGCTTCTTCGTTAGAGGAATGAAAGGTCCATTTCCACCGAGCCCAGTCTCTGCATCAAAGACAGGCCAGTCATCCATCCTCTTCCCTGACTTGGTATCAATTGTCCAATCCCAGTATCTATCTCCACGTCAGTTTCAATCCTCTCCCCTCTCGAATGGCTGGGTAGGTATACGGTAGGCCGTATTTGTATTCACATTCCTCTCGAAGAGCTTTCTCAAAGGTTGCAAGGTGGTATCTGTGCCATGGCAAGAAGTGCCCCTATCGGGTCCAGAGGATCAGCTGTATTTTCACAAAGACATGTATGACTCCTATACTTACAACCCAATGGATGAAGTCATTTTGGGCACTGTGAATCCCTTGAAAGTCGTCGTATCTGCTTTTTGCACCCTTGATCGTGCAATGAGCCTTGGAGGGCTTTTTGGAAAGGCATAGTACAGCATCAGTGTAGGCCTTCTTCTCTGTTGTGTTCATTGCCCGCCTAACCAATGCGTCAGCTTGTAGATCAACGCCTACCTACAGAGAACATATTCGACGTACCACTCCTTTCGCAGGGTATATGGCCTTGTACGATGGACATGCCTTTCCAGCCCTGCTCCACGAGCCTCAAAATGACCATTTGAACCTGGGAGAATTGTGGCAGCTGTATTCGTAGTCCCCATCAGCTGCAGCACCACTCCGAGGAGTGATACGAACGAAGGAATAAGAAACCGCATTCCTGTATCTACGTTGAGTTGATTGATACCAGCATAAAAGAATATCTAAATGAGGGGCAGAAGGAAAATCGATTATTCAACTTGATATATCCAGCTCTCTTCACTAGTACCCAAAAGTTTTCCACAGGCCGCAGCTGGGCGATCAGAAGGCTTTATTTATGGTAGGTAGGCAATAATCCCCTTCTTAATTGCATAGATTGATTTAACCCTGCAAGTTCCTATGCTCCGTAGGTAATTTCGGATCGGTAATAACTTGTCTTTGGTGTTCATTAGCCGGATATATAGCAGTCTCACACCAAAGCTCGCATCCTTGTATGAAATTTTTGCAACACCCAAACCAGCTCCGCAACTCTCTAAATCAACGGTATGGGTTTTTTAAGGTGGAAACTATTCTCTTGGACAAAAGCCAACTTCACTGGGGGCGCTGTATACAGATGTCTCTCATTCTTAGAGATGCCGGAGCTCAATAGAAAAGGTATTATAAAATTATGGGGACAAAAGTCCCCAGGCAACTTTTGACTTTACATAAAGCTGGCCAAAAGTTAACCTCCTGTAGAAATAGATAGTATCCTAAGGACTTCAGGTGTTTGGAAATATAGACATACTTCCAATGGACGAGACGACCTTGAGGTTCTCCGCGAATATCTACCGTAAAAACCCCGAGTTATTATTTAAAACCCTCTCATCTGTTGATGTATAAGAGCTTCATGAGTAAGACTCCCGTGGCTAAGGCATAGGAGCAACACAAGTAAGCAGGTATGAGAGGTTTGGGCATCCAGACATCTTTTATGCATATCTTGGCCCTATCTTTAATAACAAACAACTTAAGAAGGTTAGACTCTTCTTTTGGTACCAAAAACTCTTCATATTCTGCATATTTACTATCACTTCCCGTCAATTTTGTGACCGTATGTTGCATATCTCCGTCAATTTTATAAATACAGTTATAAAATTGACGGAAGTGATGATATCTAGTGACCAGTACTTCTTCTCATAGGTAATAGGGGCTCGATATTGAGGTGTATCCTCATCATCATCATCGGATAAGTCCGTTGTAAGCGCAACAGTGTAGCGTGCTGTCAGGATTGCCGCCAACATAAGCATGTTATCTGAGGTCGTCATGTTATGTCGTTGCGTTTTGATTATTACTAAGGGGAGATAGGACGAGAGACATCCGTGGAGTTCCAAAACCTCTTTTTTCGCATCTTTTTGCTTTCAGGGCTTAAAGTACGCTACATGGATTATAAGATATCTAGCGTGCAGGGGTCCAAAACCTCTCTAATTTTGATGACACAGTTGTATGGGCATGGGAGTGTCGACCTGCATTCTGTGTCCAAGTATTTCCATGGAATATGTATTGTAACCCCATGAGATAAGTTGTTGATCTATTGGACTGACTCAAAAGATGCTAAAAATTTCCACACTCAGAACCACATTGCATCTTTGTCACTATAGAAGTCCTTATCAATATCAGCTTAAAGCTTCTTAACAGAAATAAAGGGTATACTCTACTATGTATACCAGTTTGAGGATCCTACACTTTCTTCTCCTGTTTCTTCTTCTGTTCTCGTTCCCAACGCTACTACCTATGTAGGCTCTAAACATGGATCTTTAGGGCATTGACGAGGAACTTCCTGGCCGAGGAAAGGCAGGGTTCGATTTAGAATGATATTTTTTTACGTCTGTTTGACATTAAAACATCCAAGAAATATTAATAATCATCACAGCCATAATTATCAAACCTTTTCGTGGTTATCCAAAACTCCTCATCTTTATGATCAGGAGCAGAAGAGAGGATTTTTGCAGAAGGACAGCTCCTTACTACTAAAAAAGCCGATGATAATGAGAGTCCAGAGACAGAGGAGGCAGACGCAGCTGATCCAGAAATAGAAGGAATTGAAATTGTAGGATGGCGAAGAAAAGTGGGCTACTAGAGGTACCTACGGAATATGAGCTAGAAATTCTGCGGCAATGCCATAATAGTGAGGTCGCAGGACATTGGGGTATCAAAAAACACAAGAGCTAGGATGGCAGGAAGATGTCGCATCATATGTGCCGTGCCAGAGGGCGAAAGCAGATTGCCACTCACGACAGACGAATTTAACGCCAATGCCTACTGGTACGCACCCTTGGGAAGAGATAGCTACGGACTTCGTAGAGTTACCACCCTCAGAAGGCTATAATGCAGTTCTGGTTGTAACCGACCGATTTACCAAAATGCAACGGTATATAAAACCGAAGACTACGTGGACGGCGGAAGATGTAGCCAATATTTATATTAATGAGATATGGAAGCTACATGGCCTACCTAGGAGCATCACATCAGATAGGAATCCGCAATTTGCCTCTGAGATGCTTAAGGAAATCACCGCAAGCTGGATTTTCGATTAAGACTCTCTACTGCATACCATCCACAGACTGATGGCCTGTCCGAGAGGGCTATTCAGACCTTTAAACAGCGCCTAAGGTTATTTTGCCATGACAGGAAGAATAAATTGGCAAAGTGGCAGAGTTCGCTTAACAACTCTACCGCCACGTCGACACCGGCTATTCACCCTTTACATCGCTATATGGCTATGACCCATGTACCATTCATATGACTAACGTACATACCCAAAGGCATCCAAATCCACAAGGTTATACATGGCACACAATTCTCAAACCATTCCAGACCCGAACCGAACCACAGATGGTAAATACCAATAATGAAGACGAAGACCCGCTATATAGCTTTGAGAGGATAGTAGATTCAGTGCGAAGAAAAGGGAAGGTCTATTATTGAATACGATGGCAAGATTACGGTCCGGAAGACGATACCTGGGCGATGCTAGAAGAGCTTGCCTGCGAGGAAAAGCTTAGGGAATTTTATAAGAATTACCCTACAAAGCCAGTCGACAAGAACTAGAAAGCTATTTCCTAGTTATACCTTTTCCCTCTATCATTGTTTTTTCCAATGGGTTTTAATGAACTGAGGTTTTAATGGTAACAATGCATCAGGCCCACCGACCTTTAGGACATGGCTCTTTAATGCAGAATTAAAAGGGTTATACCAGCATCGAGCACGGCAGTTGATACTGGTTGGTTCACCGCTCGCAGTATGATCTACCTAGACTACATATTGCTCAGCATTGGCCGCAATGACTGACTCAGAGTGGGGACTGGTGCCATGTCCTAGAGCCTAACGAGAATTACATATTAGTTACGTGCGGGAAAGAACAATCACCTGTGGAGGGTAAGCATCACTCATAGGACTACATATCAATCAGTCGAGGACGACCGGCTCAGAGTGGGGAGTGGTTTTACGAGTTCGAGTACAGGAGGTCACCAAATGCTGTGGAGTGTATTCTGGCAACCGAGTCCCGACATGGCACCGTAAGCCTGCACCAAGCATCATGGCCTGATCAATCATTCGGGGGCAGACCTATATACAGATAGTAGAGGGTCTGGCCGGAACAGTAGAGAATTATGGAGCCGCTCGCTAGTCATACCTTATATACAAGCAAGACCATGTATAGAAGGTTAACTTAAATCGCGAAAGTGAGCCTGATTTCTTAATATATTTAAAAAAAAATATATATATATATATTCACTTTATATAAATAAAACTAGTGCACGATATGATCCCTGGCTTTTTAGCAGGAACTGTGCGTGTCCAACCAACGGAAGTCCACTTGAATTTCTGTACCACAGTGCACTTAAGCTTAATATTCCCCGATGACTGCCAGTACTGTAATTACTTAGTACTCTTCCGTGAACACCTGCTCTCTTCTGAAGATTGACAACTGCTCTTATCATGCAGACAGGGTAAGAGATACTCAGTTGACTCTAAGAGACTAGAATAGGTTATCGCCAGCATAAGGTATGATATTATCTCGGTTGAAACATTTAATGCACATAAAAAACCTTATTCGCAACAAGGCCCAGGGATGAGTGGTAAGCAGGTCTTATATAGACCGTTTTGAACCAGAAACTGCCCCAGCAGCGTAAGCAGCTAATAGGGAAGACCGCCTAATTATGTCTGTTACAGTAGTAGGTAATACTGCATGATATCGATGCTGCATAAAGGGGAACTTGAACTCTGCACACGAGGTTTGTTGATCGTAGTTACTTAGATGTTGAGTTAGCTGGAGTGCTCCCCCCATTGCCTTGTGTTTAGGCTCCAGAAAGTTCCGATCAGTCTAGAACTTTCGTGGCTGTTAGTTGGATGGTTTCAAGCTTAGTAGACCCAGTCTCGAATCCGAATCCGACAGCCATTAGAACGACTTGGGCCGTACAAATATACATACTTATTGTCCTTTGTAGTCTTGGTGTAATAGAGTGAACTCTCGATATAAGCTCCAGTACGAGGTTGCTTATAACACGGTTCATGTGAAGGGATGCACTTGCCCAAAAGAGGAATGAGCTTGTTTGATAACTCACTAAAATGCCCATATTTCCCAGATAGGGTTTAAAAACCTTCCATTATAAGTAGCTCGATCAGACCCTCGTAGAGGATTATACCGACTCGTATTTTTATATGTTGAATCAAGTAAATTTGCCAATTTCTACTGCAATGGCCCTGATGTCAGGGTAACTAGATTGATCAGCTTTGCAAGTGAATCTCCACTACTATAAGCATGTAAATGTCCCATATATACCCCTGCAGGCCTGGCTTCCACTACTGACAACTAGTACTGTAGATACTTTGGGTTACAAACGGGCCGCCAACTAAGGCACTGCACTGCTACGGGAGTAGTTAGCCCGAGTAAAGAACCAGGCTGGCTGAACACGATACCCGACGTCCCTGGCATAGACTAAGCTATAGCTAAAAGTTGAAGAACATCCCTTGCCTAAGGAAAAGGTATTTAATATTATCATAGTTATACTAGGCCTACAATAGTACACTCAGACCAAATTTTCAATCCACAAACTTAATTCTACCCCGGTTCGGGAGCCAATTAAACTTTAAGACTGCATATCCCTTGCATGCGGCCGTCCAAGAAGTAGAAAATTTGATACTGCTCATCATTGACCAACATAAGACAGCTAAATCTAAAGGCGTTGCTCTCTGGTGTGCTCTTACATTGTTCACCTCCATCCCATACGCGTAAATAAAAGTTACAGTATAGCTATCAAGGCATCATATACGAACGTAGGCATTGTATAGTTCCTTGCCATTACTTCGCCCTTTAGCACTCTCGCACAAAAAGCGCCTGGCCAGCAAAATTTCTCACTAGGCACTTTTCAAGCGGTGATTCTACTCAGTTGGGTGCTATGAAGTGGTTGCTATGTACCATTCCCATACAAATTTATGTGTTAACCCGATGTACCTCTATATCAGCCAACCTTTGAATCTTGTATATATAGCCTTGCGTTGATTTATGTTCTTATATTATGAAAATCAGGAGCTTTAGATAGTATCAGTCCAACCTCCAAAAGGCTTGAGGAATTGTGCTAGTGGCAATTTTTTAATAGTTGTCCAAAAAGTGGCTATTTTTGCGTAAAAACAACCAAGAGCGAAGACTAATGTCCTAGAGTAATACATAGAGAAGAATGCCCATGAGGTATCAAATCCCCACCCCCTGGATACCGAACTCTTTCCCAACCATTCTTCAAGTCATAATACCAGTTCACCGCAAGGGCGGGCATTGGTGACAGACATTCAGAACGACAGAATATAAACCGTAGTAGAACAGCTCAGCGCAACCACGTGAATAACACAGACTATGTAATACTTGTGTACCAAAGCTTTTATGGTCTCTACTGTTCTCGTTCCCAGGCTCGGTCTCTATGGCCAGAGTACGAGAAGCCAGTGTCCGTCAGACTACTCATACCTATAACAAACCATCTCGCGACTGGTACTCTGCCACGAAATCATTATTATCATCATGAAGTACCTGCGCTACTATATGAGCCCAAGCCGTCTATTGGGAAGCAATGGGAACTTCTACTGGGACCGAATAGGAGTAATGAGTATGAAATCTTTTTTTAAAAAAAAAAAGGAACCTGACAATGCACCCTTATAGCTCCAGGACACCCAGATCATTGACATAATAGCTGCTCAGCCCCGAGGATAGTCTGGCTGGCAGGGAGCTCCTCTACCTCGAGCAGTTCAAGTGGGGTGACATGATTACTAGAGGGTGGGCAACAGCTTTTATGGCATAAGCCTAGGAACCTACGAGCGGCGGGAACAGCAAGTGGAAAAAGCATACAGGTAGGCAGCAGCTTTCTAGCCGCCATCACTCCTCATGCTCCAGAAAGCCCACAGTAATTCTCGTTCTTGTGCTCAGCAGGACCTCATACTATGTGTCTGCCTGAGATCCGCGATCACGATGGTCTGTCGCAGTAAATATAGCGATTACAGACTGTAATTACTTGCTGCTTCTCATCTCCGAGATCCCCTGTTTTGCTTCCTAAGCGTCCCGCTGATGTCTTAATTTCCTTTATTTTCTGCGATATGACGTAAGTTAAGAAGATACGGTACCGTGCCAATTACATTGTCTGAGACATACCTTGGATACCCGTGTTCTAGACCAGTGTTTGTCAATTTGTGCAGCTGGACGTGCCAGTCAGACTGACTACTGCTGAGCTGTGACTTTCAGATTAGTATCTGCAAAGTATTGCCTGCGTAATTGGCTGTTTTGCGCAAGAAGGATGAGGAGCAAGAGACATCGAATACTCTGTGTGCGGTTGCAGTTACCCTGAGTGAAGGTCCATACCAAGCGACGCACCCCCTGTTTTGTCCTCAGAGAGAATCTTTCTGAAAGCGTAATGTTACAACAAAGTTACTAGTTTTCCCAGATGCAGCAGAGATTGGAAGATGCCAGAGTCAGGGAAGACCCCTTGATCAGAGGAATATCTTGCAAATTTCCCATTACCCTGAACATAGACGCTCTATGTTTAATGAGTACTTTCAACTCTACAGAGTCATCAGATCGTGTTCCTACGTCTTCTGCCGCATATAGTTATTACAGTTTCAAGCGTTAGAAAGGAGTGCAAGTCTCAGGTTGCAATTTGTAGGGGAATAGGCAAGAGGGAAGGAGCTCAACACAGCCAATAAAGCTGGCTGCCAGTAAGCACAATACCTGTAAATTGGCAATTAGGGAGGCTGGTATTAAGTTCCATTCTTACCTTGTTAACTTTTGTGGACGTCAGGCACGTCCAATCGGTTTCTTGCCGCAACGGCAAACGCAAGAGTTCTGCCGTTCTCTAGGTAGCAGGTAACGCTGGGGTGTATGCTCTGCGCGCGGGATCCCCCCGGGTTCATGCGTCTAGAACTGTTCTGGCATTTTCCTAGAGTATAGGTATGTACTGGTATAAATACCCATCCGTATGCTAATATTAGAATGCTGGCAGGCTGCGTGAAGATCATCGGGTGGTGTTGGACAGAGGCTTCAGTACCTAAATAACCTCTGGCAGCCGTGTGTCAACAGCTGCAAATACGCGTGTGCCCTGCTGCACTGCCGGTCATGAGCAACGTTGTACTTCGATAACTCAATCTCGCATTGATTGGCCGGAGTCACGTGTGCGGGATTTCACAGGTGTTCTTCGATCGATCTCCAATGGACGGCTTTTGTCCTCGCATTCAGACTAAAGGCTATCATGCAAATATGGGGCAAGCATGCAATACATGGTAGCTTGCAGTGTGAAGTTTTGTTTTGCTGAAAAAAACGGTATGCGGACCCGAAGTGAAGCTGTGATATCACCAGAGGAGAGAGACTTGACACTCTTCCTGAAGGCAGCCTCCTCCTCACCAACCAACCCATTGTCGTCGGGTGTGCTGAGACATGAAAGTTTGGTGCATTCTGAACTGCGAGGCCTCGTTCCAGAACTGGAGAATATCGGAGGGTGTCATACCCAGACTGATATCATATATGTATGCCTACCTACCTACCCGGCAATCTGCCCCACCCCTCAATATATCAAGTACCATTCCCCTAGAAGTTATTGTCAGGCCACTGAGTCAAGGTACAGTGCGGCTAGCAGCTGGCTTCAGGTGATGTTATCAGCATTCATCCAATGTCAATTCCTGTTCATGGTCTCTGAATCTGCTCCAGTTACGACACTTCTATCGAATCCAGCCAGCACTTTGCTCAGCAAGATTCACGTCATATGCCGGTAACGACGGCTCTCCTCATACTCTCAGGGGCTACCTACTGGCAAAATTCAGCCCAACACACCTTGCCCCAGGCTAATCCTTATCCATGACAGTTCGCCCCGCGCATGCAGCATGCGATCCTGCAGGCGCCGATCTCTCGAGCCTGATTCGAGTGACTGGACTACGCTCAACTGCATTGGGGATTCGCTTGGGGTTTTGCTTGGGGTTCACCTCCACGCTTTATCAGCACGATGGGTGCGGAATCGGGGGGCGGGGTGCGTGGGTCTGGGGGCGGTTGCCAGTGCAATGTGATTCGGTACATAGCGCATGTCAACAGTCATTCAAAGAGGCTCCCCACCCCGCAAGTTCTCATCTTCGATTGAAGTTGTTCGTCCCGGGCACTATTTACGACTTCAGACCGAACAGATTTGATACCGTATTGGAAACGGTTTGCTCTAGCAGTAGCTTAACCATTCCAAAAAAGCCGACGATTGCGACGTTGAAGGCTTAACTGCTGGATTCACTGCTCTCATCCTCTATAAGTCCCAGAGCTCTTCTAGCTTTTCACCAAATTCCTCGAGTCTTGTGAATATTCACTCAATCGGCTGTACGTGTACGTGCTGCACCGCACAGAGGGAATATCATACCGCCACCTAATATAAAGAGGTATGGACTTCCAACCTCCCACGGCTCCTTGCATCACAATGCCTGCCTGCAAATATTCCTCCCTTAGAAATAAATACGTGCGTGTCCAGATTAGACTAACTATCTCCATTCCCATTTCCAGATCCTATAGCCCCTCCACAATCAGCAACCATGATCACAGCCATCATAGCACGCCTGTTCTGCTCCCTTGCCGCCGCTTTCCCTGACATCGCCAGCGACTCTAGATGTGTAGACACCCCCCCCCATTCCACTGCTGCCCTTCGCACGTTTACCTATGTTCCTTCCATCGCCCCCGCGCTGGCAATTCCTAAAAACACCCCGCTCCAATTCAATGGCAGCTATCCTGGACAGGGAGACGTCCCTGGACAACTTGGTTGGTGGTCCAGGGAAGCTAGTGGGAATGCACCGGTGGATTTGATCAGCTTTGTACAGTATAATGCGGATTCTGGGGTAGTGTTTTGGGCTGAGAGGACAAGGTTTGAGATGTAAGCAGTGCCGATCCATGTTTTTCCCGCCGGCATGTCGACACATGAGGATATGCTAACTTGAAGGTTTTATTTGAGATAGGTATTTGTCCGCGGTAACGGAGAAGACTTATGCGGTTAAACTCGGCCAACCTGAATCAGAGACTCCGGCAGGACTAGCTGGGAACTGGACTATTAGTAAAATTCCCAAGACCCCCCACGATACGGAACAGAAGTATGGATATGGGTGGGAGGGAGATTATAAGAGCTGGTTTGCGTGTGAGGGGAAGGGGAACGATGCGGGGTTTTATGGGCTCTATTTGTAAGTTTTCTCTGGGTTGTGATGAGGGTTGAACCCAGGTGCTAACATGATGGTGGGATGTAGTGGAGGGAAGCTCGATGGATGTGGAGATCATTTTGTGCTGGGCGTGAACTATGAACAGCCATCTCAGTAGGCGGTGCAAGGCTTGGATGACGTGGAGTTGCACCCCAGCACATGCTGTTGAACAACCCATACGAATCCGGCGTCAATCACATCACTCAGCACTACAAAACGACAAAACCCCAGAATCGACGACATCATGGAGGGGTCGTATTTTTTTTTTTTTTTTTTTTGGACCACGATTGCAATACGATATGATATGGAACAATGTAATGCAGGCCCACAGGCACAGTCTGAATGTGTGGCTGTGTGGAGAGGGTGGATAGTTATCTATATCATGCTTTCACTTATGTAACTCTCTTCCCCTTTTTTTTTTATTTCTTTTCATTTGTATTCCTTGCATACTTTGGGCGTTATTGCGATTTTGATCAGCAGGGGGAGGAGGAGGAGGAGGGGGAGATTACTTAAGTAGTAATAATGAACATTAATGGCTCTTTTGCCCTTGCGTGCAATCAATACAGGCGTTATTTGCCGAATTTTTGATCAGGGTAGCAAGAGCAGGTGGAGTCAGGACGAATTGAGGGAAGGGGGGGGGAGGGATTAGCAACGAAACATTAATGGCTCTTCTTTTTCTGGCCCGGATAATCTTCCCTTGTCCTGGCCGTGTGCAATATATACTATAGAATCGAGAATCGAAAACTCAGAGCTTTCGCGGATAACACCCCCCCCCCGGGGAACTATGTACTCCGGAACCGGGGGTGGGGGTGGGGGGGGGGAATGCCAAGTTCATGCCATTTCAACGTTTTTTTTTTTTTTTTTTTTGTCAGGAGAAGTACGGTAAGCTTTCCTTCCCCCTCCCTCCTCGGAGATGTGGGAAGAATTGGGGTTGCGTAGCGCGGAGCTATATGTATAAATAGATTTTCCCCCCCCCTTAAAAACCGAAAAGCAAAATAAATAAATAAAATAAAAATAAAAAAAAACTCAATTCTTATAACCCGGGCAAAAAAATAAAATAAAATAAAATATAATAAATAGCTCATTTTTAGAAGCTCACCTCCCTTCCTTTCCCCCCCCCCCCCCCCCCCCCAACCCCCAAAACCACCAAAAAAAAAAAAAAAAAAAAAAAAAGAACCCCCTATTCTCAACAAAACACACTCACTCACTCACACTCACACTCACAAAAAAAAAAAAAAAAGAAAACCGGAACGGCTTTATACACACTGTACTCCGTACAATGCGTAGGGGAAAGTCTTCACGCACCCCTTTTTTTTATGCATCTTCGATCATACTACCTACTTGTTGTGTCTCGCCAGAAATAGCGGGGACGCTCGTACTGGTATGCAGAAAGGGGGGGGGAGGGGGGGGGGGTTATGCGTTATAGCTTTCCCCCAGGCACTGTATATAAACAAATTATTTTTTTCTATAAGCAAGTACTTATTAGGTACAGTAAAAGTGAAGTGAAGTGGATAAGTGAGGTATCGATTAAAATTTCTTTTTAAAATAAATATTCCCACAAACAAAACAATCAATAATCGACTCACTAGGTACAGAAAAAACCTAACACCCCCTCCTTCCCCCAATCTTTCAAAAAATGAACACCTCTCTCACCACACAACTCAACTACTTACTTATCAACAACTAAACTAAATACTAGAATGTTTGATTTTAACCCAGAAAACACAAACACAGCACAAGGAAAAAGAATAAGGCAAATAAATTGTACTCGAAAAACAACTTTAAGAACGGCAAATTTTAGTGAGCATCCGGTAACGAATCAAAATGAAAGCTAAGGATAGGTAGTATACAAGTCAGGAAAAGAATAAATGAATAAATGAAAATAAATGAAAATAAATGAAAATTGAAAAGAAACCAGGGTAAAAGTTTTCCAACAGCAACAGTAACAACTCAAAATCAAATCGTGCGCATCCCGTCCGACATCACACAATCCCTGATACCATATTTGGGGAAAAAAGGAAAAAAACATAAACCCTACGCTTATTGCCAACTACTATTAATTTGCCCGCTAGGAAGCACTCATGGCGGAAGTAGGTTTCATGTCCCATATCAGCCATTATCAATTCACAATTCATGAACATCATGTCCATTCCCCCCGGATGCCTCTTCCTCAAGCTTCACCCCACTACCTTCCCCACAGCAATGGACTCCTCTCCCCTCTCGAATTCTCCTTCCCCTTCCCATCACTCCCCTCCCCCGCCACCCCATCCTCCTCCGAACTCGTTGTCTCAATCACTGTTTTGGGCACTCCCCCACTAGTCTTCTTCTTCTCCACCAAACTCCCACTCCTCGCCACCTTCCTCGTCGCCATCTCTGCATCCCCCGATTGCAATTGCACATCAGAACCATGTCTCGAATGAGAATGCCCATGTCTATGATTCTCCTCAACGTGCATATTGTCCAGACTCTCATTTAACGTAATCAACGGCGGTTGATCATCCGCATTATCTCCCAACCCGCCCTCTTCCGCCGAAACCAACGCCCCATACCCTCTCGAACCTGGTCTCATCGATCTCATCGATCTATTCGATGCCGTACTATCACTACGGTTCAGCCTCGTGCTCGGCTTCATCACTCCGTCATCCATGCTGCCACCCTTAATCTTGATCGTCTTGCTCATCGTCTTCTTTGGGTTCGAGGCTAGATTCGAAGGACCGAGGTGTTTCAAATGAGCCATGACATCAAGCGGAATGTGCTGCATGCTTGTCTTACTAGTAACGTTTCCAGTTCCGTTGGCGTCATTAGAGTCGATAGCAGCGACAAGAGGAGATGGTGGCGCATTAGTGCTCGAGGCATTGGTGTCATTCGCGCTAGGATTACCGTGGCTAGGACCGTGACCTTGGCTAGGATTACCATGGCTGATAAAGTAGTCGCTGTTGTTGCGGAGGTACTCAGTCGCGCCGGAGGTATCTAGCCCTGCGACTGCTGCGACAATGGTGGTGGCCGCCAGAGCGGAGTCGGTAGCCATGCGGGGGTGGGGTTGGTGGCCAAGGTTCCTGCGAGCAAAGGGAAACGGGTTGATACGGCGGATGGCCTTGTGAACATCGATGAAAACATCGGACTCGTCAATGATCTCTTCACCAATAAGCTCCTCGATAACGTCCTCAAGGGTGACAACTCCGAGGGCACCATAGTTCTCGCCCGGGGAAGACGAGACAAGGACCATGTGAGACTATAAAGTACCAATCAGCAAATGGCTACACACACCGGCACATATATCTGTCTCACCTTTCCCTCCTGGAAGAAGTTGACAATATCCAAACAGCTCGTATCCGGTGCCGTCTCCGGCAACGTTGCCAATGGGAAATCCTTGACCTTCATGGCATCTTCCGGATCATATGTGATCAGAATCTTCACCAACAACATTCCCACAAAGTTTGTGGGTTCCCCAGGGGCATGGATTGGAATCCTAGAGTAACCCGCGCTTAGGATTGCGTCCATGGTCTTTTCATCGAGGACATCGTCGATGCTCATAGTAAAAACATCGTTGATTGGTGTCATGATGGCAACAACAGGCTTGTCCTTAAGATCGAGCACGGCAGAGATGATAGTGACCTCATCTTGGTTAAGGCGATCAGCTGGTGATGTACCAAGGGTCTTGTGTAGGGTAACGAGAGTCTTGAGCCCAGCCTTCTTGTAGACGGTTCCGTGGTCCTCCCCGAGAATCCAGTCGAGCAGCATAGCAGTCGGCTTGCCGACAGGGTACATGAGGTACATGAGCCCGAGGACAAGACTGTGAATTCAATTAGCTCAATTCCCTATCAAAAGTGATGTATGGAACTTACGGTGACAAATAACTTCCAATTGCAAGACCATATCTTACACAAACCGATTGCGGGATAATTTCACCAAAGATAACTATAGACACAATCTCAATTAGCCCACCCCATCATGTCCAAGACCTTGGGGGATAACATACCAATCAAGACAGTTGAGCTCACAACAGCAGGCCAACCACCTCCTAAACTCCTGTCCAACACTATAGGCAGCGTCTCATTTGTGATGACATTACTCAACAACAACGTCACCAACACCCAATGCTTTCCTCTCTGCAATAACCTCAATACTCTTCTTGCGTGTATTCTCTCCGCCCCCTCTCCAGACTGCTCAATAACCTGCAAATAAATCTCATCCTGTCCCATCAACCTACACCGACATCGAAAATTAGCCCTCTTCCTGCCACTCTCCAAGTTCCAACTCGAAAATGATACTTACCCTAACGTCAAGCCGGCAAACAGCCCACCCAAAAGCACCAGCACCATGGCAATCGCCGCATTGATCCAAAACTGTGCCTCATCCACCGGCTTGGCAGGAAAATGTTCATTCACATTTATCGGATGATTTGTCCCAGATGGATGCGGAGCATGATGTGACTGCCTCGTATGCTTGTGGTGTGTTTCTGCCGCAGGCAATGCATGAATTAACCGGGGAAGATTGGCCGAGAGAAGCATGAGTCCCTTCGCCAACCCGATTATCGGAGAGGCCGCGTAAGATGAAAGGCCACCACTACTCGGCCGGGTGGGTGTATGGCGGATGACATGGCGTGTGGACGATGGCATGCGTATGAATTAGGTTTGTTTCTCGGTGTTTTCGATTACCCGCTGCCGTTTGATTTCAGGGAATCTGGAGTGAAAACTGCGAGGAAATAAATAGTTAAAGCTGAAAGATGATTCTCTCCTGACGTGGACCTGATCAGGATGTTTATCGGTAACGTGAGAGTGACAGCGACAGCGTATGTAGTAAAGATCGTAGAATTATTAGCACAGCTCGCTCCCTCGCTCGCTCGCTCGCGCGCGTAACGGATTCCACTGGGACTTATAGAACCGGTGGCCTAGCTAAGAAGCTCTTCGCAAATCACAACAAGGTCAATCGGGGATAGAACGGTAAAAGAATGGCTTTCGAGGGAAAGAACGGTTGAGAACAGAACAACACGGATGCGGACGAGTATAATAATAATGGGGCGAATCGAATATTCTTCGGCGTGTAATTTCCTCGATGCAGCCTAAGTCAAATTCAGCCCTGTGAAATTGGGCTTCCAGAGACTAACTAGCTTCCAGTGGGACTTTGTATTATTTTATCTTGGCCATTTTATTTAATGCCCTTCTCACCAGAGCTATTATTTTTATTATTGCAAGGTGCGGCCTTCGTTTCGCTACGTTTTGACGCAAACGAACCTTGCATTATTATTCAGTTGGGGCCAATTGACCAAGGTTCCCCCATGGAGATGAGCGGCTATGTGCCATGGGTGGGGTGGGGTATGGACATGGTGGAGACTGGCGAAAGGTGGAGGTCGTCGACGTGGAATAATTGATGGTTGCGTGGTTATGTACAGTATATCCTGTGTATATAATAATTAATATATGTAAGTCATCAGATAGTTTTAGAGCTTTGAAAAATAACATCGTGAGTTACAATAGCCCTCCAGCAGTCTCATGCCGGTGAGGGTGGAGGGAAGCCTTGTTTCGAGAGTGGGGTCGAGTCGTCACTTTATGGGGGACGTTGGAGCCAATTGCGACGCCAAATCTTTATACGAGCTTGCTTGATCTGGGCTCAATCTGCGTTTGAAAAAGTAACAAATATGGCCCGTGATGTATCTCGCACAGAACTCAATGCTGTGGTGGTTTTTTTTTTATTTATTTTTTTTTAAAGAGTTTGTGCTGCATATAATAGTTCGGGAAACACAACGTCGTTTTGGAGGTAAATACGTTGCCGTCTTGAGAGATAACCGAATAATTTCCGTCTTCAATGGTCTATGTAGCGTACCTGCATTATGATTCTTTTACAGCAACAGAGCCACCAATGTATTTGTAAAGATGAATTGCACTTCTAATCAGCTCTTTCCTCCACTAGCAATTATCAATCTTTGAAGCAGTTTTTTTTTAGCAGATGGTATTACAACAACCCCAATCTACCATCTCCGCAATATAAAGCAAGATGCAAAGAGAAAATGTTTTAAACAAGTGTATATAACTATACATGTGAATGTAGAAGAGACTCCAAACGGTCGGAAGAATAAAGTAATCACACCCGAAGCAGAATTTGATCCACATCATGTGAGGCGGATAGTATTATGTACCTGCAAAGGGCCTACTTCCAGGGAAGCTCAGAAAACACCGTTTTGAGGATTGCCTTGCTCTACACCAAACAGTCAGAAGTTATCCCAGAGAACATATAACTTAGCCAAGGACCTACCTTATACAAGTTTCTCAATCTCAACCTCTCATTGTCCAAATGCGCGTGATCACTCGCCTGCCCACATGGAAGATGCGCCGCCATCGCTCCAAACTCTTTCTCTAGAAATCGTGCAGACGGAATGGAACCACCCTCTCTGATATACAGCGGCTTGACGCCCGCTCCGGTATTGGTACCCCCACCAACTCCGTCATCTCGACCCCACTCTTCCATGATTGCCTTTTCCAGTGTCCTAAAAGCTTCATTCTCCGGATCGCCTAGCCATGGCTCTGCCTCATGGTCAATGCTGATTTTAAGCTTATTGTTACTTCTAAATCGCTTGAACTGCTCAGTCAGATAATCTTTGAGAGCCTTCTTAACATCGCCCAGTTGCTGATCAGGGACGATCCGAAGAGAAATAGCTGCTGAAGCTGATCTCGGGATAATTGTTGCGTTGCTTGGGCCGGAGACATTGACTCTGTGAATAGTGAGTGAGGGAAACCGCCATTTACTCATCAGGCGGTCTCTGAGTGCCGCTTTGACAATAGTCGGGTCCCTCTTGAGAAAGTTTGCCACTATTTCTTCATAACGCTTTTCTTCAGCCTCTGTCACTGGGCAAATAGGATCGTAAAATTTAGGTATGAGGATGGCACCCTCGTCACTCGTAAGCCTTGCCAACAAGCCCACGAGGTCAATTGTCGGCTCTCGGTTTAGCCTACTTCCATCCACACCAGAATGTTGATCTGGTTGTTCACTCTCAATTTCCACCGTTGCGTGGATCACTCCTCGCAAGCCATATGTCAAACAGGGAACCTCGTCGTCCAACCAGTAGCTGTTCGCCAACAGGATCCAATCGACGTTTCCTATCAGTTCTTTGTTCTTTCTGACGGCATTTGCAAAACCTCTGCTACCAGACTCTTCCTCACCATCGATTAGGAATACGATGTCTGATGCCAAAGCCTGCTCCTGGACAAGTTCTCCAGCAGCAAAAAGCGCCGCTAGGCAGGGTCCTTTGTTATCAGAGACACCTCGACCATAGAGATACCCGTTGACCCCAGTGAGCTCGAATGGATTTGTAGCCCATTCATCGTTGGACTGAAGTTCGGCGGGAATCACGTCATAGTGGCCGTAGAAGAGAATGGTCTTGGTATCCTTGGAGTTTGTGCCCTTGAACCGCGCAAATACTACTGGGTTTCGATTATCTTCTGTTGTAAGAAGAGTTGCAGTAGCTCCGAATCGTTTGAATAGAGATTTAAGATATGTAGCCCCTCTCCTACATTCTTCCAAATAGAGCGGGTTATTTGAGACCGTGCGGAAGGACACGAGCTTTCCAAGGGCGCTTAAGAGCTGGTCTACATAAGGTTAGTGAAAGGCTGTGTAGGTCAAGTCGGAGGTGACTTGCCATTTTGAGATTTTGGATACCGAGACTTCTCATCCTCATATGGGCTCACGTCCCATATCGTGATACTTTGGTCATTCCCTCCAGTGATATATATGAGTCTATCATTCCTAGTCAACGCAATAGAAGCCAGTACGAGGCCATGGTGGGCTTCCCAACGAGCCTGGCACTCAAAACTTCCGCTCCATTTCTGCCAATATGATTATCAGTCTGCTTCGTGGTATGTAATTAGGTAGGGATGTAATTAGGTAGGGTAAGATACCTGTGTAAATCCGCTCGCACTTCCAGTAAATATGTTACTACCCAGTACAGACATTGCCAAAATGTCCTCGTGATGGGCTTTCACATTCCTGATGAGCTGGAAGGTATCCAAATCCCAGATATTGATTTCTCCATCGGTTAGGCCACAATACAGGAATGTCTCTCTTACTGCCATACTCAAGACCCCAGAATCACCTCCGTGAAGCGTCTGCTTTTCTATTATCATAGATGTGTGAGGATCAATATTCCACAACTTCACATCTCCATCTCCACCGCCAGTGAAGAGAGTTTCACAATCTTCCCCACACCCACCAAGGTTCTTGATCAGTTGCATGCAATAAACATAGCTATAATGAGCGTATTGGACAATATTTATTGGCGAAATCTCCAACAATCGAGATTCTTGTAGCGAAGAGCATTCATCTATGCGAGGTTGGGCCTTCCCTCCTGCACCTTTAGAGTCGAAGAAGCGATGGCTTCTGCGGGATGGATGGTTTTTAAGCATTGATTTGGGTGCTCGGTCCCGAGCTTTTAGATCGTACCACTGGGGTTCCTCTGTTAGAACAACCTTTTAGTCTTAAGTTTCAAGATACATGCCCTACCTGAACACTTGTATTCTGGGCTCCAAAATATGCAGTCTGTAGGCTGGAGGAGTATGCAATGCAGAAGACATCGCCAACATCGAATGTTGAGTAGATAGAGTAAAGCAACTTAAACCCTACTGCATCCCAAACATTCACAATGGCGTCTCCTCCACTCGAGAAAAGTAGCTTCTCGTCATCAGATAAGCACAAGGCAAGCACTCCTCCGGTGTGATTTTTCATTGTAGCCACAGGCTCATAGGTCTCTATTGACCAGGCCTATCAGTTCCCAGTCAGCCATAGTCCAATTCTAATTATACCAGATTCCTGGTCGGTCTCTCACCATTATTCCCCCAGATCCGCTTCCTGCATATATCAGTCCCAATGACTTGGAGACTGCGAGCGCCAGAACTGACTCATTTTGCTGTATTCTATGAAGTAGCCTAGGAGTGCCATCATCAGACCCGACATTGTATTTTACTTCCGCCCCAAGGGCATCTGTAACTATAGCATCTCCATGGATGGGAGGAGCGACGAATTGTCCATGGATACTTCCATTCACAGTGTTGTCTACAATTGAAACAGTATTAGCGTCATCGCACAAGGGGCTTAGCGGGGTCTATCTGTCATCTTACCCAGGGATTTGGGTAATGGGGTTTCACTCCTCTCTGGACTTTCATTCGAAATCAAGCCTAGCCGAGCAGTACCCATCATATTTCTGCTGCACAGAGAAGCTCAGATATATTGGAGGTTGTCTGGTCCGTGGTGGAACCCTGGGCCTCTTTTGGCTGTAGGGTATGGTCTCTTGGTTACTTTGGCTAAAAATGTTTGTTGTGAGGATGTCGAAGGAAATGTCGTGATCTGAAGCATTTGAGTTCACGAACATTAAACACTAAGCCGTGCCGCAGGAACAGTCACCCGACGATTTCAAGCGGTAGGAGTGATATGGGATTATTAGCTTGTGACATAAACTCTTATCAGCTCTTGCGAATATAACTTTATATATCAATCTCAGCGCATTTCTGATACCACGCAAGCCAAGCATCAATACCATAGAAGAAATCTGCTGCAACAAATCTACTCTTCAGCCTACCGTCCTGGGTTTGTACATTCCCTGTCCTAGATCCTACCTACTGCCCGTTTCCCAACGCCATATAGATCCAATCAACACTGGCAGTGACACTGGTTACAGCCACCTGCCATGACTCTCACGTTGTGATATACTCATAGACTTCACCTTCACCGTTTTTGTCTCACCGACAATAAGACACTGTTTCATCGCCTGTCCCAGAGAAGACCCTTTGCCTCCATAACAAACCCTGAACCCGACTTTCTGTCCTGCACAAGCTATGAGCCTAGAGAGTGCAAGATGCCCCGTTCATCCCAATATTCTATGCATGAACCCGGATTAGACAACCAAGGAGTGTGCATTATCCCTTGGTGCGGTTTGGGGGAAGGTTTTCCGGTGCACGATTCAAGATAAATCCCCAAAGAAACTGCAACGGGACTGAACTCCTCGAGCTTAAGCAAACAGCCGGGGCAGAGTAAAGCCGAAGGCTGAACCGTAGCAGAGAGGATTAAAATGAATGAACAAAGTGAAGCGACTGAAGTGGTAAGGGTATTTAAGTTATATATTCTAATCGTTAGATGTCATCTTAGCAGACAATGTTTAGGAGGTATTATTTTAGGCTCTTAGTCCCACATTTGTCGAACATTCAAATTGACCCTCCGATTCTTCATCCATCCAACCCAGAGCTTGTTTACTCCAGATTCACCATCCCTGGACCCAGGCCACTCTTCAAGAGAATTATCTTTAGCTCCCAAATTAGTAGGTACAATCTTTGGCACAGAATGCCACGCCCATCGCGACTCTCCTCCCATCAGTATGACATCTCCAGATTTAATCCTCACCACCAAAATTCTCCCTTCTTCCTCGTTGGCTGCAGGTGAGCCTTTAGATAATCCAATGATAAATATAGCGTCTGTGCCGATACTTATACTGGCCAAAGGGGCCGAAGATGCTTCTGAAATGTCCCGATGTGGTGAGAGAGTGTCTCCAGGGGTATATAGATTTGATATTGCAGCCTGGGGGTGTAAATTTGGGAACTAGGCAACTTAGAACTACAACCTCTTGCAAGTGGATAAAGCAACGTACAATAGAATGTATGAGAGTAGCGGTATCATGAGGAAGCGACACAAGAAGTTCTCTCGCTTCCGTGGTGTCCATCTCTGGATACAACTTCCTACTCCAATCATATTGCCCTCCCAGAGTCATCCACCGCAATTTCTTTCTCATCATCTGTGCCACTGTTAATGGCTTGTGTGTTGTTGGATCTTTCGGGTGTAATAACACTTTCTCCGGATCATCATACCCAAAGAAGGTTGATGTCTCACAGTTTGGATAGGGAATATGGTAGTGCAAGTGTAGGTTCGTTTGATAGACTGGGTTGGAAAGATCTCTCATCCAAAGCCGCGACAACAGTGCTCTTTGAGAAGAGAAGGGAAGAAGCGAGGGGACGAACTGCAGACCTGATCTGAGCTGTTAGTTAGAATCAATAAGTCTCGCAAAAGAAGGCATGCCTGGGACCAGCTCATGTTCGTAGATAAGTCGGCCACTATCCTCTTGTCCTTCTGTTTCTTGACTCAAACTAGCTCCTTTATTTTCTATGTTTGGCCCTTCATCTACCGAAGCTGCACCAGATTCAAAAGTGTCAAATATTTTCTGCAGACAAGATCCTCCAAGCTTCCCAACTACATGCAGCCTGTTTCTATGAAACTCTGATACATTGGTGAAGTCCAGCACCCGCGGATCTGAAGCAAGAGACTCGACCGGGGCCTTCTGATAGTGTTTATGAAGTGACCTAATAGAGTCCGGCGGCGAATGATGCGCATGTTCAAGGGCAGGTTTCAGCGCAGGTCCTGCCATTTTGCTGTACAGGAATCTAGACAAAAGCTTCCGGTTGCAAGGTTTCGAAATAGGCAGTTCCGAATTTTGCTTATGCACCGCTATGTATAAAGTGACTACTGAACGTGGAATAATGGAACGTGTGCACCAGACTAGGTACACTCTACGAGGCCTAGCCTCCGTAGGTAGGTGCTAGTCTGGTTGTGGTAGGTAATTAGTCTGTTTGGCATGTAGGCGTAAGGACCCCTGCAGATGGCCTTGGCAGTGTTTACAACTTCATGAATCTCGACTTAACGTGATACACACACTTCGGCACAAACACAACCAGCTTCGACAGCTGGCATAGCCCCTTTTCTGTCACAACATACCAGCTAATGTGCCCAAGTCTTCTGTATACAAGTCCTTCTATTTATTTAAGCAATGGATACTGTGTCTAACGAGAATTCCTACAGAGATCCATCAGCAAAATCGACCCTCACACCCCTGTCAACAAACGTGTATAGGCCAATATATATCTGTATACAGTCCAGGTAATCGAAATGGAGAACTACCAAAAAATTGAGAAGATTGGTGAAGGTACGCTCTCTGTTTTCGCTCATGCACCTCCATACTTGTTGGCAAGGATTGGGACCAATTTCAGGAGCCGCATTTATATTTGGTTTGACCAGTAACTAACTAGATATGTTGTATATAGGTACGTATGGTGTCGTTTACCGAGCTAGAGATCTCAAGCATGGGGGGCGTATTGTGGCCCTCAAGAAAATTCGTTTGGAAGCCGAAGACGAAGGCGTCCCATCTACAGCCATCCGAGAAATTTCGCTTCTCAAGGAGATGAATGACCCCAACATCGTAAAGCTCCTCAACATCGTCCACGCCGATGGACAGAAACTCTACCTGGTTTTCGAGTTTCTGGACCTCGATCTTAAGAAGTACATGGAAGCCATCCCTCAGGGCATGGGCCTCGGTCCCGAAATAGTAAAGCGGTTCATGAGCCAGCTCGTTGAAGGTGTCCGGTACTGCCATAGCCATCGCATTTTGCACCGAGACCTGAAGCCCCAGAATTTATTGATTGACAAGGAGGGTAATCTCAAGTTGGCGGATTTCGGGTTGGCTCGTGCTTTCGGTGTCCCATTGAGGACTTATACCCATGAAGTCGTCACTTTGTGGTATAGGGCACCGGAGATCTTGCTTGGTGGGAAGCAATACAGCACTGGTGTAGACATGTGGAGTGTTGGGTGTATCTTCGCAGAGATGTGCACGCGCAAGGCGCTGTTCCAGGGTGACTCGGAGATTGACGAGATCTTCAAGATCTTCAAGTAAGCAATTTTCTAGCCTCGTAAGAGGTGAGCAGTTTCCCTACAACTAGCCTTCTAATACGTTAATATTTTGGCGGCATTTAGACTTTTAGGCACTCCAGATGAAACTACTTGGCCTGGCGTTTCATCATTCCAGCACTTCAAGAGCAGCTTCCCTCGCTGGGAGCGTGTTGACACTGAGCAGATGGTACCAAATCTTGAGCCTGCTGGTCTCGACCTCTTGGACGTGAGATTACCCTCGGAATTACCAATCCATTTGATGTATACTAACCCTAGTCTCCAATAGGCCATGCTCGTTTACGACCCTGCTGGACGCATATCAGCAAAGCAAGCTTGCCACCACGAATACTTCCTGACCGACTACGGCGATGACGGCAGGATCTATAGGAAGCTATAAGCTCAAGCAGGCTTGTAAAAACGTTTTGATGAGTATATCAAGGAGGTATCACTGGAATTCTGGAATGCAAATACCCAAGTACAGCATAGCACAGCACAGCACTGCGTGGGTTTGCGTTGGTACTAATATTCCTGGAATGAATGGAGTTTGTGACTTTTTTTTTTTTTCATTTTTCTTTCTGTGTTTTAGGTTCATAGGTTAAGTTACATCTTGTGAGATTGGATACTCTTTTTAGTCTGGTTCGCACACCACCTCCAAAAGTAACTCTTGTCTGGATTTCGCATTAGTATTTACCCTGTAAGCGATCTAGTTGGGGTTGTTTTGAGCGTGGTAGGGCACACTTTGTTACCGTTCGTACTCGTCTCCAGCGATTTGGAGCTCAAAGTTACTGCATACCACATACCTTCAAGTGCTATCTTTGCACTCTAGTTTGTATCTTGAGTCTTCAATCTTAGTCTTGCGGCACCACTTAAGGCTGCATATAAAAGTGTCGCTTGGGAGTTTAGGGTACTGATACTTTGTCATAGTGCAGTAACATACATTATACGGGTTGTCAAGCCGAATATGTCCACTACAGGTGGAATAGCCGTCTCAGTAGTATGGCTGCCCTATCAAAACAATAATCAAATGCTGTAGCGGAAGTGGTGATCCAGACAAGATTATGTTTGTTGCTAGGCCGCTCGGAAATTGTCACGTTTCTGAAAATCCCACTTATTCAACCTGAATCTCCATTCACTGGGTATTTAGAATAATATGCATGTACATAAACAATCCCCAGCACTCCCTAACTGGCAACAATTCTACCCACCAACTCAGCCACCTAGATCTCCTTCGGCCACAACACCATTCGTAAATTTTCCTTCCACCCCAAATCATACATATTCTCCACCTCCCTCAAGCCTTCACACTTCTTCCACGTCAACTCCTTCGGCAACCTCCCTGGATCCCCTCCAATAGGCACCCTTGCCAGAATCTGCCTTGCCTGCTTCCTCCACGGCACCGTTGGCTCCGTCAGATTCTGCAGCAAGAATCCATCGGCCTCCGCCTCCGCGCGGAAATTCTCCTCCCCTGTATGAGGAAGTGGCTGAGGCGCGCGGGTGGAGTAGAGTGGGGTACCTGCTGTCGCGATGTATATCTCTCCCGAGCGGATATCCTCTGCCCAATCTGACCATTTGAAGGTCTCGTTGGTGGTTGTGCCGGCCCAGATTAGGTAGAGGTGGTAGATGGTGAAGGAGTAGCTGAGGATGCCGCAGAGGGTGGAGAGGAGGAAGACGGCTGCGAGGGGAGTTACTTGGATGAAGCCGATACCCCAGCCTTTGAAGTAGAGAGACCAGGGGAGGTCGGAGACTTTGCGGTTCTTGGGGAGGAGACTTTGAATGAAGATATTCATGATGCTGTATGAGAGGAGAGAACCGTAGGTGAGGAAGATGTTGGTGAGGGTGAGGAAGGCGAGAAAGTGCCGCGTGTTTTTATGGCCGACGCAGTTGTTGATCCATATCTACATATTGCTGTGTGGTTAGGGTATTTGATTGGGTGAAAAAGCTTTCGGAGAGAGGTAAGTACACAGTGATGGTCATGTTTAGCAACGCATCCTTTGCCTGTATCAATGTATCTGGTTTAGTTACCCGCTTCGGCTCATTATAATTGACAGGTGTTTCATACATATTCCACAATGCTTCGACCTGGCAGGCTTATATAGCAGGCATGTTCGGCAAACGACCCCCGGCTGGAAATTTATTCTGTCATAGGGGTACGCTCGCATCGCATAGTAGTGGTTCTCCTTCGTGATCATCCCCGGGTCTGACGTCGATGCATAGTACATGCCGATATACGGCAAGGTACTGAATAACGGCACCAAAAACCTATTACCATTGTCAGTCTTCTGTAAATCTATGCGCAAGATCCTCCCCCCAACAGCAAAACAAAAGGACCAACTAACTTATGTTTCAACGGCAAATACTTCCACCCCGAATACACAAACATCCCCAGCCCACCCGTGACCAGCGCTAAATAAAATATCTAGACAAATATACCACAATATACTCAGGCCCCATGTACTGCAGTGTAAGATGGAGAGATTATTCGCACCAACACTAACGGATGCTTGTCATTCATTAGATAGCTTACACACCGGCTGGCCGAGGAGAAGCAGCAGCCTCCGGTGATGGCGTAGTCCAGCTTGTATAGCCATCGGGGGATAATTTTGAGGAGGAATCTTTGTGTCCAGCCGACAGGGGTGTTTCTGAATCGTACAGAGGCAGATTAGCACCAGCTGTTTAAGCGGTAAAGTACCTATGTATGTATACCTATCTATGTATCTATGTATGTATGTATGGATAGGCTGTATGAAGGGAATCGACCGACCTTAATTGGGGTATGTGACCCAACAGTGCAACGAGCGTTAGACAGGATAATCCGCCAATAATCGAGACGACCTGGCCGAGGGGGCCCATCGCGAGTATCAACGGGGAAACTCGAGTATACTTGTGAACTCGCGGCGGCCTGGAAGGCGGGTGGATTGCTTGTTTATAATCAGCCCTGCTGGTGTCATCTGGACAAGCTTACGATTATTTGCCGGAACATTAGTTTCTCCAGCAACAGGTTCCATAATACAAGCTCCCGCCAAGCTGTCTCGCAAGAGAAACAAAGGCAGGGCCGGTACCGTACACCCCGGGCGCAACGCGTCTCACTTCATTATTGAAATTTATCCCCGCCATACATACAGTTATCGCCATCCCAGCAGCAAACAAACAAAACTACACAAAACGGAATCATGGCTGAGGGCGAATCAGCAGCGGCTTCGGGTAGCAATAGTCCTGCGGATGGAGGGGACGGAAATCGCATTCTCACTGGTCGCAGCTTCTATGTTTCGCGCACCGTCCCATCCCGCGACCGGTTCTGCAAGATTATTGAGGTTCGTGGTTTGGCTCTGCGACATGGCTTATGTGGGCGCTGACAGCTTGGATGGGTTTGATTTAGGCAAATGGTGGAAAAATCACCCAGATAGATTCAAAGGCAGAGTTCGTCATAGTCGATGATCTCAGGAAAGGGAATTATAAAACGCCAGTGTATGGATCGCCTCATCAGGGAATATTACAGGAAGCCTGCTGATGGATGTTATTGCACTTCAGCTATTCCTACAAGTTTCTCGAAGATTGTGAAAAGAACAAGCGACTGGAGGATATTGAGAAGTATTTGGTGACAGATACGAGAAGGTCACTTCAAAAAGAAGCTGCTTCTACAAGGAGGTACAAGAATGGGTTTGTGCAAAAATTGGACCCTATGAATTCGGAGGCCTTCTAATATTGAGCCATTAGGAGGGTTCCCTTCACGGACGAAGATGACCAGATTTTGTTGAACTGGATAAATCGACCAGGGCTACCTTTGTCCGGGAACAAAGTCTACCAGGAATTAGAAGCGAGGGTAAGTGTCTTTGCACCTAGGGCTAGATATACAAACTGATAGAGGCCTGCAGTTTCCCCATCACTCATTTCATGCGTGGCGTGGGAGATGGGTGACACAATTGAGCAAGATCATGCCTGATGGACCGATGCCTACCAAAAAGATTGACTTTGATGATTTTCAACCAACAACTGACGACGACGATGACGAGCCATACTTTACCCGTGCAGACGACAAGATCTTAATGGACATGAAGGATGAGATCATTCATGCGCCCTATGAGAAGGCCGTATACAAGAAGATCCAGCAGCAGGTACGTCTAGAATGCAAACGAACACTGATTGGTTTGCGCACGCATGGATTGACAAGCGGATACGCAGCATCCGCACCATAGTGACATACAATGGCGTAATAGATTCACAACGACTCTGCTGCCGTTGATTAACAAGAAGGAGGTCGAAAGACCGCCTGTGCAGGGTGAGGGAGAAGCAGACGAAGTGTCGCCAAGACTCAGTGAGGCCCTATCAGAAGAGCAGCCTGATCCCCAGGTTCCCGAAGCAATAATAGTAGCAGAGCAGCAGACCGCAGACGAAGCACCTCCTTTCCCAGGGCCAGCACCAGCTGCCGGCACTGAGGCATCTAGTAGCCGACGAGTAACGGATCACGCTGTCACGATGGGCCAGGCCCCCAGTACCCCAGAGCCGGCTGAGAAGGCCCGTAAAACAGGAAAGGCCGGCAGTGTGCCCCTGTCTGGCAGTGTTAACGCTACGAACGATTTCCCGTCCGATGAACAGGATGGAAAGCCACATACCCCATCCCATCATGACACACAACTCCTAAAACCCCCGAGGTCTCCAAAGGGACACCCTACCAGAGACCTCACCATCTCCCCACGACCAAAGACTGAAACAAAGACTGAGTCTATATCTTCGCCTGCACTGCAGCACGTTCGTGTGCAGCAATGGAGGGCAGATGTTTCTAGGCATAGCGCTGAGGATGACATAGAAGTTGATGATGAGGTACTACTCCAAATAAAGAATGAAATCAGTGAGAACTCTCCACGGTTACCGTCCAATGCGAGTTTCCGGGCTGTATCGCCCTCATATGCAATTGACAGGGTAGTAGAGAATAAGCGGAAGCGGGGGGCGGATGGAGGACCTGTGACGCCTAAGGCTGCAACTCATAAGCGATTGAAAGCCATCAAGCGATCGGAAACAGAGGTTCCATCTACACCTACACCTGAACCCGAAACCGCCCCATCGAAAGACCATTTCCCCTCTACTCCACCAGCTCGACCCGGCAATGCCAGGCAGCCATCTCCAACATTTTCAGACCCGGATAGTCTAGAACCGGCACCACCAACCTCAAGCAGACTCATTTCTTCAGCAGTTAAGGTTAAGAAATCATATCACGAAATGAGCACGCAAGCAATATACGACAATATACCTGATGATGATGAGGAACCGTTAGTAAATGAGGACATACCTGGTCTTGGGGACTTTGGAGTAGAGGCAGAAGAGGATGATAATAATGATGATGATGATGATGATGATGATGACGATGATGATTTCGCACCACAAAAGGTCAAAGATGAGGATGTATTTGGAACAAGCACAAAGAAGGCAAGTGACTCAAAAGGGGGCAACGGCATACTCAATTTCCAGGTCCCTCCACCAGCCTTTGATATAGACTTTGACGGAGAGGAAGAATCGGAGCTGGATGAAGAGGCTGCTAAAAAACAAGAGGAAGAGCTAGCAATTTACTTGGCTGAGAAGGCAGCCCAGTATGGCGTTGGGAAAAAAGATGTTATTGAGGCGATTGAAAGAACGAGTGGGGATAAGATACTCGTGGATGTTGTGCTCGATTGGAAGGTCAAAAATAAGGGTTTGTCTTTTTTTCGCAGACTTGCAATTCTTATCATCGTACTAACTTGATATTCGCAGGCTTTCCGGAAAAGGTTCCCGGCGTTTGGTCAGTTCAAGAAGATAAGATCCTACTGGAAAATAACGCTAGACTTATCATGGAGCTGGAGAAGAAGCACGGAGATAGGGTCATGGAGAGGATGGACTGGTTACAGAAGTGGCAAAATGCCTAGGCTGTCAGTGCCAGTCTGTTCTAAGTAGCTCTCTTCCTTTCAGGGTGGTATATCTGGTTTACTAAAAGGAAAGAATGAGGTGTTGATGGCGCTACTGCATTCATTCCATTCGTTTTGCTGACATCTTTATCTGTGGAGTTGATTGATTTTTCTCGGGTTTTGCAATGCTACTAGGACTTGCTACTACTGTTTATCCCCCTAATACCTACCCAGAGAGTGGGAAACAGCATCACAGAGAGGCCCGTCTGGCATTACCTCCTTCTATTCATTATGTCATTATGTGGTGATGTATACCACAAAAGCTCTAAACGGCTCAAGTATGGCGGCCCCATACTAAGTGCTCTTGAATGTCTATCGCACAAAACATGAAGGGTATCTAGCCTCCAATGGTGAGGAGCTGGCGTGCCTTACTTGTTTGATGGGGCGACTTCGTCTATGATGATCATGAAACAGCCCATACTCCCACAATGCCATTATCATGTGGGTCTAACTTGCTTAAACCATCTCCAATGTTCGTCTCGGGCTTATTGCTGTATCTTTGGCAATGCCACAGACTATGTATGTATGGCACACGATGGCTGAAACACTCGTTGAACGGTTGAAGCATCGACCGAGTTGCCGTTGCTATGGGGCGTTGCTTTGTTTGTTTGATGCATACGCGTGACTAGGCGCCTTTCTAATTGTTTACTTAGTTCAATGTTTACTTCGAATTTGCCCACAAAACCCCATGTTTGTTGTAAAAGGATTGACTGTTTCTGCCCTGCGTTACTTGTCACGGGCAACCTTGAAACGGCCTTAATGGTGTTTCACTCTGTTCATGTGCCAATTGCGCCCTTGCCCTGCGGGGGGTGCTGTGTGTTGTGGTTTGGTTAATTACAGTCCATTCCCAGCTGGCCGCCGGCCATGGCCATTTTAGGATCTCGAAAACACAAACACCACGAAACATACAGTAGCAGTGCCCTTTCAAGAGACTCTTCAGACTCTCCTGTCCACCACAGAGCTTCTATGCCGTGCTTAGGCGGCAATCAAGATCATACATCCCTTTGGCAGCTCTAGATTTTGCTCTTAGCCGTCGTTTTTGCCCTGAACCCCCACCGCCCCCGCCCCCACCCCTGCTCCCCTCTCCGTCCCATCATCCTGTTGGCTTTAGCTCCTCGCATTACAAACTTTTAGGGACTCATCTTTCTACCAGGAAAGCAGAACCATACACGTACGTTGGTTGCGGAACGAAACACCAACCATATCATCCGACGAAACTAGAGAAGGAGGAAATGTGTGATAGGATACATTACAGGCACTGACACGCGCTCACCTATCTCTGGCTCTCTGACTTCAGATACCAGCACGCTACAGAGCGTTTACTATCAGAGGTCGCGTGTTAGATCGTGACTGCCTATGGCATCGATCCTCCTGGCTACACTACCACCTGTATCGCCGGCTTCAATGTCGGCGTCTCGAAGGGTTCCGCTCGGGACACTCCCCAATGCAGCAAATTCCAATGTTCATGTTACCACAGTTCCCCAAACCAAACGTCCCCGGTCACAAAGCATATCTCAGCAGCGTGAGGTTAACTACGTCGAAAAACCGGTTGTAAAGAAACAAATTATCGAGGCCCCACCACCACAGCCGATCCCGAGAACGCCAGTGCGAAACAGAGTCGATTCAAAAACAATGCCACCACGGCGAGGGGCGAATAGGGTCCGTACCGGTGGAGGTAGTCCCCCACCGTTCAATCCAATTCCGGGACCGCGGCAGCTTCAACGGAGGGGGGTGTAGAGACGAATACAGGTGATGGTATTTCTGGAGAGGGCGGGGGGAGGAATATTTATGCGCCAACTACCAATGTGAATAACACTGTTCAGAACGCACAAGATCCTGTTGCGGTAGCAGAAGGTATCGAAAGAATAAGGGCCTGGCAGGCGCATTTCAGGAGGATGTTCCCGACTTTTATGTTCTATTTTGAAGGCCTACCAGAGGAATCAGCAACGAAGTACCATCGGCAAGTTCAGGCTCTTGGTGCTGTGAGTATTTGCTTATATTGGACTGTTGATTGTTCTTTGCTGGATTGCTAACGTATTTGGTGGGTTACAGACCGTTGCTAAGTTCTTCTCGAATACAGTTACCCATGTCATTACGACAAAATCTATCCCTCCAGAGACAACCGATCACAAACAAATATCACAAACTCAACCATCACGCAGCAGCACGGCCACTTCATCACAACATCCACAATCTCGTACTACCAACCGCAATTCTCTCCACGACAAAGGAACGTTCAATGGGCAGACCCATTCAAAAGCTGAGTTTACTTTTAAGGCACCACAGGGGTCTACGACGAAGAAGTTTGCTTCCCTAACAAGGCAACAGGATAGTCATGGAAGAATGTAGGCGTCCTCAACTGCTCACTTTGTAAGATATCGTTTTAGATAACTAATTGTGATAATGTAGGATTTCATACGAAGATTCACGGACTCAGCAAAACTATAGCCAGATTCTTCTTAAAGCTAGAGGGCTTGGTATCAAAATATGGGCATTGGAAAAGTTACAAAGGATGTTGAATGCTATGGCGGATGGCGAGCCGCAGCAGCAAGTGCAGCACCGAGGCGACCATGATGTCGGGAATAAGGCTGTAACCGCTCAAGACGACCATCTTTCTCGGCTGCTCCGGAACGAGCGTATCCATGGACCCTCAGATCGAGATCCTGACGCACTGTCGAAGGATATGGTCTATTTCACCGGCCCCTTTATCATGGTGAAGGATCAGAAAGCAACACATAAGCCAATCATGGTAAGGGAGTATGAAAAAGTTGCAAAGCGAGAAGACGGACTATGGCCGCAATTTAGGAGCACTGCTTCCGGGAAATGCCCTTTTATCGACGATCAGGCTACTGTGAAGGAGCGGGAACGAGAGAAGGAGGCGAAGGAGTTGAAGGAACAGGAGAAATTGAAGGAGTTGAAGAGGGCCCAAGCTATGGAGGAAACTGCCGTGAAGCAGAGGCTGTTGGGGAGAATGCAGCCACCGGCACCACGAGCTTCTCGACAAATTGAGGGAGCTGAAGGTTCAACCGCGTTGGCAAGAAAACCGTTAAGGAAGTTGGAGAGCTTGGATCCTCAGGATAATCGCCCAGATTATGGACGTTGTGCGGCTCCTGCTGCACTATGGACACAACCATCAGGCTCATCCAGGCTTTTCAACGTTCCTGCGGTTGTTCCAGCAAAGCGGATAAGCAATGAGATGGCATTTACATCCACCAACACTGCAGGCGGCAAAAATACGGCATATCACAACTCAAAATATGCTTATGAGCCGGCAGCATCTGGCGTCCAACCATCTAATATCACCTCAGCTATCCGATCACAGATGGTTTCTTCACATATAGACGCCCCTGGAGCAAAAGCTGGTATGAGTAGAGATATGTTGGAACTGAAGAGAAAAGCCACGGGGAATGTAGTAGAGATCGGGAAGAGGTCGGCCATTGCTGCTGGTGTCCCCAGATTCGCTCAAACACTTAGGGGAAAGAACCTTGCAGCGCCGGAGAAGCAAAAACCTGAACCTGAACCTAGAACTGCGCTTCGGAAAGAGTTACATGAGAAAATTGGAAAGGCAGTGCCTATATTTCAGGATGTAGTTGAGGAGCCGACAGTGCAGGCAAGGAGGGGAAGGCAAGCAACTGCTGTAGAGGCGAAGAAGGCTGCTCGGGCACCAGAACCAGTGAAGGAGCCGAAGCCGGGGTATTGTGAAAATTGTAGAGAGAAGTTTGACCATTTTGATGAGGTGAGTGTTTCCTAGCAATACGTGATATAAGAGGGAGGCTAAATGTTTTGTGATAGCATACAATGTCCCGCCGCCATCGAAAATTTGCCTGTAATGAAAATAATTTTGCCGATTTAGATCAGCTGTTGGAGCAGCTGGAAAGGCCCTTGAGACAGAGATATACCAGTTCCCGTGGCGGGACTGTCAATTACCACTAGACGACAAAATTATAGGTAAATGGGAGTGGACCTCCACTTCATTTTACATTAGCACTTGTTTCTTTTTGGCACGTAGCGAGTGTATATTCATTGTAGCATACTTTAGGTTGACGTTTATGTTTTTCAACCGCCCTTTTTGATGAATTTTTACCCTTTTTTCTTGTTTTTACTTTGAGTACTCAGTAGGCGCTGTGACGTTGCGATGTTTCTTACTTATTATGGCCTTTTTATTACTTTTATGTTTGTTCCCTTTTTGCTCTCTCTCTTAACGATACGGTTATGCTTTGTTCGTACGTACATGGCCGTTCAAAAAATCAGTTTTTGTGCTGCCTGTCGTTCTCCTGATACCACGGCCTATACATAGATGGTGAGCATAGTGCTCAATAGCGCTCAAACATTGGTGGTGGTAGTAGTAGTGGTGGTGGTGGTGGTGGTGGTGGTGGTGGTGGTAGTTTGCCTCGCTTTCTCCTAAAGAGAAGGATGGAGTTTGCGGATAGAAAGTGCCAAAGAAAAAAGCGCTAGGATAATGGAAGAGATGGGATGAACCTTTTTTTATTTGTTTATTTTATGAAGATCTCCGAGGTTATTGGTGTGGGCGGGAGGATGAGTGCATACAGGCATTATTTGGGGAAGTGAGGCTTGTGGCATACGGCTGGCCACTGGGCCGGAGTACTGTACATCATATGTAGCTATTTTATGCGGCTGGAGGGGAACGGTGGGAATGTGGCGCATGGCACCTGCCAGGCACGCTGCACGCGCAGAAGCGGTTGTCTGGTTTGGAAATGGGGATCTCCCATGATGCAGCTGCAATCGCGATGGTGCGATACCGAGTGGTGCATTCCGAGGTGGCGGGTGCATTCCGACGATGCATTCCGACGATGCAGAGAAGCACCGGGGCCTGTCGGAGTTATTCTCACTCAGCACGAGTATTTGGGGCATTTCAATTCGTCCCTTTGCCTCCCCCTATTGCCTGCAGCATGAGATTGATTAAGCTTAAGGTACGGAGTATAAGGTGCATGCTACAGCGACCGCATAGCAGCCAAAACCCTCCTTACCGTATACCTGTCAACTTGGCCCCCCAGTGCTAAATAAGCTTGAACGCCTTCCTCCAAACTCACCTACTACAACACTCCAACCAATTGACTACAGAGAGTCGTTACCAACCCTCGGATATTCTTTTGATTCTCATCCCCGTCGTCGAAAGTAGGTCGATTGCTACGAATAACAATGGACGCGGATACTGTCACTGCTGCTGCCCCTGCTGTGGCCGTCCAGGCTCAGGCTCCGTTGGCTGCAGCGCAGTTGATGGAGGAACATGAGAGAGCTGCTGTGACTGCTGCTACTGCTGCTACTGCTGCTACTGTCACTGTGGACTCCAATGCCACCACCTTCGTGCCCGCCGTTGCTGCTACCATCAAGGCAAAGAAACCCAAGACTGACGACATGCCCGACGTCAACTCTGCCGAAGCATTCCCCGCTCTAGGAGGTGGTCCCGCCCCGCCAAAGCCCGCCACCACCGCACGCTCATTGTGGGGGAGTCAAATGCCCACCGTAATTTCCGCCCCGGGCCTAGCGTATACCAATGGCGCTACCACAGCGTCGAAGGTGGGTATCAAGCCAACAGTCCAAATTTGGAATGAGACAACGAGTATTCTGGAGCTGCAGGGGCATGAGAAGCTTCCGAAGAACCAACTGAAGAGGGGGATGGCGGATATTGGGAAGGATGTGGAGAAGAAGACGGGGACGAGGATTCAGATGAGTACGACGAGTGCCGGGGTTACTGTTGTCATTATTAAGGGTAGGCCGGGGGATGTATCGGTCGCAAGGAGGGAGTTGATGAGGGAGCTGTGCCCAAGGGTATGTAGATTGAGAAAGTGGATTGGGTGTGTGGATTGATGTGGGATGGATAGATGCTAATGTTTCAGGATAGAGGATAATTGCGATTTCGATCCCAACCTCAGTGAGGCCGCATATCATCGGTAGAAAGGGTGAGACGATTAAGCGGCTCCAGCAGGAGACACAGACAAAGATTAATGTGCCCAAGATGGCAGAGGGAGAGACTCCACTCTTTGAGGACGATGGCACTACCATTGAAATTACTGTGGAAGGTGATGCCGAGGGCACGGAGATTTGCAGACGCATGATCGATGTCATTGTTGCTGAGAAGGTACTTTATCCTGCATGAATCCTAAAATTCATCAACTGTTAACAAATACACAGACCGCCCACACTGTCATCCGCATCAATGATATCCCTGGTAAATTCTATCCATTCATCGCCGGTCCCAACTTCCAAACCATCAATGACCTCCAAAGGGACAAAGGTATCAAGATCGATGTCCCCGAGTACTTCCACACCAGTACCAAAGAACTCAGCCCGCCTCCGGGCCCATCATCATTCGCGGCGAGAAAAACGCCGCAAAAGAAGCAAAGTTAGTCATCGAAGAGATTGTTCGAAATCTCGCTCCGACGTTCACCACACTCGATCTCCAAGTTCTCAAGAATAAGCATAGATTCATCTATGGCAATCGCGGGAAGGGCATCCATGAGCTGCTGGAGAAGTGTGGTTGCTCGGCTGTCCTTCCGGCGGATGATGTTCGTGTGGATTCTATCGTTGTCACGGGGCCGAGCGAGAAGATTGGGAATGGGATAAGTGCCGTAATGAGCATAGTTAACTCGTACATTGTCATCCCTATGCCACTCTGGAAGGCTCACCAAAACTCTCCTATCGGTGGAGATGCGCACGCGAGAGCATTGGTGAGGTTGTGGGCTAAAACTGGGGAGTTGAAACCTATTGAGCTTGCGCTTGAAGCGGAGTTTGTGACTCCAAAGAATCTGGGGGAAAAATTTAATATTGATATTATCGCCCGGTCGACAGAGGCCGCGAACGCAGCTAGAGACCAGTTCAAGGAACTTGTGGCGAGGTATACCCCTGGGAAGATTGAGGTTATGAAAATTGACCCTCTCTGCCACCCGACGATTATCGGGAAACATGGACAGGGGTTGAAGCAGGTTTTGGATAAGCACGGCGTTCAGGTGTTGATAGGTGAAGACAGCAGTTTTGGGGATGAGGTGTTCCTTGTGATTGAAGACCAGAATGTCTCGTTGGAGGAGTGCAAGGAGAAGTTTAGGGAGGTGAAGGAGTTGCTTGAGGAGCAGGCGAAGGGGTTGGGGAATATTGTCTCTGAGAGGATGACTATTGATGAAAAATTCCACAAGGTTATCTCTGATGGGTCGACGTTCAGGGCGTTATCCCAGGGTACTGTCTCTGTCAACTTCACCCCGGTCGAGAAACCTGAGGAGATGAAACCTGAGGAGGGTGAGGAGGCGGGAGAGATTACGATCATTGTGAGGGGCCCAGCCGCGGATGTCAAGAACACGATCAAGAGAATCAACGCTTGGGTCGAGGAATGCAAGGATAAGGAGGACCCCGGGCAGCCATTTACTCTCCTCTTTGACTACCCCGCGCAATTTTCCCCGATGCTCATCGGCACCAAGGGCGCGAACGTCAATAAGCTCCGTGATGAGTTTGGCGTAGATATTAAGCTTAAGGAAGGCAAGGGCGAGATCAAGGGTACCCAGATTAACGTTGAGGTTGCCCGACGTAGACTCAACGAGCAGATCAAGCAGTTGGATGATAATACTACCCTACGAATCCAAGTTCCTCCCGAACACCACAGGGCCATTATTGGCGCCCAGGGCAAGTTTGTCAGGAGATTGGAGGAGAAATATGGAGTTAGGATTAATTTCCCCAAGTCCACTGGGAAGGAAGATCTTGATAATGGGGATGCGGCGAGTGATGCTGGGGTATCTCACAACACGAGACAGCTTGCCCCGAATGAGGTCATGATCAAAGGAGGCAAGAAGGGGTGCGCGGAGGCAAAGATTGAGATTGAGGACTTGCTCAAGTACGAGATTGAGCATGGGCAGACCGCAACACTCAACATTGCAGCGAAATCTATCAAGGGTCTCTTCACCACTTATATGAAGGAGTTTAGGCGAATCCGGGAGGAGTCCGGGGCCAGGATCGATATCCCTAATGACCGCGATTTTGCACCAGATACTATTCTCGAGATTAGGATCAAGGGAACTAAAGAGGCCGTCTTGGACGCAAAGAAGGATTTGAGCAAGATCATTGACAATTTGAGTCAGTTAGTCGTTGAACGGATCACCGTCGACAAGAGATTCCACCGCTCACTCATTGGCACTCGTGGTACTACTCTGCGGGACATCGTCGAGAAGGCAGGAGGACCAAAGGACCGGTCGGCACAGGCAAGGATGGTTAAGTTCCCAAACACGGACAGCCAGGATGATGTTATCAAGATTGAGGGACGTAAGTCCGTTGTGGAGAAGATCATTACGTCAATTAACCAAATTGTCGAGGAGAAGAGGAATCAGGTTCAAGTCGTTGTTGATGTTCCTCAGGATAAACACGCACGCCTCATTGGCCGCGGTGGTGCGATTAGGCATGATCTAGAGGCGCAATTTAAGGTTACCATTGACATCCCCCGACAGAACTCGGGGCCATCCGCAATTGGGGTTACGATCACGGGTCCTCCTGAGGCGGTGGAGACTGCAAAGGCACATATCATTGAGCTTACGAAGGAAGTTGAGGGGGAAACGATCCTGGTCCCCCGCGCTCTCCACCACGCAGTCGCAGATGGAGGGCTCTTCATCAAGCGTCTCCGCAACGACCTCCGCGTGAGCGTAGATCACGGAGATCAGCCTCTCCTTACAAAGCCAACAGCCATTTTAAGACCCATGGCTACAAATACCACTCTCCCACTCATTACTGACCAAGACCACGATGAAGTCACCTCTTTCGCGTGGGAAATCATTCCCAACCCCACCCTCGACGACTCTGAGGAGGGTGCTATCCCATGGAACCTCCGCTCCTCCTCCCCCGACGCCCTCTCGATGGCCAAAGACCTCCTGCAGAAACAGATTGAGCTTGTGAAAACACAGAGTCATGTCGGGTTCTTGACGCTGCCAGATCAGAATACATATAGGTTTGTGGTGGGAAGGAACGGGCAGGAGGTTAATAAGATTAAGGAATTGACGGGGTGCAGAGTTATGGTTCCGAAAGCGGGTAATGGTGAGGGAGAAGCGATTGTGCTTTGGGGGGCCAGGGAGGGGCTGGAGAAGGCAAGGGAGGTGATTTTGGAGATTGTGGCGGGGGCGGAGGAGAGGGGAGAGGGGCAGGGGAGGAGAGGGGGAAGGAGGGGGGGTTATAGGGGAGGTTTTAGGGGGCGAGAAGAGCCGAGGCTGTGGCGAATGAACCGGATTGGTGAGATATAGGTTGGGCTTTGGGTTCATTATGGTATTTGATTTGAATTTCTTTTCTTCTTTTTTTTTTTTATGTGCTCGCAATCCATGTGGGGTTCAATTTCAAGTTTCTTTAGAGGTGGGGAAAAGAAAATAGGGATGTCATTTAGGGGCTGGGTTTAATTTTGTATCTTTCATATATAGATCAGAAAAAAAAATAAGGTAGTAGTACTAGTATAGTAATGTCTATATACATGTCATGTTTTGGCTTATCTTTCCAAACAGTGTGTCTCCCTTAATTTGTACAGACTACAGATGTAGGCATTTGGGCTTGATCTCAAAGTTGCATTTGTATATGCATTTGTACAGTTTACCCACGAGAAACTTGAGGTCCATAGCTATAAGCTATCTCTGCGGGGAGGGAAAACGGGAAGGGAGTTATATAAATATTATGTGACTTGTTTCGAAGCAAAATTCCTCATGGGGGGAGGTTAGGAAAAAAGATACATTTAGTATTACCTATTATTGGGAGAACAATATTATGCAATATAATTCCGGCCAGAAGTTATCTGTAATCCAAATCGAACAAGGCCAGTCTTTACAGTAGGTGATAGATATATGGGAATTCCAAGAGAAGACCGTGCCTAAAACCCGATTAATAAAAGGTTATATAATGCAAAAATCCAACAGCCTGAACGCCATCAAAGTATGATTGTATACTTGATTTAACCTTTATCCAACCAAAAGACCCTTCAGCAAGCAAACTAATCTTATGGGGGGACGCCTAGAAGAGATGAAACTTGTCGGATAACTTCAGCTTACTCGACATAATCACAATCAAACTTAGCCCGCAGGCATCCTCGAGGTGTAAAGTCCATGTGCCAATCATTCGTATTGACTGTGGAAACTTACTCAGCTCTAGCTATGTAGGTAGTATAGCTGAACGAACAAACAAATTGGAACTATATTAGATAATATTAGATAATAACCCAGGAGGAAATCCCAATTGACCCGACCCGGAGCTAGATACATCCCAGTTCCCAGTTAACTGCCTGCGGCGGGATCAATGATAGCCTGGTTGTTTATATATTATATTTGATATAGGTCTAGTTAACGCCTTCATCAGATTCCCATTTAATTTAACGAACCCCCCCCTGCCTCAAAAAAAAAAAAAAAAAAAAAAAAAAAAAAAAAACCTTGATGATAATAATAATAAATGTATGTATCTATGTATGTATGTATGTACATATGTACTACTACTATTACTGTATATATAGAATGAAACAAAACAATTAGTTATGCCTGATCCCGTACCAAAGAAAATTAAAGTTTTTTCGAGCTGAAGTGGCCTTCATTTTTTTTTTTTCTTTTTCTTTTTCTTTTTCTTTTTCTTTTTCTTTTTCTCACGGGGGAAAAATACAAAGTAAAAGGACTAGTAAAAGAAAATTTATTCGCACTCCCCTTTAGGTTAGGGTAGTTTACCGTAACCGGTCAGGCACCACCTAGGTAACTTCTCTACTTCCCAATCCGGGAGTAACTTTTTTTGGTTACCAAAACAAGCTAGCGGTACATATGTACAGTACTTACACATTAACCTTACTTGTGTACCTACAGCACATAATTAAGAACTTCCCCCTAAGCGAGATGTTACACCAAAAAAATAAAAGGTTGCACATGCGTGTAGGTACAGCCCAACCAGACTTACAATCCAATAATTGTCAAGTTTTTCCTAAAATAGAAGTTTTTAAATAAAAGGTAAGGTTACGGTAAGTAAGTCTCGTGACAACCTCTGGTGGCGTTACTCACTGTGAGTTCCACACGGGAGATACCGGTAGCTCTCCGCCCCCCCCCCCCCGGGGCGGCCTGTGGCTTGTTCAAGCCATTGCAGCTGGAAAAGAAACATGTACATATGCTTATCACATGAGAACCCTATTCCATGGGGCTGGCTGGTGAAGCATCAAAACCTGACATGCATAGAACCTGAAAATAGCATCTAGAAATTCTGTGGCTTTAATTGTTGAAAAACTCCCCTATTTTTTTTTTTTACGCTACTAGTATGTACTGTACATTATAGACCCATGGGAATTACTCGATGGGTAAAGCCTCTCCTGTTCCAAGCTTCTCCAGCTCCAGCTCGTAGTGATGGCAATAAATTGACAGAGGAGAGGGATTAGATAGAGCAAGATTCCCTTTTGTTGTATTCCAATATAGCATTAGCCAATGCCAGCCAACAAAAGAAAAAGAAAAAATCATAGTAGAGTAACAGTCGGAGTACAAGGAGGGTATCACTAACCCTCAGCCCCTCCCTGCAGCCCGTACCACAAAGTTTTTTCCAGCTGTCAAATGAAAGTTGTTACACAAAGCTTTAGCCAATAATGGCGTGGAAGCGACAGCGGTAAAGATCACCAGGGTCTGGAGAGAAAAGACAACTTTCTCAATTGTGGGAACACACCTGCCCACTGCTGGCTCCACGCTGGGATTATCCAGCCCTCAACCTGAACTTCCTCCATCCATTCTTTCATGTCCAGCCAGCCCCCTGGAGACCTCTTGGCCCCGAACAGACCTCACCGATTGAAGCTCTAGCTTGACTGGGTATATGCAATTTGAGCCGTACCCCACCAACCTCATCTCCGTCAATATTCAACAAATCCGACAATTTCCGCTTATTAGTGTGTCCACTCAAAAAGCAGTACTTTCATACATATTGCAAGCACAGAAACTTCTCGATGAAGATAATTCAACGACCGTTGTTCTTCTTGCTTTGGTCTACAAAGCTCACACTTTCCGCAGCACAAGATAGTCCACTCCCGACGAGCGTCAGCCAGTATCCACTCTGTATCCAGCAAGCACAATGTTTGCAATTAGCTGCATCGACTTACTGTTCCTATACCCCTACTATAGCATGCGTCTGTAAGGACCAAGCAATTGGGATCTTCATCGTGCTCTATTACTGTGCTGTTACCGAATGTTCGACAGCGGATATTGAGATAGCTCTCGGTTTGGTAAATGAAGGATGTATCAAGCACGGTTACAATTGGGCGTCTACCATCAACCAAGCTCTGGAAACACCTACATACATATTTCCCATCGCAAGCGAGTCGATACCCAACCTCGTCGTCCCTACAACTATACCCCACAGCAGCAATCCATCCGCAACTGGAACCAGTAATCCAAATACTACCACAAGTTCTGGTGGCTTGTCGACAGCTGCAATTATCGGAATTGTCGTTGGTGGTGTCGCTGTGATAGCTATCATTGCTGGTCTGATTGTCTTCTGTATGAAGCACAGGGCCAGGGAACAGCGTCTTCAAGCTATGTCAACTGTAGCACCCCCTCCACCAGCAGCTGTACCTCAACCGCTACCGCAAGTTCAGTATATGGGTTCACCCCCTCCAGCATATCCTCCTTATAGCGCGCCTGTATACCCTCCACAACAGCAGCCCATCATGCAACAACAACAGCAGCCGCTGATGCAGGGGTATCAAGAGCTGGAACAGCCAGCGACCGGCTATTATGTAGCCAAAGATGCAGAGGTGGTGTCGTCGACAGTTCCAGTGACGACCACTACAACTCCGGCTCCATTGCCACCTGGTCACCAGGGTCAATATCTCCAGGAATTGTATGGCCAGCAGAGGCCACCACAAGGAGGTCCAGGGATTGCTCAAGAAGGTCACGTCTTTGTAGAGATGCCAAGTGATAATCAAGGAAGTTGAGGGTCGCGGTTTATTAGGTAGGTAAACTGGGTATAAGATTTCATGAGGATGGATGAATGAGCTAGTCGGTGAAGTTATGGAGATTATGCCTGGGTATATTCATGGAAGATTGGTGAGATATTGAGTCTAAGGTATCATCGAGGTGTTTCGGCATAGATGCTTGCCATGGAAGTTTTTGTAAAATAACACCTCTGGACCAGAGTACGATGCATCTTTTTTGCGTTTCTTAGCATCTTTTTTTTCCTGATATCCTTCTGGTACGATTGCATTTTGTTTCTGTATATCGACCCCAGGACCGGGAGGTCTCTATCAAATATTAATAATATGTCAGCAGTAGGGGGAGATGCATGAGTGACACAGGCTATTTATAACTGTGTGTTTCTGCTGAATTATACTTCTTGGCGAATTTTGTCGAGAAATTTTCTGTGAAAGCTCTTGTCTGGTACTTATTGCTCATAGGGCCTATAGGATTGAGACCAAGGTCCATACATAGATCTAGAGAATCAGTAGGGTTTCTGTTGAAATCATGCCACGACCGCCTGATTTGGTGAACCCACTTGGAGTACACTTTGACTGGTTTAAGCAGATTTCCTTAAAACTCCGGATCATCAAGATCCAGGAATCAGTCCACCCCAGAAAACCTATAGGAAGCGTCATGAAAGGCTACAACTAGAGTTAATAAATGTAGGATCATGGTTGTGGGGTTAATGGAAGCCAGGTAGGACCCTTCACCTCAATAGAAAATCCACAGACCAGGCTAGACCCACCACACATTTGTAGTGGCATCTAACTACCTGCTGTAGAACCACCGGAAGTATCATAGAACATTTATGCTAAGCTTGCGTGAGGGAGTATCAAAAATAAACTCACAGGACTCTGAATTGGCCCAAGGAAAATGCCATGATTAGCTATGATCTGGTTGTCTCGAGCCGGCATTCGGCAAGTAGGCAACGGAATAGAATGTAGTCTAAATAGAATGGAGTAATTCGTAGCACAGGTTAGGCAGAGACAATTAGATACCAGGATAGTGTGTAGTCTGCCTGCCACGACCGATTCTGTGGGCCGCCATGAAGGAGGGCCTTCTCTAGTCAGAATGATCAAAATAAGTAAAGGCGTACTCATCAGGTCTCGCCAGGCGGTGACTTGGGGTTGACTTAGGCACTTACCAAGGCCTCCGAGCACTTCAGCTCGTTAAACCATGGCAAAGTCACTGTACCACAATTAGAACTCTGGTTTCAAACATTATTGCATATTCAACCTCAATTGGGTCGAGTTGTTAGCCTCGAGCTCCAATAGGCCGGTAGAACCTCAACAACAGTTACCGACCGGGCTATAACAACGGCTGCTCAATATCATCTAAAAGTATTCAGCAAGGCAGTTTGCCCTACAGTTTGCCTTGGGCAAGGGGTATTGAAGCTAATGACTGACATCATTTGTACTCCAAGAGACAGAGCTAATCTTTTTGGCAGGATAGATCCAGAGCACCAGGATATGAAATTTTTTTGACAAAAATTTACCACACCAAATGCATTAAGGTTTGATGATAATCAATGCTGACTTCGAACATATATGTTTTCTTCTTGAGCCTCTGCCACGTTGACAAGGGAATTGAATGATTGAGAGCGGATTGGGGGAAGTAGGTTAGGTGTGCTCAAGTGCCGGTTCTGTATTTTGTGGTCTTAATTCGAAATTGTGGGAGGCGATCATCGCTACCGGGGATATTCAACATGAGCGGTCACAAAAGATCACCTGTGGGAGAGCTGGAGAATAATACTTAGAAAATCATGACTAGAGAGCTGGGTTGGGACTTGGATCAGTGGTAGGAAAATTGAACGCACTAATACTGTGAATGCACCGGTAGAATTAGGAGTTTATATATATATGGATGTTGTGGCATCATTGGACGATTAATATCAGGTTTTGTGATTACACGCAGAATTACTGCATGGCAATCTTCACGGATAGTATGCTCTATCTCTCGGATCCGATTGGAGGTTTGTGGAGTCCATTCTAAAGTACGAGCATCTAAATAGCCACGGGGCATAATTCCATTCTCCTATTTTGACGATCCTTATATGGGTCTCTTCTCGCGTCCCACGGGCTTTTAAAGGTCGCAATCCGGAGAGGGAGGGAAAAGACATCTGAAATTACAAAAATCGAGTCGGACTTAATACAAGCCCCCCGCCAAACTACAACTGGGAGATCCCTGATAAATTCTTTGAAGAGCTAGCGCGCCGAGAAGACCATTGGTTCCGTTTAAGACCCACTGACTGGGCTGGGCGCTATCAAGCTATAAGACCCCGTCGTCAACAAGGCCCTTTCGAGGAATACTTGAAGGCAGTTCTGTAGGAAATACTCTTCCAATACATGTGCAACCATGTGAGTACGTCAACAACATATGGACATAGAGGCATGTGGATAAGAAGGCATATGACAAGCATGTGTGAATACGGAGGAGATATGTATATATAGACTGCTAGAACCCTTAAAGCAGAGATATAGATCAAGCAAGCAATACATCTCTCTTACAGATCAATCCCCAATATCTACGTTCATATATCCTAAGATCTCATAATCCTTACGAGTTCTACCTAGGTTACATTCTCTGAAACACCTCGTGATTGCCTTTGATAAGTTAATATGCACCATAGTAAGCACTCATTCAACTATATAGCGCCTGTACTGGAGCCAAAAATAGTGCCAACCAGACTACCAAAAATTACAATCTGTGCAGACTGACACTGAACCTCGGGCCACGGGCGGGGGTACCCGGCCCCCAAAACACGTATGTAAACTCTCCCCGGTACGTGGTTTATCAAATGATGACTCAATAGAGGAATGGATCTCTGATCAATTGCCAGTGGCAGAGTTAGAAGGTTAGGCAGAACCACGCATTCAACATTGTAGATTCAACATTGTAGATTTCTACTCAACCTACATTGCCTCACTGCCCTCGGAATCAACCACCTCGAAATCATAAGTTCATACCCTTAGGCCAGTATGATTGGCTTGTAAGAGTTTTACCCACTTCCTTCCTGTTGGGCATGTCAGATTGTTCATCACTTCTGCGGGTGAAGCTGCGCGCCCACCAAACAAGCTCGCTCTACAAAACACCACTGCTCCAGCGCTGCTTCAACTCGGCCGTGATGGCTCAGGCTTAGGTACTGTCACCTCTTACCTAGAGTGGCAGGGGGAACTTGTTGCCCGTATTCGTAGGGAGATATTCACCCATGCAAAAACTCAGGGGGTATCAGGGCTTAAGCACTCTGATGTGCATCTTCGTGAAGTGACTTTTTGGGGGCTAGACAGAGACTGGGAAGAGGCATTACCCGCCTTTTTGTAGACAGAGAAAGAGTGAGATTAGAGACACGTACATCGGGGATTACCTATGTGAGGAATCTGTCGACACCTGTAACGATGAAGGCCGGGCGGGGTCAAGATTATATGGGCTACCAGTGCTGCTGGTCTCAGTTAGTTGGGCCGTTTGATGACAAACTGATTTCTGGTAATTCTGTTCACTACGATTTCATCTAGACTGTTTGTGATTACCTACATATGTCTATCCAAACCTCTCAACTTCATGCCCAGACTACAGCTTCAATTGCCATTTTCTGTATATAATACAGGTCAATGAATACTACATACCTTGTGTCTTCTTCGGACGTGCATCATATATACCAATATGAAATCCTACAAGTACATCCTAGGCACGTGTTCTGGTAATCGGCGGCCGATTGATTGCTGGCATCACATTCTCGGTAACAGGGGGTACGCGTACCCATTATCTTGTATTACATATATGTAGGTACCGTACTCAACAATCGATTAGTGAATAGAAATGAACCTTGTTCTATATCAAATATATATGTCCCATTACCATACATTCACTGGAAAACAGCCCATGCCTTTATTCTTCTTGTGATACACCCTCGTGTACCATATGTAGATTTTTGTGTGCACTTCCATAACCATGTTTTATGTGTTTTGTTTATGTTTTCTTCATAGCCAAATTTGTGTATGCACAATTTATTAGTACTCCAGAGCATACTTACAGTACAGTACAGGTACAGTACCGGTACCATATAATATTCGATAATTATTTTGGCAACTTATCGCCAGACATCCAGCGAGTGGGTGGGTGAACTGCAATCTACATAATGTATGTACATAGCAACCAAGCATTTTGGTCTCATCTGTCCCTTGCTTGGCCTCTTCTAAGATTTTACTCGCACACAGCCTCCTGAGCACCCCACCACCACACAAAGTCAAACTTGATTCTCACACATTCTCTTACCTTGGACGGACTGTACGGAACTGGATTGGAGGAGCTGGCAGTACATGGTCCCCCACTCGCCCACTCACTAGAAGTAGTTCCTTCGGATTCGCACCTCCAAGCTCAACATTGAGAGATCGCTACTTGTATCGCGGGGTTCTTACGACGATTTAATCATTATTTCAGCACGAGACAGCTCACTTCACCTTTTGATTACATTCTACCACTGCTCAGCTATCATTTCTTTCTCAGAGTCTTTTCGCCGTTGTAGGAGAGCGAGCTGCTCGTGTTCAGAGCTAGCACGGCTACTTCTCCACAATGGAATCCTCAAAACCAGCCTGCCATCGGTCCTTCCTGCTCCTTCGAAATCTCTTCTACGTGGGAATCACATATGCTCTGACTACCAGCATAATACATCTCTTCCAGAATGGATACATACACGATAGGTTACATCCGCCATCGGATCTCATAGACAAGCCCACGCCGACGCCGACTCTAGGGGTAATTTCCCGTCTCAGACCCGAATCACTTGTAATACCACAAGACGACTTTCTCGGCAAGCGGCCACATGTTGACACTTATGCTAATTTCACAAGACTGATTGAGGTGTGCCGGGGGAGCTTAACGGGCCTGGAAAAGATGCGGAATGTGTATGATTGTCTGAAGTACCTTGCTGGGCAAGAGTCGGAATATCTTTTTATCCCGACTACAAATGTACCATCGAAATCATCGAAAGATTACCCAGAAATTGACAAGGCACAGAGGCCGAACAATTCCTCCATTGGGCAGTGCCCTGGTCCGATAATACCATACCACACATACTGGACTGGCCCTGCAACATGGAGGGTAGAGTTCTTCATAAAGGGATATCTACATACCCAAAATCTAGCTTGCTCACGACTATATCTCTGGCTAGATACAGACGCACATCCATTTGCTGTGCCGGACATGATGAGGGACCCCATTTTTGCAAAATTCCTCCTATTGGTAGAAAGAGGAGACATAATACTTAAGGAGTGGAAGTTCCCCTCTCGAATCCCGCTGCCAAAGTCCCCAGAGAACGTCGAGCCGAGGTATATCGATGCCACCCCGGACCCAATTACAGGAGTGACGGTTATTGGGGACGGAGTCATCCGAGAAGCCGATGGTTCGGAATGGGTGGTGCTCACACCAAGGCAGCTCACCTTCTTACCTGTGGCGGTCTCTGATGCAGTGAGGTTTATTGTTTTGCACCTCTGGGGAGGGCTCTATTGCGATATGGACGTCCTGATGCTAAGGGATATGCGTCCGATACTACTCCCTCCCGAACATGCGTTTGCGGAGAGATGGGCTGTACATACCCACCCAGGGGACTACAACACAGCAATCATGTCTCTCTCTGCAAACTCCTCTCTCTCATCATACCTCCTCCGTGGCGGTGTCCGAATGGGGATCAACTTCCACCCACGCATAATAGGTCGCATGGCGTGGAAAGATGGGAGAAATGAGGAATTTGCAATGTTTGAGACGGGGTTGTTTGATCCAATTTGGGGGGAGTTTAATTGGGGCCGTGAGGGGCGATGTTCAATCCCATGTTTTAGAGATTATAATGCTGCGTTTATGGGGGAGGTTGGTTACGTCAAGAATTCCGGAGAGTGGGAGAGCTGGGATGGGGAGCAGTTGGAGGAGGTTCTCCCTAGGGAGGAGAGGGAGTTTGTCCTAAGGGGATTGCCTAGGCTCGAGGAGAGGGAGAAGTATGATATTAGTCTGGATTTGTATCCACCGAATAACCGGACGATGGCGAATTTCTTTAGGGGGGCGTATACGTACCATATTCATAATCAGGTGAGCTATACATTCCTCAACCTACCTTATTGGATATGCATTTGCTAATTGGGGCTGTGATCTAGTGGAAGAAACACCCACAACCAAACTCATGGCTTGACGTGGTGATGAAAGCTCATGATGGGTTCTTGGCGAAGAAGAGGAAGAATCCATATGGTGAGATGTGGGAGGGCTTGGAGGTCGGCAGGTATGAGCGGTTTATGGAGTTTGAAAATTTCTAAATACTTACCTCCCAAATATGGGAGGCGGTGTGTTGCGGGAGTGATATTTTGTTGAGCGATAATTGGAGTTTGGAGTTGGTGCTGGAATTAATGGAAATGTATGGTGCTGCTGCTGCTATGGAGAGCGAGGTACTTCATTTATTGGTAATTATCCTTTCTTTTCTTCGCGCCTCCCTCCGGTGGGGATGGAAGGAGGACGCGAGGGGCTGAAGATGGGAATGGGAAGGGCTTCCCGAGGGTGGAGAAGATTCACGTTACGAGACTACGATTCACATTCCCCACTTGACGGTGTATTTGGTGCATATACATTTTATAAGTACGATACAACTGTGCTACTTACTAGTTACTTAGATATATATAGTTTAAATCTAATGGAGTTTTCTTTTAAACTCAGTACCCTCCTCACCTGCGTTGTCTATGCACAGATGAGTCTCACTAGGAAAAAAAAAAATGTATAAAAATAAAAGAGGAGGCGGTGGGGGGAAGAGTGTCTCGTGCTGCTGTAAAGTAAGGGAATATTATGGACGAGGGGATCTGATATCTGACACTGCAAGGAACAATGCTGACAATGCTGTGATCTGCTCTTCTCTGATTCAGTTATGAGATGGGAAAACTACTGGGTGGTTGGGGGGTGGGGGGTGGAGAGGTGTGTCCCCCTCTCACTCTACTGACTTTCTGATTAACCCCACCGATTTAAGCGAGATAATGACATGTTGAACTTTGTTCTTGTTGCCTGCCTGCGCATGGATACTTCTTTGCTGGGTTGGTGGGGGGATGTGATGGTGGGAGTTCTAGCTTACCCTATATGGCTTATATAGTGTACATAAGTACAGTACATATGTATATTCATTATTGATTATATATTTGTTTTTATAGATGTAAAAATGTAGTTGGGAATGATTGGCTTCAGGGTAATTTGAGGCCGAAACTTTGTCTCTACATAGCCCCAAACCGGAAGACTTGATGCGCACGCAATGAGAGATATGAATGATAATACTTGTATTTTTTATTCTTTTCCCATCTCCACTTATCTTCTAATCAACAGAAAACAACAAGGCCTAGATCCCACCTCGAACCAAAGAAACTGAAAACAAAGAAATAAAGGATAAAGGAATCAAAGAAACGGGTATATTATTGTAAACACCATTATGCACAAATATGCACAAATCTTCTCGCCAGAATTAGGTTAAAATCAAAATGTCCCAAGAGTTGTCTCAACATCGCACCATGCTCTCCAACCTCAAAACACTACCCTCGTCACCCATCAACCGTAATTATCATCCCACTCCTCAGCCTCATCCTCCACCGGTGGGGGCACAGGCAGCTCTTTCTTCTGCAGTAGGTCTGTTCTATCCAGTGGACACCTATGCACACACACGCCAGTCAGTCACCATTCTCACTCACTCGTCCCCACTCAAGACAAAGAACAACACCTACGTAGAATGCAGCCTCAACCAGACCTCAATACACTCCAAATCAAACACATGCATTTCATGGCATGGCAACCTCACCACGAGTGGATACGGATCATCCAAAAACGCCGAGTTACAAATCGCGCAAATATCATCCTTCTTTAGGACGCTCCTTGCGACACGCTCAAGCCCGTCGGTCCACCCCTCGGGCACGCCCTTGCTGCGGTTCGGGTTTTCGGCTTCGGTCCGGAGGCTTGCGAGAAGGTCTTCCATGACGGGAGACATGGCCAGCTCGGAGTAGGCGGCAGCGAGGGTGGCGAACGCGGAGGAGGGGGAAGAGAGGGTGCTGGGGATCGTGCGGGTGGGGGTGGAGGAGAAGAAGTCGGAGATGTTGAGGCGGTGGCGACGAGTGGTTGTGGTTGCAGGTTGGGGGGAGGTGCTACTGATGGTGCTGGTGCTAGTGGGGTTAGAAGTAGAGGTGGAGGAAGGTGGGAGGTTGTGGTCGTCTTCGTACGTTGCCATGTTGAGGGAGGGAGGTGGTGGGTGAGGGAAGTGAGGATAGTGAGGGCGAAGAGAGTGAGGATAGTGAGGGCGAAGAGAGTGAGGATAGTGAGGGCGAAGAGAGTGAGGTAGGTGGGGATTAAGATGAAATGCAATCTGTATCGGTGGTAGACTGGACTTGTCGTTGTAGGCTCTCTCCCTAGGCCTCCAACAAACTCAAATTGTCCCTAAAGGCCGCAAGCCCGTTCGATATGGCAAACAATCAAGCGACTGTGCATATCAGCGTCTTGATATATACCCATCGCTTCAAGCCCGAAGAAGAAGACGATACCGACAGTTTGACACCGAGCCACATCATGTTACGTATGCACCGGGGAAGCTTAGTGGGGCAATTTCATCCGCCCTGCATTCCCGTCAGCTGGCCCAACGAGCACGTGCTTGGCGTCTTTATAACGTCCAGCAACATTGAGATCACGGGCTACCTATACTTAAGCTACAGATGAGAAGCACGATATTGCCCCCATAGTTAGATTTGCACCCACAACCTCATGCATCTACTTAGTTGGTAGCAGCCAGTTCGCAAGCCTCACAAAAAGCATCGATATCGCTTTGATGTATTCTCATTAACTGAAATATTCCCCACAAAAGACAGACATAGATGCGCCATACCAAAGCGAAACAAAAGCACTAACAATGGGATACCATAAACATGCAAAGCAGAAAATGTAGCTAGGCCCTCATCTTCTGTGGTGTATATCTCAACATGAGAACCTCCGACCAAGTCCTCATCGTACTCCAGTTCCTTGAATCTATATCCTTTTGCATAAATAGATAGCCGGATTTATGAGTAAGTGGTGTGTGAATCATGAGCCTTGTAAGTACCACCTTGTCCATATGGCACGCTAGTCTGGCCGATGCCAGATTGTGGGGTGTACGCCGTAGTCTGCTGCAGGCTGGCTGGGTTTGCAGGCTGATACTTGTGGCTGGAAGCCCTTCTCCTAACAGAGGAAGCGAGGATGACACCACAGATCATGGAGAACCTATCCGGCAAATCAGTTATCACCTTACCCAACCTAATCACATGATAAGGAAACCTTACCATCCAAGAATGCAGAAAGCAAAGAGCGTCTTGTAAAGATGGCACACGACAATGCCCTGTGACGACCTCCAGGTCTTACAACTCCTGATGGTATTTCCACCCATCCCTTTTCCAAGAATACCTGTTCCAAACGCCCAGAGAAGGGATAGTACTGAATACAGGATCAAGGCGAAAAGCGCGTTGAGGACTCTGCAGCAGAAGAGAAGTCCAACGGCGAAGACGCTGAAAAGGGAAATAGCCGACTGAGGAAATAGACAGTTAGCTTTTTGCCTCACAGATTGAAGTGTATGGATCATTCACCAAAATCGCTAGAGAGATAAACTGCCATGGAATTTGGTAGTTGTCTTTCCTCAAGTGATACGAAAAGAACACCATCACGCTCAAAACGATCGAGCAGCATATTGTCTGGAAGAGCTTGATGAGGATGAATGGTAGTGTTGGCCACACCATGGGCTGCTTCCTGAAGGCTCCATGGCCAGATCCACTTTTCGACATTGTAAATGATTTGTTATCAGATTTTGTTTCCGTACAAGAACGTTAGCATAAATGAGAAAACCGTGAACCCGCCGTTACGCAGAATCCCGAACGCCCGAGATAAAAGTGGATCAAACGGACTTTGTACAAGAAGAGGAGGAGGAATGGGGGAACTTTTAAAAAACCGCTACTACAGCTCAGCCAACGGAAGAGGGGTGGTGGAGTCTGACGGCTCTCTAGAATAGGTTAGGTCAAGCAACGAGGTAAGCACGGCTGAGCACTTGAGACCGTGCTGCACAAATGTCATGCGGCGGTGTGGGCTATTATTGGGCTTGGTTACCTCTTCCTTGCGATGTTGAACCCCGAGGCTGACCTGCATGTTGCCAATGCCAAGGCTTCATTTCAACACAGGCTCCTGGCATTCCATATCAGGTTCATGATACTTTATAAATATATGCCCTTACCTTAGTCTGGGGTATCATAATACGTACTACCTAAGTACCCATGTGTATCCGCTTAGTCTGGTTGGCACAAGTGTTCCGCTCCTGTTCTCGTAATGGAGTAGCACTGACTGTCATCCGCCTGACTGACCAAGTAGTGTGCTGTTTCCAATGTCTCGAGTAAGTAGCAGGATATAGCTACGATTAAAATGAGTGTAGGAGAAACCTTCTGTATGATTGAAGTCGAACCTTCCTTCTTGCATAGGGCTGGTACCTTTATGAGGGTAACACCCTCTGTTGGGTATGTGTGTTTAATGTAATAAGGGAGATTATGCGGATATAGAGGATGCAATTATAGAGTTTGAACCTGTTACCGTACTCCGATCATACACGAGTTCATATGCAAACACAAGTCACTCGAATTTAAAGACAAAAATAAAATAAAAAAGATATTTCCGAGGATTCAGAGATGGTTGGATATTAAAGAGTTTTATTGCTGATGATGCGATTTCTCTCATGGAAAAAATAAATATATATCCACTACCGAGAATCACACAGTGCAGCGATGGGGTCATGTCTGTTGGCAATGAATGATTTGGGAGACCTCAACATGAAGCCGTCGTGTGTTACTACTACAGGGCATTGCTGGCGGGTTGTTGGGTTATAATGGTGGATCGTTCCAGGTGACTGACTAGTTCTACGTGATATTTGATACAATTGGGAAGCACAGAGGTATATATGGCTGCTGAGAGACTGATTGTCGAAGTAGATACACTGAGCAGGAACTACCTGTAATTGCAGTTCTAAGCAGCCACCCCTCAATCAATTGGCATTCACCGGACAGAGAGAAAGTCAAGGGCTTCATATTCACGTTTACAGTCGCAGATTGAGGTCTAATGATATTCCCTACAGCTAGACTAGTGACCTTTAGAACCCTATCAAATAAGCTTACCAGCCATCCAAACTCCTCACCCACAACGGCAATCCATTTTCTGGTCTAGATGTGATCCCACCCTTGATAACGAGTTCCTTCCTCTCCCCATTCTCGTCCAAAACCTCATTGAATTCAAACTTCCCGACCAAAGCCGCCAACAAGGCCTTGAACTCCAATCTTGAGAAATCTTTACCAATGCAACTTCTTGGACCATGCAAAAATGTCATAAAGTCATAGTTGCTGGCACCTTCTTTTCCTTCTTTGTGTGCTTCCCATCGATCGGGGTCAAAAACATCAGCCTTGGCCCCCCAAACCTTCTTCGACCTGTTGATAGCCCAAGGGCTGATCATCACAATGGTTCCCTTTGGAATATAATGCCCACCCAGGGTGGTGTCCTCACCAGCCATTCGCAAGGTCATTGGCACTGGGGGAAAGAAGCGGAAAACTTCGTTGGTTACATTGCGTAGATAGGGGAGGGTGTCTAACGTCACAGCTGGGGTTGTAGTGCTAGTGGGCGATGAGATTTGACTACGAATCTCAGCACGCAGGCGGGATTGAATTTCTGGATTCTGAGACAGTAGGTACAGGGCCCATGTGAGGGCAGATGCAGTGGTCTCATGTCTGATGGCAAATTATCAGCAAAGAACATGTGAGATATCAACGAGGGTGCGCTCACCCGGCTGCAAGAAAGGTCATCAGTTGGTCTCTCATTTCCTCTTCGGTGAATGGTGAATCCTTAGTGACCAAGGATAGTATATCTATCCTTTCTTGTTAGCCCTGCTTTATCTCTCAGGGCCCCTATGCACATCTAGTTTACCTTTTTGTCCCGCTTTTCCTCCAGTTTCATATTCCCGTTTCTTTTCTCTGACCATTCTCATGCACATCCCCTTAACCATCTCAATTGCCTCCGCTGATTCCTTCCTTCGCTTCGATGGTATAAGCTTAATCAGCCAGTCTGGCAGGTATTGAAATACCACTCTCTGGAGCTGCACGCCTTTGGACACAGATTGGAAAACCTTTCGATAGGCCTGAACCAGCTCATTACTCTCATCATCGTTATTAACACAATTAAACTCATAGCCAAAACCTGCGGAACCAATGATGTCCAGGGTGGCACGGTTAAGCCACTGAGATATCTCAACAACCACGCCAATCTGTCTTTCAGTATCAGCATCCTGCCTCGTACGCAACTCGTTCTCTATGACCTTGTTGAGCTTAATGCTCTTTTCCCAGAAATTCGGGATAAGGTCTCGAAGATGCCTGTACGAGAATGCAGGTAGCATGTGTCTCCTCTGGACCTTATGTTGCTCTCCTTCGCTGAACAGCATACCGTGCATACCAAGCATCTTCCCAATGGATCTTCGCACTATCGGTGCCTTCTGAAAGATATAGCCTTTAGTATGCATAACTTCCTGCAGCACCTTGGGACTGGTAGGAAAAATCCTCTCCGCATTGCAAAAGGCAAGATAGCGAATTAATCCATCATTGGGAACTTCATCCATCCATTTTATGTGCGGTTGCCCCGAAGGTTGTCTGTGAATGATCGGGAATTGGCCATTCCAGATGCTTATGCTCTTCGGTCCTGGGATATGTCTGAGTGGGGAGAAAAAGTGTGGGTAGATCAATATTCTATACGTGAGCTTTATAAAAAGACCGGCACTAAAGAGGTATAGAAAGGTGCAGACCACTGACGACGTAAGGCAAGATGGGAGGGAAGAAGTATACGGTTGAAGATGTGCGTGCAGGAGATATGTCGTAAGGGCCGTGGTGAGCCCGAGACTGTGGAGGAAGTGCATGGCGGGTTCCAGTGCCGACGTCGTTATCATAAATGGGTGGCGGTATATCGATTGGACCTGAAAATCTTCAATGTATAGATAGTATAGCACGATGACAAGACCTCGATTGATCCAGACCAGTCATATCTAAATATTTTTCTGAACTGTCAAAGGACTTATTTCCTTCTGATGTTATGGGAAATGCAGGTATTTGAACCTTCCCCGGATCAACAACAGGCGCAGGCACTTCAACATCGGCAAGGATGTGCTTCTTCCAGTAACTACAGGTTAAAGCTATGGGGGCCGGTCTGTAGCATTCATCCGACCGCCCCGGCACGGAGGAACTTAACTATGAGTTGCATCGATATGTATTATTGTGCAGCTGGGCTGGCTAGGAGGTACTACGGCTTGGGAGACCTGCCTAGAACTAAGCTTCGGTGTAATTGATCGGTGCAATATGGCTCTCACATGTTCATAATCTGGAGGCTGTTTTGCTCCGGAGGCCGACACCCTAGCAATATGTATTGCAACCAGACTAACACGGACTACTGTAAAATGCCCTCCACTTAGTGGAACATGTCTAAAATTCAACACTAAACCACTCTCTCTACTAGTCTGGTTGCACTCCCCTCCACAGTCTGATGCCTGAGAGACATTCTATTTTTTTTTTGTGATATACTTGGTAATAATTGACTGAAAAAGAAGCTAGCTTTAAAATTTGTAATATATAAAGTGCTAAGCTATTTCAATAGCTATACATTAAGTAAGAGGAGATACAAGAGAGGTAACTTTAAAGTATAATTATACCTCATGGTGCCACTATTTTTATTTACTAAGTCGTTGCTATAGTATTATCGGAAGTTGTCAGGTTGCTATGGCAACTTAACAGGAAAGGAAACTAAGTTGCAAAATCCCTCTAGTGTTTAACAGAAAAACATGCTTCGATCCACCATCTATAGCTATAACGCCTTCCGTAAAGCAAAACAATGCATATACCGCCAGTACCGAAATCTATAATGTCACGACATGAGGCGATACATATGCAACATGTGAAATCAGCATCCATACTTTACGGAATCATTTGATGCACTTACCGCCTCACTTTCTCACTCCCATGATGTCCTTCATTTCTGTTTTGTCCCCCTTCATATACAGATCAAACCCTCCTTTCAACATGAGGCCTCCAATAAATAAGTAAATCATACGATCAATTTTCGCATCGGTTTTGTCGAACTTGCGCTCAATTTTGTTCCCGAGGTGGTCAATTTTGTTCCCGAGGTCCTTCGCGAGGTCCTTGAGGTCTCGCTTCACTTCATTTAACGAAACTTTGATACCTTCCAACTCAACTTTGGTAACCGCGGCAGTTATCTTCAGTTGCTCCACATCGGTTTTGATAGCTGTAACAGTCTAACAAGTCATGAGTATCTCCAAAGCGTAGCTTCAAAGCCTACCTTATCATGTTGAGAAGCATATTCCGCTGCAACCGCTGCAACAAGTGGTGGTTTAGAGCTGGAATGAACACCATCATCAGAGGTGTTATCTCCAATAGACTAAACCACCGGGTTAGTAGAAGCAAATAATAATTGTGAACTCTGGTTGATTTACCTGAGGACTGGTATGGTTCCCACGTTCACTGTATAGACCTGGAAAGTGAGTACTCTGGTAGAGGCGAGCACATCCAGTAGCAGCTATTCTCCCTGATCCAACAATGTTGGCGATAGGCATCTTGAACGATCGAGTTTGCTTGTTTGCTTGTTTGAGCGTAGATGAATGGTAGAAAGCCAACCGAGTCAATAGTTGTGGTAATGTTGGGCGTGGTTGTGATCGTGGTACGAGAGATGAGATGGTGGGTGCAATTACTAGCGTCCCTTGGCTTCAGGGATATGAGTTAGCGTGGACCACCATTATGATAACTTATGTTGTGTATGTAGCGCACTCCTAATTCCGTGCCACCCCCAATTATACTGCAATACCTACGGCAGCTGCCACTGGCAAGGCCTTTCCACAACTCAAGTCAACTAAACACATGAACCGTGACCTCCGTGAGAAGCTTGCCAGGCCTCCCATATGTACATACACCGCATAGCTAACCTATCTCTCAGGCTCCAATACCGACCTGCCAGGCGTCCTACATAGCCTACCTACCTCATGACCCAGCAACTTCAGTTCATATAGGTGAGATCAAGATGACGGACCTCCGATATGTTCAGGCAGGACTGACCAATTTTACAGGATTATCCAAGCAATCCAGCAAGAGGCAGGAGGATTTGCCATGCCAGCGAAATCGGCCAGCGAAATCGGTCACTGCCATTGCTCCGTGCGAGCGAGCAAGTCCAGTTAATAAAGGTGAGAGCACTGCCACCGCTGCAATATACCTCCAAGCACAGCTAACCAACTCTACAGTACCGTCCAGGCGGTCCGGCAATGCGTGCGAGCGAGCGAGCAAGTTCAGTTAATAAAGGTGAGAGCATTGCCATCGCTGCGATATATCTCCGAGCATAGCTAACCAATTCTACAGCATTGTCCACGCGGTCCGGCAAGGGGTAGCAAAGGGTTGGCCAGGGACGTGGGAGGTGGACGCTGGTTCGGTTCATGATAGTACTGGCTCTAATAGATTAATCTCTTGTGTACATAAACAATTAGAAATACGATTAGTCCGTGTTACCCGGAGGGCATTTTAAAGGTTTTCTCAATGTATGCCACACTATCGCACTATCGGCGAAATCTTTCCTACAGGAAAACCAAACTGAATTTTATTTTTTCTGTTGTCTAGCCTGTGCACACTGTAAATACGGTAACATTCTGAGACACCGGGAACAGAGGACATTGAAGGCCAACAATTATACAATTACCCTGATCAATCCCTAAATCCCAAGACTGGTTGGGCTACCCTTTTCGCTAAAAGAAGGTTTCGAGACCACCGTTTTGGGTGAATGCGATTACTATCTTTGTCATAGTGGCGTTCTTGCTTGGTTCCATGCCAAGCTAATGTAGATCTAATGTAGATCATCAAAGTAAATAACAAAACACAAGTGATGGAACTCCAACAGCAGCGAGTGTAATATGAAACAAAACAACGCATCGGACAACGTGCGATCCCAACGTCGAAACAGCAGTGAAGGTTCTCTGCGTTATTAACAATACCATTGATCACTGACAATGGTTTGAAGTTCTAACCCTGGGCTGGATCAACCTGCCTATCACGGTGCCCCTCCCCTGTTCCACATGTTTTCTCTGTTATCCATGGACTGGAAGATTTGCGCCGCAATTCAAAGAATATGGTCATGAGTAATCACCATCATGGGGAGTTGATTGTACTGTCCGGTCGTTCATGGGGCTGTTGACCCAAAACTGCCACGTCCCCCAGGCATCGCTTGCCTCCTAATTATCAGTCTGTTTCTTCCTGACGGCGCACCAATAGGCATGTGCCAGCAAACCTCCTTGTACTAGCCCCATCGCCGTCGAGTGACATGGGACCAAAGCGAAACAAGTCAAACCGAGCAAGCGACTGTGCGGGCAGCGGTATTCCTTGGGGTGCACAGTCTCTTGATTTGGCATGGCTCTGAACAATTCCACCCGAGAGAAGAAAGGTATCAGCCAGGGGATAGTACGGTATTTAGCTTTGTTGACAATTTAGCATTCGAGAGCTTGTACTTTTAAGGTCAGAGCTCTCCCAGTGCAGTTGTTGTTTTTGCTTTGGTTCATTTAGGACAACCACACAAACAATTGACCGGAAGTGCAGTATACTACATCGTGCATACCGCACCAATACCAATTCAAGGGTTAGAATACGATTCCAGATTGGTGTACATCATACTACACATTCTTGGTCTGGCCAGTTAGGTTTTTACCTCTCACACAACCTTCGAACACTTATCAGCGATTCGAGGCAAACTTACATTCGACCCCCTCACACGCCCATCTGTACGCGTGTGGTTACGGAAGTAAGCGTGCTACTGGTTGGATATTGAGGGTTGGAGTGGGTTTACGCCTAGAAACTTGATTATATATAGCTCTTGTGGGGCCTAGAAGTCTGTTAACCCATTTTGCCAGAGTATACTACCCTAGAAAATTCAATCTGTTTCGGCAATTTTTGGGGAATTAGCAAAGCAAGGTACTTGAATACTGATGGCTCAATCAGCAGTGGCTATGGCGTTGCCCGCAACAAGATTTGCTATGCCCGAGTTGGCTGGAACTATTCAAGTGGTGGATCAGGGTGGGAAGCTGTTGGGGACGGTATGTTTCGTCATTATTTTTGTTTTCTGGGACTGGGTGCCGCACGTGAATATGCTGGATTGGGTTACTTAGGCGTCGCGATTTTATGTTGTGTACTGACCATGTGATCTCAAAATTTATAGACCAAGTCCGTCTTTAATGCCTTCAGAGATGCCAAAGCTGCCTACCATGCTCGGAAGCAAGAGATTTTAGCTGAGCGAAATTTCGAGCGTGAGAGACGCGAGGCGCTAAAGCTTGCTACATTGGAGAAGGAGGCTAGGAGAGCCGCGCGAGAAAAGAAAAGGTTGGAGCATGAAAAGAGAAAAGCTGAAAGGAAGGCAGTTGAGGCGAGCAATGTGAAGGCAATTGAGTTGAAGGGTGGTGACAAAAAGGATAAAAAGAGTAGGAGCAGCAGCAGCAGCAGCAGCAGCAGCAAAGATAAGAAAGACAAGAAGAAGGATAAGTCTGAAGATGGTGTGCTGGTTGTATACGACGGGAACAAGAAAGAGAAGAAGGAGAAGAAACATCGCCATCGTAGCTCCTCGAAGGATAAGGAGAAAAGGCGGAAAGGATCTACGTCTTCGGATAGTGACTCTAAGGCTGGCGCTACAGTCTCTACGCCTCCACTCACCCCAGTAGATGAATATAGCCTCGAGCCCCTCGACGGCGACAAAGCTGACACCAGCCAGCTCCGTCTTCCCTTTAATGCCTCAGTTATGTCACTTGCTCCAGCACTCCTACAAAATGTGCCTGGTGGCAACCAAGCTCAGCAGATAATAAGTATGGGCCAACAAATGGTCTCAATGTTGGACCCTGATGGAGACTCCCCCTTGACTGCTTTGCTCATGCGCCTCACCGACATTCTTGATACGTTCGACTGTCTAAACGCATCTATCACGACTCTTGTAGCATCCCTCCAGAAAGACCCCGATGCCCTTGCGATGGTTGGACTTACGCTTGCAGAAATCTCAGCGGTCGTAGCGAAGACCGCTCCAGGTGTGGTGGTAGCAGCAAAGGTAGCGTTTCCTGTGATCTTTGGGCTCATAGCATCTCCACAGTTCCTTGTCACCGCTGGTGCCAGTGTTATTTTCATTGGTGGTTACCAGATCATCCGCCGGGTGACTGGGTTTGGAGGTTCTCCCCCTCCTACGCCAAAGAGTATTGATGAGGATGATCATCTCGCCTTTGGCCCTGGGATGGACGAGATCCTTAGCGAGCCGGAGGACGCAGGGAAAGTTTCTAATGTGAATATTCAGGCGATTACCGCTGTGCCGGGAGTGACGAAGGATAAGAAGGCGCTTACATTCCCTCCCACTCCACCGTTGACTCCGGTTACGGAAGCAAAGAAGGAGTTAGGGGGTAGTAGTGGTAATAGCAGTGGGTCGGAGGTGGGGACGGGTGATTTAAAGGAGAGACCGAAACTGATAAGGGAGGGGAGTAAAAGGGAGGGGAGTAAAAGGGAGGCTATCAAGACCTTTTTGAGGAGGGCGAATACGACGGCCTGAATTGGGGGGTATAGGGGATGGGCTGGGGAAGGAGGGGAAGAAAGGCGGAGGCAGAGAGGTGAGGAGGATAATGGGTGGCTCTTACTCTGAAGAATCATGTGAGATGCTATGATGTATAGGGTGGCTTTGGGAATTAAATGATTAAGGCAATTTGGAGGCGTGAACTTTGCATCTATAGGGATGGGTTTCTTTCCCTTTATTTTCCCTTTGTTTCCATACCAGTACGGAGTTTTTAGTATTTCATTTCATGTATTTGTGTTGTCCTTGGTTTTCCTGTATGAAATGAATTTGTTATACGAGAGTTGCAGGGGATGACTGCATTTACGTAGCTTTATTATGAGGCATAAAATATTTTTACTATGGGGTTGTCTATTGTCCGCTACCGCTGGTATTCACTTGCTTGAATTGAACAATTTTCCCAATTCTCCGGATGTTCACAAACTAGCTGGTTCCATGCAACAAACAGGGGAGTCCCCAAGAGACAATCACTCTTGGCACCATAAATTCAACTTAAATTGGCAATTGGGGATCCCCCGGGGGGGAGGCCGGGGGAGGAAGGAGGGAGGTTGAAAAGCTGGGATTATAAGTGGGGGAGTTCCTGCTCTCAACACATTACAGCACATTCACAGTTGAGTACTGAGAGGTCTCGATACTTCACTCGAGATTTTGGAGCTTCGACAAAAGGCAGAAAGGTTCGATAAACGAACAGAGATCAAGCTTAAGTTTCAGATCAGATCACATCAGAACGTCTATATCTCTTTTCACTTAACCTTTCTCTTTCTAACTCCATTATACCATTTCCCTCGATCATCTCAAAGCTTCTCTAGAGATACAGCCACTTCTCATCACCTCTACTCTCCAATTCCCACGATGCCTCCCAAATACCTCACGCTAATCCGCCATGCTGAAGGCTATCACAACCTCACCGGGAACCATTCCCTCCTTGACCCCTGCCTAACCCCCACCGGTATCCAGCAATGCAATATCCTCAACAACACCTTCCTCCAATCCAGCCACCCTTCCTCCCCTCCCCCCCCACCACAACCAAGTCTCCTCGTCTCCTCTCCCCTAACACGTACTCTACAAACCACCCTCTGTAGCTTCTCAACATTCCTCTCCACCCCACCAAATACAGATATGAAAATCACCCCATTGGCACTGCTACAGGAATGTGATGATATCCCCTGTGATACTGGGCGGCCAGCAGAGGTGACACAGAAGGAGTTCAGTGGGAATGGGGATTTGACTGCGCTGGAACTGGGGAATTTGACTGGGGATCACGGGGCTGGAGAAGGAAGAATTCAGTGGGAGGTCTTGGATCCGGTGTTTCCTAGGAAGGTGGGAATTTATAGGGCGGAGAAGGAGGCGCTAGTGGAGAGGGCGAAACAGGCGAGGAAGTGGCTATGGGAGAGGGAGGAAGAGCATGTGGTCGCGGTGTTGCATGGTGGAGTATGCCAAACCCATCACTGCGTTATTGATTAGTTGTCGATGAATGAGAGCTGACGATATGGGAGGATAGTTCCTTCACTACATGACCGAGGACTGGTCCGGGCACAACCCCAAAATCGGAACCGGATGGTACAACACAGAATACCGCACTTATGAGTTCCTGTCTGCCGGAAATGAAGCGCATCCGATGTACTCAATTCAAGAAATTGAGTGGTCAAATAAGAGGAGGGAGGCAGAAGGACAGAAGAACAAGCCTTTGAGCAAGACCGAGATGAAGGAATTTCAAGAGACGGTGATTGATGGGGCAGTTGAGGTGCCATTAAATTGAATCATGGATGGGTGTGAGATGGTGGTTCCGGGTATTCAGTTCTGGGTGATAGTTTATGGATGCGGAGGAATAGGCTTTGAATTGGTATGGTGATCTAGATGATTGCACTTGTCTTTGGTTGGCACAAGCCTCGCAGAGAGTTGACTTGCAGCTATTAGAGACCGATAGAGTTTACAGTAGTCTGTTATTTTACTTTCTCGCCTCGTTATGTATTGTCGCCCTTGCATTACCTTACATGGGTTTCGTAACTCATACAGCATCGCAGAGTGAGTGGAAGACTTTGATAGACAGACTGTTAATCAATTATTTGTTTTTTTTTCTAACTTTGTGAAGAAATAAATAGAGTCGAGGCTTTTATACGATGGCGTTAGACATGACAGGCAATATTGATAATAAATGCCGGGGTCTCAGATTTGTGTGAATATTGTACTGTTCCTAATGTTTGAATGCTCACTTCTTCACGGAGTAAAGATCGCAAAATGTACAAGTACTTGTTATGTCCACTTCTTTCGTCATTTTATTTACTTCCCCCCCCCCCCCCCCAAACCATCATCATACATATGTACTACCGACCAAAACCCGACCATCGAATCTACTTCCATATTCTGTTCTATCTCCCGCACTTTAACAGAAGCTCCTCCCCATCGCAGTCCTAGGGTATTCTCCTAAACCTTGCCAACAGAAAAATACAAATCTGAATACGGAATCTGGAAAAGAAAAAGAAAATATATAAAATAAACAAAAGCAACAAATAATATAAATGTATAGTTAAAAAAAAAAAAAATACAATACAATACACACATACCATCCCCTATATCCCCACCCCATCTACCCAAAAGCATCTAAAACGTTGAAACTGTTACGGGCCTACTACCACTTCCATCATTCTAACAACCCTGGCTGGCATACCACGTAATTGGATTTTCCCACCCAACGCAAATATCCTTCCTTCCAAATAGCAACGCTAACCACCCTAACATATCCTAGCACAACAACAGAGACATACGAAGCAAAGAGGACAGAAGCGAACATTACAAGCATCAGCATCAAGGAAACAGAAAGAAAGTAGATTACAAGGGGAAATCAATTGTTAACGAAGGAATAATTAACGCAAGACAAGAAAAAAATGAAATTGAGGTGTTCGTTGGGTCTTTCATAATTGTCCAAAGACAAATAGCAGGCACATTACGTATCTGCGGGTGAGTGAGTAACTGGAAGGCATGATGACGGGTATAGGGTCACAAAAAAAGACCTTTCAGAACAGCGATCAAAGTAATGATTTACGGAAAGAGGAAGGAAAATGGTATCGACTTACGTGGTTTTCTCAAGCGGATTAGACATTTCCTGCATCGGAGGTTTCGATTAGTGGTACCCCTCACAACAAATTCCAGGATCTACTCACCAAGCACAACCATAAATCTCAATCTGGCATCCTTGTCCCCCTCGGCGATCAAGCTCTCATCCAGAATCAAACTACTACTCTTCCATCCCCAGCTCTGGCTAAAGTTAAAGCTATCCGGCCCCGAACTGAACATACTTAACACCTTGCCCTTCTTACTCGGGCTAAAGATCTTGAAGTACGTCTGTACCTGTGGTCTAGCGTCGGTATAATAACCTACAGCGGGAATCTGGGAGCTCTGTTGGGGCTGTTGTTCAGGGGTAGTTGCTCCTGTGAGGCTAGAGTTGTTTCTAATAGACCCTGTGCTTGAGTGTGTGTTCCCCATCATCGAATCGTGGCCGATAAGGGTATTTTCTCCGTCGTTATCGAAGTCGATCCCAGAGGCAAAAGGTCTGCTGCTAGTGGATCTGGAAGCAGTTGAGCTAGTACCGTCCATGTCCACATGTCCCATGAGCATAGCATCACCTTGCATCATACCAGGGAGACCATGTGCATAACCAGTTGCCGCAATATTAAGTGCACTCTCCCTGTCCTTCGCGCGATGGAGGTACACTCCCAACTGTACGTTCTTACTGGATCTCACTTTCTGAATGTAGATATTCCAATGACTTCCTGCGTAAAATACCGTCTTGGAGTAAACCCTCTTCTTCTCCTTCAACCCCCTAACCCCGCGGAACTCAGCACTAAATCTGAACGGAGGGAAATTGGAGTACTTCAGCTCCTCACGCTGGGCAAGATCCATCATTAGTGAGTTATTCCCATTTCCAGACATTGCCGCAACGGTCAACTCTTGTCCGTGTAATAGGGTCCTAGCACCACGAGGTTGGTTGAGGAGGGGGTAAGTTGATCCAAGAGGTTGGTCTGGCAGGGCCATGTGATCCCCAATGACGATAGTGGAGTCCTCAGTAGGAATGATGTATCTCTTTGGAGCCTTACTCCCAGTCGCAAAGACTTCCTCCAAGAAACTAGGTACAGGGCTTCGGCTTGGGGGGAGAGGAACCAATACAGGCGAGGTGGATTTCTCACTCGTGGGCTCCTGAAGAGGTGGGGTCAGTCTAGCTTCCTTGGTTTTCTTCTCTGAGTCGGCATCGTGGACCACATATTTCTCGGCGAGACCAAGTTCTGGTGAGTGTAATGGTGCATTGAGGACCCTTTGTCGAAAAGAAATTTGGTTCCTTTGGCACGACAAACATTAGCTTTCGAAAATCGATATAGTCTATAGGGGGTAAAACATACCAGAGGGCTTCCCTAATCACATCAACGCTTACAACCGGCCTGCGCAAGATGTCGGTATCCGCTGCAATCCTCTGCAATTCCTCGAAACTCATGTGCATGTAATATATACCATTCTGCAATAAGTCCCTCAATGGCTTCACATCGGCTTCGTGATCTTCCGCCAGGAATTCATCTTCACTTATATTGTCATCCATGGAAAACCCGCTCTCCCGGTCTGGCGCCTTGTCCTTCTCAGCCTCTAAACCTTGGCTTATTCGCCAATTGATGATCTCCTTCACAAAGCAGTATCTTGACCACTCATCCGGCACATAGAAGCCATCAAATCCAATAATTTCTGCTGCCAGTTCCCCAGAGATGCCATCCCATTCGGTCATTTCCATCTCCCAACCATCTCTGTATAACATTGCCTTCGCAGAATCCAATAGCCGGTCGGTCTGATGTCCATAATAACTTCCCGTAACAAATTTTAGTACCTTCGCAATATTGCTAGTCTTCAGGTTCCTTAATAAACTAGCAACACAGGACTCCGCCAAGTCTTGAAGATCGAGATAGCTGGCAGCTGCAAGTAACGGCAAGGCATGATTTTCTTCCTTAAGCTCATCCGCATGCCCATAGAGACGTGCCAGTGCAAGTTCGAAGGCATGTTGAGTAATATTTGGATCTGATTGCTCGGGGTAATTGGTATTTCTGATGAGCTCGATTCTCGCCAAGGCCCGCCGTTGAAGCAGGAAGAGAAAAAAGGTGACCTATCGAGAATAAGTCGATGTAGATTATATCTCGTCCCAAACGCGATGATCGTAACATCACTACATGCCCCCTCTAGAAACCCACGGGTATAAATAAACTCATCCAACTTTAGTATATCAGAACCTGAGGTCACAATGATTAGTAAGTCACAATATTACACATCTCCGATCTTGATCACAGTGCTTACCTCTGTAGCTACCCGCTCCAGTAGGCCTACCTGGTGACGTTGGGGACAGGAACATCTTGGTAGGAGTAATGTGCTTGTTTTTCTTATTTCTATCCATTTCCGTCCTATCTCTATCACTTCCGTGCGGTGACGGGTCGTCCACCTCCTTTGTTACCCCTCCTTCCGAGCTGGTAACACTGTGTATAGGTGCACTTGACGTGCTACTGTTTCCGTAGCTGATACGCTTAGCTCCGAAGGCGTGTACCCTAGCTGTATTGGCTGCACTCGAGGCATTTGGATTATTGAAGATGGAGCCATGGCTAGTGCCGAAAGTGCCTGTAGAGCTCGCCGGTAGGTGGGTATTTGAATGAGGCAAAATTGATGACAAGCCATCCGAGGATGTCTGAGGGAAAGCAAGCCCGTTTACATGTGTATATAGGTCTGACATTGTTGGTGGAATGTAGTTTCTGCCTGTTTAGTTGTTCTCGTTTTGTATCGGTAAAAACTGCAATGCATCGCCATTGTCAGTCCTGTGTATTTTCACATCATCGACGTTTGTCCCCCTTGCATCCCCATCACCACCATCCTCGAGTTGCTTTTTAAGCTAATACGTACCAGTTCAGATGATTAGAAGCAGGAACCGGGATTTCGAGATGCGCCTGTCCCGGGATGCTTCTGAGAAAGAAAAAAAGATGCGCAAAGATATGGGGGCCGTGATAACGATGAGGACGAGTCGTGTCTTGTATGGCTGGTTGTTATAGATGCCTCCTATGTTATGCACCTCCAACAAGAAGTAAGTACCTGTACGATATGATTCGAATCCAACCTGGGTTCATGCAAGCATGTCAGATCGGGCCACTTTGGTTTTAAATGCAGGCCGGCTTGCAGCAGGCACAGCAGGTGGCCACTGGGAGATCCGAGGTGAAAGGCAGTGTCCAATGGTGAAGGTAACTCCAATGAGTGTTTTTGAACAAGATGTAGTTCTAGGAAGCGGGGAGTGAGGTGATTTGAGAGGAGCGGATAAAGGACCCAGAAGTACCTCACGCTGGCAAATGGAAAACCCTTGAACCAACCTCGCATCACGGAACACTGTCTCGGGTCGATTTAGTGGCAGAGGTAGGGATATTTGGAGGAACGTCGAGAGGCAAGCATCCACGAGTACACCGGGCTTCCCTGTTGCCCGCGATGCAGCAGCGAATTCGAGACGCCAGCCGATCAAGCTGTCGCTGTACGGTGAGAGCGCCAAGCAGCGTGTCAATTTGAGTTTATTATCAATTAATTTCAATATATTGAATATGGAAGGTTCGAAAGTGAAATATCTTCTGTTTACAAATATGAAGCCTACGAGCAACCAGGAAGATTGGGGGGCTTCAGGGTCGGCGTCAGAATCTGAACTTTCATGGCTTAATGGCCTGGCTGCATGCCATAGGTATACCGTATGTACCATTCAAGGGCACGCGGTCAAGTCATCGTGCAGTGCAGTGGGGAGCCCATCCATGACCAGAGTAACCACATAACTGCCGTCATATGCGACCTGGAGATAATTCCTTTTTGCGGCTGTTCGAGAAGCTTTGCAAGCAGCTAAATAGCTACTGAGTTTACTCAGTAGCAATGTTTGAGAAAAGCTGGTGCTCCAAAAAACTATATGAGTATTATATATATATATTGCTCGTCTTGTAGGCGCAACTGCGCATTATGATATGTAGTCATCTGTCATGTGATCAAACAGTCATATCGAAGCCCTTCCTCACTGGATATCCTGCCTTATTAAATAGAATTACCAGTCCCAAGCGAAACAACAGAGGTGAGATAGATTTCGAAGGAGCTTGAGCTCGGTGGGGGCAGTCGGCCTTGATAGCCGCATCATGCCTGCCTGTTCGAAGGCTGCAACAACTTTAGGAATGACTTTGGCAATGTGAGAATGTATCCTCTCAGGGAAAAAGACGAGACGTCTCAAGGCTTTTGGACACCAATCTTCAGGGGCTGCCTTATAGCTCTATAACATCTCTGGCTTGTGGTAAGTGTCTTGGTTACGTGAGAATGATGAATGTCGAGCTTTGCTTTGTACCTGATAAATGCAATACTGCTTTTGGGTCCATATTGATGCACTTTAGTATCATTATTTTCTGTATATATTTTTAGATAAAAGGAATATCATGTGCCTTTGCTCTCTTCTCTTTTCTCTGTAGGCCTATATAATATAGAACGAATTATATATCACTTTGAGCCCTCTTCTTCTGCGGCTTCACTTTGCGTCTTTCATGCTTGCTCCCTCAACTCCTACCCTTCGACTCCTCTCTCTCTTTCTAGGCCTGGATAATATAATATAGAACAAAAATATCCACAACTCAACCCCAATCTCTTCTCCAGGTTTCTATACCATTCTGAAATCTCCTCTTTTGCAGTTCCCCTGTGCGCCCTCATACTCTCAGAATCGAAAAGGATATAACTACTTCCCAACCTACCATAATCGAAGTGCAAGTCTCAATGTCCACCTCAGACAATTTCATTTCCTTTCTCACACCATGTAGTGTGGGGCTTCTGGCCTGTTTTATGTCCATCCTGCAGCCCATCCTCTCCTATAGACATCGCTCAGGATATTAAATACCTTACTCATACCTACCGAGCTTTGGGCCCCATCCTTACAGCGTCTCTTGCCTCGCTGTGCATATCATTCCCCGATTGTACACTAAATCTCAAGCCCTGTCAGCTTTGTCAAAAGCAAAGGATTGAATGTTATAGGCTATATCGACTACTAGCATAATCTTCCCGCCCGGGTTGTGCGCAGCACCCTCAACTCCCTCCTTCAAGCGTCACCGGAATATCAACTATGTATGTAGAAGTGTTTGCCAGCACAATTCCCGAACTGCGATTATTGAAACTTCAGATAAAGTGCCCGCACCTTATTTACGCCTTTTTTTTTTAAAAAAAAGGCTATACCCGCAATCGACCTAAGATCATGACAGGGTCCTGAAGCCAAGGTTCGACCTAAGCTTTCGGTACAAGAAGCGAGTCCAGTCCCGAGCCTAAGATGGGACAAAAGCACGCAAACGTAAATACATCAACCCAGCGCCTTTGCCGCCAAATCTAAGTGAGGTTAAAATTCGTAAAGAAACTCTCAACAAATTCCACTGTGACCTCTTTATTGACCTTCCGCAACCACTGCGTCCTGTCATCCGGCAGTACAGGAAAGGCAACATACTTTCCTGTTTCCGGACCCATCTCACAAATTCTGCACCCAGTGTCGACCATCTCCAGGATATGTCTCTACACTTGCAGTTCCCCTTTTTCCGGTCCTGCATTGTGTGTAGTTGACCAACGCTTTCCTGTTCTACCTCAAAACCCTTCTCCGTGACAACTCCTCGTACTTCCGATGTAGTCACTTGCTTCGCCAGTCTATCGGCTTCCTCGTTGCCGAATATTCCGACCTGGGCTTTCACCCATCCAAACCTTACTGATTCTTCTCCTACCAGCTCCTACCTTCTCCCGATCTCATCAACCAACCACTTCAAATCCACAGTCCTCGCATCTTGAGACTTGCACGCATTGACAATAGCCATAATTGCTGCTTTTGAGTCTGTCACTCGTTCTGTCGAGCCACCTTTAGAACTCCCCTAATTCCAGCAATCTCTAAATCCCAGACCGTTGCTATTTTCTCTCTTTCCTTAATCTACTGCAAACCATTCTCCGCCTACTGCTTGCTGCCATCAGTGTAGAAAATCTGGCGACCTTCTGCAGCCTCGTTGATTCTCAATCCCCTTGCCTCTTTTAGTGCGACCACACTGGGGTTCCAGTACTCCCTGTTGACATTTTCCACCTAAGCTAAACTCACCCTCGTCTCCCTCTTCCTCTTCCACTTCCAAGATTCTTCTCCGAATTACTTCTCCAATTGGTGTGGTCTCCCCTTCTTAGACCCTATTGTCCCCGAGTATGGTATCCCCCATTGTTGAAGGATCCCTCATCATCTTTATTGTCAGCACTGCTTGTGCCGCCTCGATAGCCATCTGTGGTGGCTGCAATCTGGTTAACCAATTCCCTTCTCACTCCTCTTGTCACTCCAGTCATGCCGCCCATATGCCCTTCGATACATAGGACAGCATACTGATCTTCTGACAATCTGAAATGCTAGCTCTTACTCGAATCATGCAAACTATTTGAGAAGAGCATGGCCAAACTGTTCGCGAAGGCTTGTGGACCTTGCTCAAGGCAGCCTGGTACTTGGACAACAACACTACCGACAGGCAGTAGAGCAATCGAATCATTAGAAGATTTGACAAAAGACATGACTTGCCTGCTCACCACAGTTAGTTAGTAGTAATACAGAAAGGGGGCAAAGCATATACTATTTCCCAGTTGTCCGGTTGAAATGATTGCTTTGTTTCTATGTGGGCCCTTCCTTGATATCTACTGATACAGTCAACCTCTATAACTGTATCCTCTATATCCATATAACCTCTGTTATTGTATCAAAATACTTTTCATAATAGGGATATTACTCTTAGAAAGTCACTTCTGTATCCACATAATCTCTCTATTTGCATGACACACTACGCCTCCAGCCCCATGCTAACACAGGTTTCACTGTAGTCCCGCAACATGACAGTGAACAGTTTGAGAATGGTAGGATGCAGATAGAAAGGTGTATGCGTCATCAGTTAACTGATGTCAATCCTTCACACTTTTATCTCCGAGGGAACTCTCAAGGCTAGGATTGATGCTCCTTCTGTGCATCGTAACCCGAAGGGCTAGCTACAGGGTCGTGGAGATTTAGTGGTCCATGAAGAATTCAAAATTCAGAGTCATACCAGATCTGGAGGCAGTTGGAGGAGAGATATGATGAGAGAGGGTTTCTGTTGCTGGTGTTTTGATATTCAACGTTGGCCTGGTTGGCGCGAACCAAAAGAGCAGGCTTTATAATAAGTTCCATGCATACACACTCCTTTGTGTAGTTGCATATCTAATGTAGGATAATCTATAGCCTCGTATACTGTACTTTACGATTCAATAGGGGATCGAATTACTTTCAAAAATTTCACGTTATATAGATGGTAACTTCGACTACAAGAAAGTGTTAATCTAGATTTCCTTGTATGTTGTGTGGTTTGTGTATGCTTGCGGTCCCTCTTAGCTTGAGTATTAAGTATACAACTACCCCAACATTTCAGCAAAGTTTCTCCATGCTCTAAATCATTTACAGACCACAGAATTGAAATACCCACCTGAGGAGCCTGTAGTCTCGCGATCCATGAAGTATGTAGTTGACGAAATATGTATAGGCCATACGTTCAATCGCCTGGTTAGTATTAATCCTTGTGGATTACCTGTTTAGGTAGAAACTTTTGTTTAGGATTAGACTAGTTTGGTCCTTCATTAGCCTTGATTAGGTTTAACCAGACTAGATTAGGATTAGTCCCGGAGCACATGTCAGCACCTTATACAGATGTCTCTAGATATATGTGCAAACCCACGAGCTATTTGTCCTCATCCTTAACTAGACTACTCATCTCTAGGTACGAGATCACTTGTGGGACTACCTCTCCCCATAATCTAGTTGCACCTCTCGCCCTCGACGTCCCAAAGGCCTCATATCCAAAATCGAAGGCTTCACATCCGAACTCTTTCACTAGCATTTCTGGCATTTTCCAATGAATCAAGCAGAATCTTCAATTCTGTTGTACTATCGATTCATAAAGCTGTCATTTGGAAGGCTGTTTGAAGGAGGTCCATGGCAAGAATCCGAGTAAGGTATTGGCAATTTCATTTAGCCCTTATAGTAAGTATCGTATGCTAATCAGGGTTTTTACATAGGAATAGTAAGAAATACTTTAGCAACTTTGGCCTGGGGTCCCAAGTGGCTATCAAACCAAGCATAAAAACTCACTCCCTGTCGGCTACAATATGGTGGCCTTTTCATGTGGAGGACTGTTCAAAGACTGGTGCTCGTTGGACAATAATCAGATCATCTGCCTGTGAAAGCAATCCGTTTGTGCATGGGCACCAGGTTTTGGCATCTAACAAACCTTGATAGTGCGATGTGGCAGCGATACATAGAAACTATGTTGCCCATAAAATCACTAGAGAATTGACCTATTGTGCATTTCAATAGAGGAAGGAGAGAAAGCAATACTGTATGTATATGGAAGGCTGTTTACACTGACAACCACTGAGTACATATTCTTAACTGTCTACACAACACAGATCACAATGCTTGCATGATCCGGCGTGGGCGCGCGTGTCAAAATATAAGGCGAGGCACATGCCCGAATTGAAAGGTAAATAAGCCGTACATATATCTATCTCTACATAATAATAATGTTACGGTATCCGTACTCACTAGCCATTCCGGAATCTGGGTAGGTCGGGAAGCCAAGCATTTCGGGGAATTCAGAGATTGTTCTATATGTTCCTCCGGTCCAGCTACAAACCAGACTAGGCCGGGTCAAAATACGTTCTGCACTGCATATTTGGATAAGCGAGCGCTCGGTACCTGAACCATGGTTACTCATGTTTATGTAGGGTAGGTACTCCGTACATGCAGTAATCAAATAGGTGATAAACAAATAAATAAATAAACAACACACATCCGAGACACCAGTCGGAAATCCTCAAACGTCACCTAGACCATTTCACGCTGTCAAATAACAGATGCACAAACAATGCATCAAAACACAAACGCCGTCAGCAACGCCATCACCCCATCGTCTCCTCTTCTAAGAAAGGTAATTTAACAACAAAATTCGAATCAGAAGCTTGTATTGTAGTTCAGAAAACCGAGAACGAAATCGACAATCAAAAATAAAATCACTCAACAGAGGCTGGTTGAGAGCCGCTGCTGAGGAACTGTCGTAGATGTAGAGTGAATTGTAACTCAAAGATGCTTTGTCGTCAATTTACCTCCAAAGTGTTTATCCAGTCGGTGACTTTAGGCACTGCTTTCCCCTGCGGATTGTCGATGTTGTGGGAATTCGGTATAATCGACTGCACGAACCAGCCTAAAGGAACCACCGGACGAATTCTAAGCCCAGAACAACGGCAGATAGTGAGAAAAAGGAAAATACGGACGAAAAAAAAAAGGTTGCTAGAAGGGATAGGAAAAAACCCAATCCTTATATCCTTCTTTCCTTTCCCAGTACCAAAAGAACCCATCCCTAGCCCAAAGAAATGAGGTGACCTACTTTTCTTTTTGACCTTGTCCCATGTTTTCCCTGTAGCCATCGCAGCTGCGGGAGCGGATACCTGGGTCTCTTCTGGCTCCAGTTCCAGCTCTTCGTTCTCTCTGACCTTTTTCCTCGTACACGCCCGCCCAAGCAAGCCCATCATAATCCGCGCAAACTCAACCCTTCCCGCTGTCTCAACGAGCGACAAAACCCTTCCTTTGCTGTACACAAGCTCTTCACTTCTTGGAGGAGGGTCTCCTCGCTCCATGTATGCCAGGTATCTGCCGGAGGCGGATAGAGTATTTATAGATACACATGGAGCCTGTTTTGCGGTTACTGAAACGACATATGAAAAGTATTGTGTATCACGGGAGGTAGTGTCATCATAGATAGTATATGCGGCCTCCCGTCGGCGGTCTTGCAAAATTGTGAGTAGGGTCTTCAGGTCGGCCAGGGCGGAGCGTTTCACGTCCACAAATTCATCCCAGTCTCTAGTCTTTTTCATACACAGGAGTGACAGGTCAGCAAACAACATATGCTCCAGAATGCACCATCATGGTTTTTATTTATTCGGACTCACAATGACGGCGAAAAGTGGACCCAAGCCTCGCTTTTTGCTTGTCCACTCCCGAGGAGATACTCCTGGCATTGGATCTTTCGTTGCCCTCCAACAGAGATCCTCTCTCATGTGCACTTTAATTCTATCCTCATTATTAGGTCCAATCCTGATCCTCCTATGACCATACATAGTGATCGACCATGCGTAGCGAAGATCCTCGAATGCAAGACAATCCTCAAACTCATGACATATCGCCCGAAGGAAACTGATGGCCAATGGGCGATTCGCCCCAGCGAGACTCCCAATAGGCTTAAGTGGGTGTTCAGTTGATATGCTTCGCCGTGAGGGCTTGTCCCGGGACTTGATCAACGGCTCTCTTTCCTCACCGTTCACTGCATGCGCCAGCAGCAGATCCGTATCGACATAGTATTTCAGTTCCGATAGGCATTGTTTCCATAGTGACGGTAATTGAAGACCCTGAATAGCAACATCTCCCCCGGACTTTATCGGTACCCCAGTCAAAAAGGAGTGCACCTCCGGATCTCCCTTCTCTAGCGACGGTAACGGTGACTGAACCACCTCCTCAATTTCTGCATTTTCCACCAGCCTAACCTTTAGTAACTCCAAGACGCTAGGGTTTTTAAATCGAGGCTCCTCATAGGCGTAGTGATTGCCGGGGACCATTGCAAGCAATGCCTTCGTGTATGGTGTCTGGTGCGCTTTGTACGTTGACCCCTGGGGGTATTTCTCCAGCAACTCATCTCTCTGTCTCTTTTTTTTGTCACGCTTCTGTTTCTTTCGGAGGGCTTTGGCTGATTCGCGACCGGCTTCGGATCCAGACTCTGCTACCTGTAGGCCAGGGGGTGTTAGGAAGGAAGTCCATTTCGTAGCCATGATGTATTGGTGGCTTTCCTCACGATGTGAAGTCTAAAATTAAAATGGTACCCTGGTAGAGGGCTGCTGATAGCCAGGGTGCAAGTCTTATATAGACTGTGGGGTTATTTGTGATAAGCTTTCATAAATGACGTCCTAGGGAGGGTGGATCCTATTTCACTTCCAACGATGATGACCGCCCCCGCGTAGATAGCTTGGTGGGCATAATTATCATCACCCGTTGCAGCCCGAGCTGACGTTAATTAAAATACTGTACATGCTGAGGGACAAACTGCGGCCACAGCTGGTCGGTCAGCCTACAACCGTCGTCCAGATCAGAGCCTGCCTCTGTAATGCAGCAGTAAACCAGGGAAATATATGTATGTGTTCCAGATCTATGTACCAGTAAGTAGGCACCGTGTAGAAGCAGCACCACACTGCACTGCACATGCCTCATGCAGCTAAAAGACTGGCCTTGGGGAAGTTGACACAGAAATACGTCAACATGTTGTACTGTTACCTATAGTACACTCTGGTACAAAGTCGACACCCTTATCAAATGCAGAGCCTCCACGCTTGTTTGCTGGCAGTCAGCTGCCAGTGTTAAAGCTGGAGGACGTCAGTTGATGTATCAGTATGTAATTACTGTAGGTACTTGGGGTTTAGGTCCCATGATGCGGATGAAGAAGTTTCCGTGAACACGAGTAATTCACGGTGATGTGATTGACTCGGTCTCGGGAATGTTGTCATTATCAGGAGAAGAACTTGAAGTACAGTACTTACCGGCAGTGCCTTTTGCTCTTTTGATTAGATGCTCTTTTGATTAGAGGGATCCAGAGCAGATTGGTGTGGTGGGTATGCAGGTCGTCGCATCTGTTCGTCCCAACATCGAATCGTACTGTACTCTTATGCTGGCCCTGAACCAGTTCTGAATCAGACCCATAACAGTAGATGCAGTGATACCAGTGCATATGCACAAATATGAAAGGGTTTAAGTACCCAACACCAGCTCTTGGGCACTTGACAAATGCTTCTCCTTCATACTTGAGGAGACTTGCCATGATACCTTCAGGATAGCCAGCAATTATACCCATATCATTATATACCAATCAAAGTAGGCCTCATCAAAGGCACTACGGAGTGCTTGCACCAGAGCACCTCCCGAACCATCTCTCTCCAATTGTAACTATCCATTAATTGCAGCAATTATACCAATAATGCTCAAACCCACCCTCCCCCTTCACACCCTGACCCGCCTCTCCGCCACCCCCCGCACCCGCGCCCTCTCCCTCCTCAACACAATCCAATACACCCACCCCCCCAGCTGTCCCTGCCACACCAACCCCTCCCTCTCCCATCACCAGCAAAGCCAGCGAGCTGCTACATCAATACTAACCTCTGCCGCCCAAGCATCGAGGGGGTATGCTACCCCGGTCACCCCCCAACGACCACAGGGGAACAGGGAATATGCATTTGAGATGGCGAGCTCGACAGTGAGGTTTGGCTCGGGGTGTACGAAGGAGGTGGGGATGGATTTTGCGAATATGGGACTGGGAAGAGGTGGGAGGCTGGATGGGAGTGGGGGGAAGGTGCTTGTGGTGACGGATGGTACGGTGGAAAAACTGCCGGTGATGGAGACGGTGGTGCAGAGTTTGGAGTGGGAGGGTGTTAGGTGGGAGATTTTTAGTAGGACTAGGGTGGAGCCGAAGGATTATTCGTGAGTAGGGAATGCTGCGTTTAAACTCTGCCTGGTTTTTCGAAATCTTGTTTACTTTGGTGATTTGAGATCTGGGGCTAATGGAGTAGGAGAGCGTAGAGTGAGAGAGGCAATCGACTTTGGCAAGAGGATAAACGCAGATGCATATCTTGCAGTGGGAGGAGGGAGTGTAATGGACACCGCAAAATTGATAAATCTCTACGGCTGCTATCCCGAGGCCGATCTAATGGATTTCGTAACCTGCCACCTACACATCCATCTCTACTCTACTTCTAACTCATACTCAGGTCAACGCCCCTCTCGGTAAAGGCCTCCCCATCGACAAACCCCTCAAACCCCTTATCTGCATCCCCACCACCGCCGGCACCGGCTCCGAAACCACCGGCACCGCTATCTTTGACATCGTCTCCTCCAGCACCAAAACCGGCATCTCCCACCGCAACCTCAAGCCCACCCTCGGCATCATCGATTCATTAAACACCCACACCCTCCCCCCCGCAATCACTGCTTCTACTGGATTAGACGTGCTTTGCCATAGCTTAGAATCGCTTACGGCGATCCCATACCAAGAGCGAGAGGCCGCAAAATCGGGAAATCCTCTCCATAGGCCCGCGTACCAGGGCGCGAATCCAATCTCGGATGTATTCTCGTTCACGGCGTTGAAGCTCTGCGCGGAGTATCTCCCGCGGGCGACGCATGACCAGGAGGATGTGGAGGCGCGGGAGAAGATGGCTCTTGCGGCCACCCTCGCGGGAGTTGGGTTTGGGAATGCAGGTGTCCATCTCTGCCATGGAATGAGCTACCCGATATCAGGGCTAAACCCCGCGGGGTATAAACACGCGGGATACTCTGTCCCGCACCCAATAATCCCCCATGGGGTCTCAGTCGCAGTTACTGCACCAGCGGTGTTTAAGTTTACGGCGTCGTCGAGCCCGGAAAGGCATCTCCAGGCGGCGGAAACATTTGGGGTGGACATTAATAATGCCAAGAGGGAGAGTGCGGGAGAGGTGTTATCGGAGGCGATTAAGCGGTTTCTGGAGAAGCTGGGGGGTCAGCCGAGGGGGCTGAAGGAGCTGGGGATTAAAAGAGGGGATATTGACAAGTTGGTGGACGGGACGGTGCCCCAGAGGAGGGTGTTGGTGTTGGCGCCGGGGTTGGCGGGGCAAGGGAAGGTGGTGATGCAGGAAGGGGAAGTGGAGGCGCAGAGGGAGGAGTTGGCAGGGTTGCTAGAGGAGGCGATGGAGTGGTGAGGGGAGATGGGGAGATGGGGTCTTCCTAATGTCGTTTTCCCGTGCTTATCTAGATAAATGAGAGGCTGCATCTAGCCAGGCCCACTAAATATATTTGAGATACTTACTAGTACCCTCAAACTAGTCATTACCCTGAAAGTCTCAGAATGTATTTTCTAGCATTAGTCGTTTCCCGACCTCTCATTCAGACCTGCGCATACCGCCTCCAAGAAAGTCTTAAAAATCAGATCCTCCGAATCTGCAACTCCTCCAGGGGGGTTTGTGCTCTTGTCATCATCATCACCCATCACTACTACATACTCGAGATGAGTCGTTTCCTTTGACGCTCAAGATCCAACGTTCCTTATGTACCTCACAGAGCACATATCCCCCCCTACCTAACACCCCGCCTCCCGGTCTTTGCTGATTGCTCATTTTCGTCGGGGGACATCTCCAAGTGAAGTGGCCGCCGCCAACCCAACACGGCCCCCCACGGCGCCCCCCGCCCCCCCACCTCCCTCAATGCTTGGATGGAATATAGATAGTGTTTTTTTTTTTTATCGTATCAGTGATGACGCAAAGGCTGCTGTGTGGGGAAAAACTTTATAATAAAGATATAATGATATATTTGCATTTTACATACCTTACTGTTGTCATCATTATGCCCAATGATTTTTTTTATTTTCTTTGAAGGCAGGCTGGGCGTGCGTATTGAGGTACAGTGGTTCCAACTGCCCCCCTTCCCTTTCAAATTGGCTCCGTGAACATACAGGTAGTAGGATTCGAAGTGGTTGGTAAGTTTTCACTGGCGCCCGTTGACTTCACAGAAATCATCGATTTACGAAACTCAAATCTGAGCATATCAGGTGGGTAAATAAAAGTTCTTCTACCTGGATAGATCAAGTGAAAGCTATACGAGGGTATCTTTCAGCTTCGGGGTAATATGCTCTTGTACACAGTTAATAAATATACTAAAGGAAATAACAGAAAATATCAATTAAGCTCACACAAATGCCCGCAAATAATCCATCTTCCCCCATAGCCTCTCAAAATCACTGCAGCTCATCCTTCCTAAGCTGTATGTATCTCCTCCCCTGGCTTTTCCGCACCCTTATCCTCCTGCTCCTCACCCGACCCCTCAGGGAGAGTAGGCCAAGCTTGCAACAATCCTTCCATACGATCCTCTTCCCCTCTCCTCCTATACGCCCTCCTCTGCCTTCCCCCCCCAGCAGCCTGCTTTGCCTTGACCTGTTTCCCCTTATTCGCCAACCTTTGCACCAGCTCATTGACCTCATTCAATGTAATCCTAATCCTGACTCTTTGATACTTCTGTACTGCCTCTATTAATACTTTTCTAGTCTTAAAAACATCCTGGACAGTATCGTAACCATCTTCCTCAGCATTAGGTAAGTTAATCCTCTGTTGGTAAAAGGAACCGTGGTAGCCGGTGGCGTTAATAAGCTTCTCGACTAAATTATCGTTTTGATGATCACTATATATCGACGGCAGAGGCTCGCCAGTCTGTTTGACTATATTACCAAGGAATAAGTCGGTCGCGAGCTCCAATGGGGTTTTCCCACCAGCGTTCTCCTTGTGGAGTAGATCTGGTCTGGCTTCAATGTACAGCTTTGCCAACTGGGATCGGCCGTTGGTGATAACCTGATGGATGGGAAAGAATATCAGCATAAATAACCCTTTCAATTGAAAATTCAATACTTACATGATGTATGGGAAGGTTTCCCCCCCCCCATTGAAGACATCCAGCCCCTGCCACCCGAGATACGTAGCAAATACTCAATCCCAGGCAGAAACGTTTTGATGTCAACAAAAATATGCCAGATTGTTGCCAATTCACCCTTATACAATGTACGATGAGCTATCATCTGCTTGATATCGACGTCTTTCGGGAGGCACGAAAGAAGCCTCTTTGCATTTTCAACCGCTTCCATGTTGAGGGGATTATAGATACTGAGGTTGTTCCTGAGTCCAAAAGCAATATGAACGAAATTCAGGCCGTCAATGGTCGTTGCTTGTAAATCCGCACCCTTCGCAATCATGTACTTTATTGCCCAATCATTCCTGCGTGGAGTAGAGGTGTGAGTCCGCCGTCGCATCGGGCTTCCAGTAATTCCGGGAACTTTGAAAACCAAAAGTCAAGCACAGCGATTGATCCTTTCCCATTCCAACCTTGGATCGTCAGATGGGCAAGTATTTCACTATCCAGCCCAATAGCATCCTCGACCACCTTTGCAAGATCAGGTTGTGCTGCGAGCACCTTAGCACGCTTGTTATCTGGATAAATTCCTGCAAACAGTGGAGGGGCCTATCGGAGAGAAGCCAATGCACTACTGACGTCAGCTCACATGGCTTATACATTTCTGAGTTCAATAACTAAGTCTTACCTGAGTCTATGTTACCCTGATGGGCTGCAATATGGAGTTAGCTTCTCTGTACCAGTTTCGGATCCGGTATTTGGGTTTACTGACTTCGCCCAATCCTTTCTCTTCCGACCATTCATTGTCAAGCCAAGGTAATGTTCAGGTTTCACCGTGCCTTTTTCATGACCGGCATTTTCTAATGCTGCGTAGTCTAGGCCGCATCCAGTAGCCTTGATAAAGGTTTCGAGAATCGATGTCTTTCCGAGCCGGAGTGCATTGCACAAATTATCACTGTGGCTTGTAGGATATGAGAGTACTGGGTTGATTAGGCGCCATTGGCCGTCATCCTCGGCGGTACGTGCAAGCTCAAGCAGGGTCAGGATAACATCAACTTTATCATTGTTGATTGCCCAACTCAAGAGAGTCTCATAGGTCCGCCCGCCTTCATAATTCATCATAAACGAGGCACTAATCATAGTCTACGCTATTGTCAGTGTGATACCGATAGTTTTGATGAATATCACAACATACCAAAGGAGAGATCTCGCTTTTAACAATATGTGGCTGGAATCCCATGTTGTCAATAGTGGATACTTCGATAATAGCCTCTTTGACGATACCAGTACCTTCCTCGTCGAGAGTATAGCGGTACTTTTTCTCTGTTGAGTTCTTTGGCACATATTGGACTTGGGCAAGAGCAAAAATGATTCTAGCCAGTTCTATGTGCCCTCGAGTGACCGCAATGACGAATGGATTCAAGTTCGCAGCATGGAAAGGGCGGTCACCAGTCGCTACTAGAAGTGGCTCACTACTCGAGTCAGAGTAAGCTTTAATGGTTAGTTTTTTCACTGTTTCGCAATCGCCGCTCCATGTTGCTTCAAATCTGAAGTTATCAGCAAAGTCTCACATCGCAATCCAGAAGGTAAACATACAACTTTAGATATGCCTCTTTCTTGTCATCATCCAAATCCGACATTACGAACTTGAAATCTCCGTCCCATGGCTTCTCCTCCAGTTTCCATTCCTTTTGGGCTACATAGGGCTGTTCTTGGGAAATAGCTTTCGCCGCTTCTTCCGGATAAAGCTCATAGTATGATCGTGCTCCTTTACTGATGAGATGCTTCTCCACGCATTCAAAATATGATATTGCTGCTTCAACGTCCCGCTTTAGAGCCTCGCGCCCCTGTTGTTTCTTCGCGTGGTTCTCTACCTTCACCAGATTGTTTGCTTTCAATTGTTTATTATACAATTTGGCTGTCAACTGAGCGTAGAATCTTTTATATGAGCATGGCGGGTATTGCTCATAGAAGCTGGCATCCACTTCCTCACTCAGCTGAATGGGCTCAGAAATAAGGTTATTGTCTGAGGACAGCTTCAGTAACTTTATATTGTCCCGCACGAGGTCCAGTACGGTCGTTTGTTAGCCCCATTCGTGTCCTTATCGTTATAGGATTCATTCAGTACAGTCGATGGATCGGCTCCGGCTTCCAATAGCGGCTGAATAACATCAAGAGTCTTGCGGATGGCTCTTTCCAGAGGCTGCTTAATGTAACACACCCATGTATCTTTAGTTACTTCAGTTGACCCGAAACAACCAATCCTCTGCAGCGGCTTTCTCCCACGAAGTGAGAGGTAGTCTTGATATGAAGCAGTACTTGAAGCTCCATTCTGTAATAACTTCAATACTGCCAATTTGTCACTCAGTGAAATCCTACAGGAGGTCAGTAAGGAGGTAAAAGCAGAGGTTACGACACACTTACGCAGTCATGAGTGGACTCTCGACCAGATTTGCATGAGTAGATTTACCGCACCAGTCTGGAGTGTTTGATGCAAGATTATTCATCACTCCTCGAGCGGCCGGCCCTATATCGAAATCATTTGAGCAGGGTCTCGCAGAAACTCTCGAAAAGGAGACATACCATCAACCCTCAGTATCACATCCAGAACCTCTGCAGGACTGATATCACTCATTCCCACTGGGTAGGCTCGGTTAAGAGCCACAGCATAGTGCAATGCAGTAGCGTTATTAACACTGTTTGCTTGGGCACAACTAGCACCAATGCGAAGAAGTGTACTCAAGACGGATGTGACTTTATCCTTCGTGGGTAATGTGAGGGGGAGTGTCAGCGTGAGGATGAGTTTGGGTTCCATGCCTGGGTTAGGTTTCAATTTGATTCTGATGTTGCAACGTCAGCCGGCGAGAACAACAAGGGGGGGAAAGCGACTTACGGGAGAAGCACATCTGCGCCGAAAGAGGAAACCAGGGTCTCTAACACCACTTCCTGATTTTCAGAACCTACTAAAATAGCATGATGAAGAGGAGCCATCCTAAACAATCAATCAGTATTTTCCCACCTGAGGAGCAATGTCAGCACTCACCCGAAGTACCAATCCAGAGCATTCACATCTAATATATCTGGTTCCTCTGGATTCTCTTCTGCTAAACTATCATCACTTGCTTCCTTTTCTTTCCTTTTGACTTTCACGAAGGAGTGTCCAGCAGACGTCTTCTCGCAATCCTTTGAAGCAGCATAGTCTTCCGAATCAGATACATCAACCTCTTCTGGTCTGGGTACAACAACATCCATAGGATTCTCCTCTTTGACTCCCACCTGTTGCACATTCCGTAGGAATCCGTAACTTGTCTTCCTTCTCCAATTTCTCTTCCTCGTTCGCCTCACTTTTCCGCAATAGCACATTGACGAAGTCATTTTGGCCCCGGGCAGCGGCTATGTGCAAGGCAGTCCTGCCATCTTGAAGTCTAGCAATCATCCTCGCGCCTCCGTCAATCAAAGCCTGGAATATTTCCAAGGAATCTGAGCTCATAGCCGCAACATGTAGTGGCGTTCGTCCACAATGGTCTCGACGGTTGACGTTTGTCTTCCCTGGCTAGCCATTCTTTGACTTTGAAGACATCATTATTGACAATTGCATTAAACAAAATCTCAGAGTCCGAGATATATGCCATATTGGTATAGTCATCTGCGTCAAGTGGATGGAATGAGCCAATCTCTTGCCTTCCTGGGTCATCTTGGAGGAATACCACTCGCCCAGAAACATAGCGCTGTTGGCCATGTGAGCTTAGTTTTCGGTACAATGAGAAGGGGCTAGACTGACTTTGCTTTCCTCCTCAGAGACTGCTTTCTCTTCATCAGTTTCAGGGGTTGGACAGTAACCACAACAATCCTGAGCGATCTCGGCCACAGTTCCAAGGAAAACTAAAACATATCAAAACTCTGGTTCAAATCCTTGGACAATAGAGCTAACCTGGATGAGGGTGTAGTTTCACTTCTCTGATGGGAGGTCTATTATTTTCATTCCACCTAAGTCAAATTAGTGCTATGTCCTTTCTAGTCTCGCGAGTGGGCATTTACTCCGCATTCAGGAGGATATCTTTGGCATAGAACATCCTCTCAATTTTTTTCGCATTGTAACTTGGTCATAAGTCAGCTAGCAATATTGGCTTCGTTTAAAATTAAACTTACACTTTTCCATACGAAATAGTAAAGGTATTATAACCGCTCACGGCTTCCTCGAACTGCCATTCTGGGATCTCATCATCCAACTCTCCCTTCAAGTTTTTGTGATCCCTCCTCCAGGGCCTGCGGGGTGCCCCACCCCTTTCTACTCGTCGTTTGTCGCCATATCTGAATGAACTAGTAAGCCTGACGTTTCCATATGCGCTCTGGAGAGGTAAAACCTACTCTTCGCGATCAACAGCGTTCGGTAGTCTCTCAAGCACGAGCAGCCTCGCCAATCCAACGGTTCCTATTCATCAAGAGTCAGATAAAGACGTAAGCACCAGGTAGAGCTGTGTGCGCTCTTACTTGCAAAACTCCGCTCGAAAATCGTCGGGTCAATTCTTGAACGGTCCAGGAAATCACAGTAAACCTCAAACCCACGGTGGCTATACTTAGATTAGAAAGACGACTCTCGTAGGTGGGTGAGCGTCGTGACAAATCCATGTCGTTACATTGGGTCATGAACGCAGCGAGTCTAGGTCGGGCCTCTATCAGCATGTAGACATGGGAAAATTGTTGCATGTAGCACTTACGCCCTTGGACTCGCAAAAACCGAGGTCCCATTATACGCCACGCAAGAGCCTATGGGCTCATATCAACACTTGAATCCAATACCATGGGGATATTATAACTTACAGTTAACGTCAAATCCTGTCAATATCTGGCTGGAATGTGGATAATTGTTAGGATGATTACGATAGATACGGATATCAATACTTGCCTGATAGACTTATAAAGCCGAAGCACGATCTAGTGCGAAGTATCAGCCCCGAAGAAATATTGGCCCCTTCCCCCATGCAGCACGTACCTGTACATGGCGGTTTGGGTATTGTGAAGTTATGGTCACACAGTTTTTAGTCCTGACAGTTATAGTCTGTGACATCAAATTATCACAAATATCTTTTTCAATTGCAATCATACGATCAATCGCAGCTTGTTCATCATCAATCCCATATATAAATAGATCAATATCGCTAGCTGGGGCAACATTTTGATGGTAGTATTCTCTCTTGCTCTTCACCGAACCTGCATACGGTTCAGGTACAGGTGCCAGACACGTAGTCACAGCAGAACCCGCTGCTACAATGTTGGACCAATCTAATTGCCTTTTGTTAACATATCTGTTCAAATCTAATGGATTCAAGGACATCATACCGAAGCTTTGAGAAGTGTTCTCCGTGAAGATATTGAAGTTCTTTTGATATTTTTCAAGAGAAGACGCAATTGCGAATTGACCATCTGGTTTCCGTTCTTCTTCCTCCAACGGCATGATATATCTACCATATTTTCTATCAGCAGGCGCTATTGAGATAAGGCAAAGCTCCTTTTACCTTTCCCTCTCCTCTTTACTTTCATTGTCGAGCTTTCTGCCCCGAGTACGAATCTTGCCCTGATTTCCGTTTCCAAAGACATCGATCAAATTGACAAGAATTGTTCTGAACAATTGTATTGCTGGAATCCTGGGCAAACACTGATCGCAGCGAGTTCTCCCAGGCCTGGAATGGCTGCACAAGCTGTCGAATAGGAACCGTAGGGTTTTGCTCAACATGATCCAGGAATTTCTCAACAGGGCAAGGAACGCCAGGAAAGTCGAACTGCAGCTGCGATTTAGACATTTCTCTATCTTCGGATTGCAGTAATGAAGTTGAATTAGAGATTTCCGTAGTACAGGTATGAGCTTAGGGATGCCATAGGCAACGCAGGTAACTTATATACAAGTAGTGCATGGCGTGTCGGGAGATCCGGTAGCTCTGTTGGCCAATGGAAGTGACTCAAACCAGACTAATTGACTCAGAGGCGGAATTGCACACCTCGATCACAGAATTGTGGAGTTTGGAAGACTTGGAAGACGTGTCAGAACGCGTAGCTTCAACGCGCTGACAGGGGCAGTCGCGTTTAGTGGCTACATACGTACCAGATGACCTAGCGCTTATGAGTTTGATGCCAAGACTCTCGCCTTAGTGTTGTGAGTCATGTCATAGACGGTATAGTCCTGAGACGATATATATGTACATACATATACAATATTTCTTTTGAATCCATCACTTATTGTACCTGAGTTTTGAATGGAAACGTAAATACTTAAAACCCATACTTACTTAGAGGTACTTTATACTTTTGTCTGGGATGTTTTAGTCCGAGCCGTCATAGGTCATAAAGAAGACCCTCTATCCCCCTCACTGCGTTCGTCAGAAGTAGGGTCTTGGCATGAGACTACTCTATCCATCGCCGATGGGAGTGCTTAGCAAACCTTCATAAATACAAGCGTCCTCAGTTGAGTTGTGTCAGGGTAATAATACTTCGGCACGGCACCATCAATTACAACGATATATTCTACAAGAAACATTGCAGAATGACCGGAACACTGCACGTTGTCCAACGTTACTGGTTAATCTGTCGGCCCAGCCCCCGTTTTATCAACTCCTTGAGTAGTCCATGCAGTAATGGTGCTCAAACTAATGTCATGAAACCCACGAGATGTTATCTTTGAAATATACAGTCACATCAGTAAATACACCTACGTTTTTTCCCAATACTCAATCATACTTACTTTTCAGGCTGGCAATAACAATTGCTCCATCGGGACACTGGATAATCCAGCAAGATGTAGCTGTGTTACATTTTGAGTATAAAGGCTCGTCCTTAATATCTTACCTCTTCTCTTTGTTTATTATCACCACACTTTTACGATCAGTTCTGCAAGCTTCTTCTGTCTATCTCTCCAAAGCAATCAAGATTCTTCGTCTCCGATACTTCGCCCACAGTAAGACTCTATAACGTTTTTCAATTGGATAATACCGTGGTATGTCAGAAAGGCTTGTGTCTCGGCCTCCTTGTTGCACAAAATTAGGCCGGACATCCGCTGGGAGTTGCAGAACTATTTCAATACCCTTCCCTAACTTGTCATTACTGTGCCCGTTGATACAATCTCCTCCCGGAATAAAGCCCCATACTTTCCGATTCCCTGTGCTTGAATTTGCTGGTAAGCCCAATCAAGTGGACTGGGCAATGTGCGCATTAGTATGACTTCTGTTGATTGAGAATACTACAGCTCTGGTATCCTTCCGTATACTAGCAAAAAGAACCTGAGTGCAAATGGCCACCATCCGTGGGGTAGTCGCCGGCAATCTTCTTGGGCCATACGTAAACCCAGACCACGCCTCTCCATACAGCCGAGGTACAGTAAACTACATAACCTCTCACATGTGGCAGGGTCTGGATGCGTTAACCAGATATATGAAAATCATATAGAATGCTAGTCTGGTTGGCACAAATAGAATGCATATAGTCAAATTTGTGACTATGCATCTAGTATAAGTACGGAGCTGTATCGGGAAAACTTGACAATTCTTTTACCTCCGGTGTCACCTGTCGGTCAATGTGCATAATCTGCTTTCTTGCATCAAAAAGCCCGCTGAGTCGTATATGGCGGCATTTGGCTTGTTCATCTTAAATTCACATACACCTTGTAAAAGTCCTGGCACTTGCGTGAGTCGATCTGTGAACGTAAGTATGTTTCCTACACGAATGTGTGTACAGTCCACGAAAACGCAAGGAGTCACTTAGTCCGGTTAGAGGACCATAACAACCGATAATATTAATAGCCACTTATGGTTCCAGAATAGATCAGATAGCAGTTACCCTCACACTGCCATGGCCTTTGCAATACTTTCTTCCTAGGTTACTCGATGAGCTATTCCCAATAGCCTATTTATTCTTCCAGATCATTTAAATAGACCTATGATGCATACTTAAGCACCGAATCATTAGCGGAGCCGTACGGAACATTTTCCACAATGAGTTAAAAAGATCAGCAGAAAAGGCTGCATTATCAAGGAAACAGGGTTCAGTATCGCTCCGAGAGTGCACTTGCAATTGAGTCATGCTCATATAAGTCCCCCTCTGTAGAATTTGCTTGTATATAGTCGTAGAACTGCTTACCTGGATGTTTATAATGGTCACGTGCTCCAGAAAATATAGTGTGCCTAGGATACATAGTGCAAAGCTAGTCTGGTTGGCACAGTGCAAGCCAGACTAGGATACATATGCGCCACGGACTGAAATAGTACTGCTGCGACTAGACTAATTAAAGAAATATCCGTTCCGAGCCTAGAGTACCGAAATCCTGAAAATAGAAGAGATGGGAGGGGTCAACTTACAGTATACCCAACCAGACTACGGTATACCAGCTTCTCCCAAACCATAGATCATCGAACTCGCCGTTCAGCCATGGCGCCAGATACTACTGTAGATGCGCCAGCGGCTATTGGTTGTTGGACATGTAATTGTATAGAAAACGTTAAACGTTTGTGGGGTACGAACATAAACGTACGCTAGTGGAACGAGTTGAGTTTCGGAACCCTAAGTTTGGTGAAACGTTGGAATTCGAATTCTACCAAGTAAGTAAGCTTCGTTGGTTGGTACCGTTGAGTTCGAAGCTCATGAAGCCTGGAGGAGGCTAACCGGGGGCTTACTTCGGAGCACGGTAGGTACGGTATTTTTAAGTGGCACTGCTGGTTGTCCAGGAAAGGGCGAGAGCGACGTTGGCTCGAGACTTTTAGTTCGAGCCCATACCTACTCCATCACGTACTTACCAGTAGTACTTACCAGTGACGTCCCGCTTATCTGGCCAGCTTGCCGTTTTAACTCTGCCCTTCTGTGTTTACCAATATGGCGGTATGGTTATTTATATTTAAATGGTTAAGATATTCGGTACGTTAGGTGCTTCGATTCTAGATCTACGGTAAGTTGAAGCCGACGCCCTCTACTCGCTTCACGCATAAACCTAACCGGGCTCGCAAATACCACATATGTAAACCCCATAATTGCGAATTGCCCGTGCAGTTGATTCCACCCAGCTCCGCCAGCTGCCTTACCTAACAGACATGTCCACCGTGCGCAGACGACTTATCCACAGTTGTATGGAAAACCTCTGCTGTCAGCCACACACCCCATAGGTTCAGTCTCTACCACACCAGCCCCGATCATCACCAAACTATTCCCAGGCTCCCCTCACCTCCTCCCTCCCTCCCTCCCTCCCTCCCTCCCTCCCTCCACCCCTCCCTCCCTCCCCCGTAAATCTCCCCCTTCCCCGCGAGAAATCAAAAAAAAAAAAAAACAGAACCCCCCTAATCAGCCGTGCTACTCCACAAAGTCCCTGGCTCTCTCAAAGGGGCCTTGGACTATGGAAAATCCTCGTAGGCTTAAGCTAACGAAACCTCCCTCACTGTCGTCTCGAGCCTCAACCTCGTTCTCGTCCCATCTAAGCTCTGCATTCAATTCCGTGAAAGCGCGTTCGTCGGGCTCCCTCCAGCGGACCCCATCTGCCCCAGCACTTCCCGGGTCGTCACACAGTGCGAGATCAGCTGACAGCAACCAACGGTTTCAGTCCTTCTCCCAGCGGCACCAGCCCTTTACTTCATCGTCGTCAACCTCCCTGGACAGAACGAAGGGAAGCTCTCCACTACTGCAGCAACAAGGGTACTACGCTTCATTACTAGCCGAATCGCCAATCGAATTCCACGCCCAGGAGCAACAAGGCGGTCATACTCCACACCGGACTCTTGGTGCCAAATCTACGACGACGATACCACCGCCCACTGTTATGGAATCGTCCAAAAACTCTGCTAGGCAAAGTACTCTGCGTCGAGCCCCGCCCCCACCGCTGAATTACCCTCCCTCGGAACACGGCTCCTCAACGTCAACTTCCTCTGGAGCACCTTTGCTTCGACAATCAATGAGCTTCTCCGCAGCCGATAAGGGCTTCCCGGGGAACCTGAGTCCTGGGCGATTGCCAGATGAGCACAATTTGGTCAAAATATCAAACAGCGTTCGGAAGAAAACCGGGTTTTCCAATTTTATGAATAGTATGCTTGGTTCGCCTAGGCGAGTTGAGATATCAAGTCCCTCGAATCCTGTCCACGTTACCCATGTGGGGTTTAACTTTGTGACAGGGGAATTTACTGTAAGGTTCAGTCGGTTGCTTTGGTGACGCCACACGACTAATAGGCATGCAATACATAGGGATTGCCCAAAGAATGGCAAAAGCTACTCCACGAAAGTGGCATTACGCAAACCGAGCAGGAGCAACACCCCCAAGCTATCAAAGACATTGTTGCCTTCTATACAGATACTACCGGTGGAAAAGCAGACGATGGGGTCTGGAAGAAATTCGATCATGCTCGTCATGATGTTGCAAGTCTAGGTGTTGTCACTCCTGGTTCAACCACAGCATCACGAACCCCTCATCTGAGCGGTACCCCTTCTCTGATGAGCCCGCCGTTAAGTCCTCGCTTTCCGCCAAACAGTCAGAATAGCTTCGAAAATCCTCGCGCACCCCCTCCTATACCCCCTCATGGCAAAAGTCCTTCAGTACCACAAGGTAGTGCTTATGTTCCTGCCAGGGCGCCTCCCCCACCGCCCACTATTTCCAGATCGCAATCATCACCCGCCCCGCCTACGCCTGCAAAAGGGACTACCCCATCTCCATTTGCTGTTCAACAGAGGACATTGGACACATCTCCTTCGGAGAAACCCTTTGAGCCTCCGTCCAGCCTTTTTCCTACTATCGAAGATACTGCACTGGTACATCAGAATTATGCAACCTCTGGAGACGTTTCTGCAGAGGATCTCAGTGAGCCTGTTAGGTCCCCACCGAAGCACTCGTCGCCTCTACAGCAGTCAATTACGACTTTCCCTCAACCCCCGAGTGGCAAGGGTACCCAACATAAATCACCTCATGCGTCCCCAAGCCCAGGATTAGCTCACTCACAATCTCTGTCACATAAAACCCCGTCCAGCCAGACCCATCCATCACCCGCACATGTCGGACCAGTGCCCCGCGCGCGGCAAGCTCGGGCTCGGCCCAGCAAGGACATAGACATTGTTTCTCGTCTGAATGCCATTTGTACAGATGCAGATCCAACTAAGCTGTACCGTAGTTTGATTAAGATTGGTCAAGGTGCCTCAGGCGGGGTATACACTGCATACCAGGTAGGAACGAATCGCTCGGTTGCAATAAAACAAATGAACCTCGAACAGCAGCCGAAGAAGGATCTCATTATTAATGAAATTCTAGTCATGAAAGACAGTAAGCATAAGAATATTGTCAATTTTATGGATAGCTTCTTATATCGAGGGGACTTATGGGTGGTAATGGAATACATGGAGGGAGGAAGTTTGACGGACGTTGTGACTTTCAATATCATGACAGAAGGCCAAATAGCGGCGGTTTGTAGGGAGGTAAGTTCTTTTGCTTACACAATGGATATGTCAAAATCTGACCTACCATAGACACTGCAAGGTCTACAACATCTTCACTCCAAAGGTGTAATTCATCGTGATATCAAATCCGACAATATATTGCTGTCATTGGAAGGAAATATTAAACTTAGTATGTCTCAAGCCCTAAAAGTCAAATTTTTAGTACTGGGAATTCGTAGCTGACATTATTCATTTTGAAGCTGATTTTGGTTTTTGCGCCCAAATAAATGAAGCCATGATGAAACGTACCACAATGGTCGGAACACCTTACTGGATGGCGCCAGAAGTGGTTACACGAAAAGAGTATGGGCGTAAGGTAGATATTTGGAGTTTAGGCATCATGGCAATTGAAATGATCGAAGGGGAGCCACCATACCTCACGGAATCGCCACTTAGGGCACTATACCTTATTGCGACCAATGGGACACCGAAATTAAAGGAGCCCGAGCAACTGTCTCGAGAGTTGAAGGACTTCCTAGGACAGGCACTACAAGTCAGCCCGGATGACCGCTCTTCTGCTGGGGAATTGCTCCAGGTGACTAAATTTTCTTAATTCGACTATTTTAAGAGGCTAATAGTTCTTGTAGCATCCATTCCTCACAACCTCGGACCCACTAAACAGCCTCGCACCATTAGTGAAGGCAGCCCGTGCACAACGGGCTGCAGAGCGGAACCGAGGAGGATAAGGTGTTCAGAGCCGAGTCACGTTAATGCATGAATAGTAATTCAGGAAATGGGTATTTTAGGTGGAATAATTTTTAGTATCACGACACGTTTGGATTTTAATAGGCGCGACATGATAGATTTTCAACTCTCCATTACTTGCAACCATATATACCTTTCCGGACCAGGGGGGAGAAGAACAGGTTGGAGAGAGGACTGCATAAAACGATACCTTACCTGTTATTTTTGACCCGGATACTTTGTGGTATATGACTTTTTGTGATTTATTCCTATTTCTACGAGTCCTTTGCCTTCATTACCTTTTATGACGATGCTGTGGAAGGCGAGCAGAGAAAGTCCCGGAATTATTTATGGTAGGATCTTGTGAGCTACACTCCCATTGGCCGTGTCGATGTTCGTACTTCAAATATCGATGGAAGAAGTTCTGGCAGTTTGTGGGTTTTACAAAGTTGGCATGATTTCAATTTTTTTTCCAGATATTCCCCAAACATGTTGCTGGCTAGTCACGGATTTGGTCTCCTTTGAATGTCTCCGTCTATTGACCCCTTTTATTATTTTTGGTCTGCTTCTGGGTTCGTTGTGTTCAGCTTAAGTACTCAGTATCGAGTTTCGTTTCATAATGGGTTTTCCTTGAGGTCAATTTCCCTGCTGAAGATGGCTCGCATATACCTTGAGGGCAACTTTGAGATATCAATGCCTCGGCAGTTCGTATGAGTGTTAGGCTGGTTTTGAATAATGTTGCTTTTGCCTCGCATTATATCCATTTGTCATTGGTGCTGTAAACAGTTTTTTAACAGACGGAATAATCTTGCCTTCACCTGAACGTCGTTGGTAGATTTGTTCAGAAAATAACTAACGCTAACACTTGGTGATTTATGAGATCTAAAGTCCTCCCACAGAATTCTCGAAACCAAAGTTTTGAAATTGTTGTTTGGCACATCGAATCTCTTTTTCGAATTTCAGAGTCTTCGCGAACTTAATTTTCATTTATTCTTGCGTTACTTGAGTTAGCTCTTGTATACACTTCTTAAATCCTTTCCTGCGATATACCCGCATGAACCTCAGTACGCCTCAGGGTTTGGGACAAGCGGTCTTGGCAACGTCTCGCCTGTCTAGCAAACGAAACCCGCGAAGTGCTGTACGCGGTTATCGCAACTCTAAAATAAATCAAATCATCCACGAGTCTTTTTGAGTTTGTGGGCGGTCGGATTGGCTTTGAAAAAGTGTTGCTGCATATACTGTATGTACTCGCATAACTATTCGCTACATAAATTGTAAGATACGAACTGACTGAGTGTCCTCGAGGCTCAATTCAAAAATCACCAATATCTTTACAAACTTTGCATGACAGGTTATACAGTACTCCTCGTTAGCGCTTTCCCTTGAGGCTCACGAACGTGCCGACCGCCTTTCACGACTGAATTACGGATTTCTAAGTCACAAATTCTTGATACTCTGAGGGAAAAGGCTAGGAAGCATAGTGTGAAGAAAGTACTATATACTTGGCCTCCCATAGGACATGGGCATGTATAAATGTATATGATATATAATTGATTTATAGTTAGGTCTAATATAATCAACTCACCTTCCAACTATCATATTGCAATTATACTTCTATACTTTACGTAACTTCAGTTTCAAGCTATATATAGTACTTCTATCTATAATAAATACAAGACAAAATAAGGCTCTAAATTGACTACCTTAACAAAGTTTTTTTAGTTCTTTTCTGACTCTATAACTCGAGGAATTTTTCTACAGACCAATATAATATTTCAAAAATATTTGATATATATTAACCTAAAACTATATAAATAAATAGAAAGACTACTACAGAAAAAATAAAATGTAATTACTAAAAGTTCTATATATAAAGTCAATTACAGTATTTACTATATAGATCTACAGTATGGAATACAGATTTCTCACCCTACTACAGAATTTTTTAAATCTCCAAACTATCTACATGAAGTAATTTACCTCCATTATTATATACAAGTACTCTGGGAATACAGCAAGTTAAATCATATCTCCAACCCGCGGCGGAGTTGTGTTGTAATTGTTTTTGGTGGCAACTCGTGTACCCAGTTACCCTGAACGGCAATTTTTACTGATATACTGTACTTATATAGCAAGTAGAGCTCTCCATCGGAGGAACGTTTTTTTTCTGTTGGAGGGGATTTTCTCCACTATAGTACTGGCGATTGGATAATTGAGCGTTCATTCTGAAATCAGCTTCAACTCGGCCTCAGAAGGCGCAGTCGAGTTTCAAGTTGCATTTGCGCTGGGCGGGCTTGTTTAACTAACATATATTCGCGCAAAAACCCTGGTAGGTATATGGAGCAAGGCCTTCCGCTCATGGCTCTTCCTGTCTTCACGCTCGCATTCCGCTCCCTTTATATTATACTTTTCTGACGTAACAATTGCACTCAGCTGCTCTTTGGAGGCACTCAAAACATTTTATCTCTTTATATATCAGTGCTATTCCAATTCAAGTTCCTATTCCAACTCGAAGGGTCACAGATTTCTATTGCACTTGTATTTTATGCTTTCTAAACAAGTATTTAATTCTCTTGCTATATAGTACGGCTCAAAACTAGCTAGATACGGCACTATCACCACCAAATGACGGCCAGAATCAACTTGCGAGGCACACCAATCCCTACAAACCACCGTCCAAATAAGTCCCGAATCACGGTCCAAAAAGCCTAAAAACCACTGTCCAAATCAACCTAGAATCACCGTGCAGATAAGCCTAGAAATCAGTACTGTTCAAATAAGCCTAGAAATCAGAGTCCACATAGTAGGTGGGCCCCGAGATAGAATAACAAGTAAAAAAAAAACCCTAAGTCCCAGGCGACCGCAGGTTGAAAGCAGGAGATCCACATGCTGCCAGCCCTCGCATGCTGCCAGGCCCCTACTGTCAGATCCAGCTGTTGGGAGAAGCTATCACGTTAGCAGGAAATGGCCGCATATAATAAAGGCGGGATTCTGGGATGGTGATTGCTCACAGTAATTGCACTGTCGATTGTATCGATCATGGTAGGATTTATCCTGGTGATGTTTCTATAGGTAATTTTATGGGTAATTCTGGAGCTGATTTCGACGGTGATTGTTGCAGATATAAGGGCAGAAGGATAGAAGTGAACCTCGCAAGCATACCAGGGTAATATAGCAGCAGGATGGAAAGCACAGGATACATATGAGGATGGGCTACGTCAAATATTGTTATCCATGACGTAAAAAGAATTTGCGAAGCGCAGGAAGTACATGAAGCACCTGAAGATCGCGTGCTTCATGAGTAGGTGGTGCATCAGGACGCCCAATTTTTTTTTTTGCTGAAAACATTCTTCAATCCTTCCGTCTGTCAACTCCTTCTTCTACCTGATCCCCTCCATTCCCTCAAACCTATAACACGCTAGACCCAAATCATCCACACAGATGCACACATGCCGAATCCCTGTGGCTATTGTGATACTTGACATTGTCCTTCTTCTCGGTGTCCTGGTACTGCATCAACTCAATGACCCTCGCGGTTGAGTATATAATCAAGGGAATTCCGGGCATACACAGAACGCCGATACCCATGAACGCCTGCTCCAAATCTGCTTACCCTGACTCTTGGTCCGGAAGAGCGTGGCCATGCCAAGGTAGCTGGCGTAGAAAAGGGTGGAGGCTTCCATATTCTTCACACGAATCATACTGTGGCTGAAGCACCATTCGGGCTTCTGAGGGGCTTCTGAAGCAGCAACTGGGAGCCTGGGAGCCGGAGGAGAGCAATGTAGTATCCGATCCGTTTGGGTCCAGGGTATAGGCAATATCTTCTTGGCAGGCATCAAGGGAATAGTCCTGAAGGGTGCTCCTTGAATTGGACGCTAGCAGCAGAAAGCTCTTCACAGGTCCTAGTGATATTGTTGACGGAGATAGCAGTGGTTAGGGTTAGTTTACCGTATCTAGGAATGATGTCCCACAATATTGCGCAGCAGGGAAGGCTAACATATGGCCTAAAGCATATACGACCTCAGAGTCAACTATGGTGATTGGTATACGTCGCAGGCATTCATTGACTTATCTTGGTGCTCAGGATCATCATTCCCGTTGTTCACCTTATAGTTTGGATCACCTTCAGTCCCATAGTTATGGGTCAATTCCAATAAGCCCTCCTGATCCGTCCAGACCTTGCCATACCTATCTGCCTCGGAGGAATCGAAAACCAAATGATAAAGGCGGAATTTTGCGTCCGGGTAGTCCAATCTACCCGTATGTGGGGATCAATAGGCGTCCTTGTCCATGGTCCAACCAAGCTCAATGTTTCACGAGCAACAAATTGAGTGCTTTGGTGCTGGTGTATAGGTGAGAAACTCATTTACTGACTCGTTGATGAGCGACATGCGGAAGTTATCTTCGTTAGAATTTCACCGGTAAGCACACAGCATCATCAGCATACTAGGAAAAAAAAGACAAGCAAGAACAATGCCCGCAAGCTGCAATGGCACACCACATGCTCCCGTGCGGGATACTTTTACTCACCATTCCCCTTGGGATCTTTCACCCTCACCCTATACATGCAGAACAGTCACCCTATAAGCCATTCTCATTTACTGCAGATCGATGCACAAGCGTAGTGATATAGACGGAAGCTGGAGGAGCAAGTGGAATGACTGTACGGACATGGTATGGTCCAGCTTGTACGTGGAAGTATCCGTACGTGGTTGGTCGTTCGACATAGATGCGTATGGAAACCTAAGGAGGGAGTAGTATGTGATGCAAATGCAGAGCAATAAATGGTTTCGAAATCCCTATATAATTGTTATATGGCGAACCCTACATGTTAGATATTGCTTTTCCACTCTCTCAGCGTATGTGGGTGGATTCGAACAGTTAAAAAAAATAAAAAACTCACCGTCAGTTCGAGGAAGAGGTACAGACTCAATCGAACGAAAAGTGTTGTATGTTACCCCGCCAAGAGGAGGGGAAGCTGGTGATGTCAGCGGGTCCTGCCTCTTATCGTAGCTCACGTGCTGAACCCGTTACACATTGTGCGATATGAAGCAACAACAAGGATCTCTCGCAAATTTTCTCAGTCTCCGCCTGCCCAATCCAAAGTGTCCCTTGCATATTTTTTTTTGCTTTTATCATTGCAACAGCCTGGAGCTCCTTTGGATGGCAATCTGGAGCCTCACGTCTCCAAATACCGAAGGCAATCCAAACCAGGTCGCCGAAAATTGGAAATGAAGTCAGGTTAAAGATTGAAGCCCAGCTGCGCCGTGATAGAAAGGTATGGACTCTTGGCACAGACCGTTGAAGCTGTCCCGGGTAATTCTGTGGGTGCTTGCTCCTGCTAATCGGACAGCCCGTGCAAGCTTGGACTAAACGCGGCCTTCCAATTTTGTTCCTTGCTCGTCGTCAACCGACGACCCCTGTCCACCTGGATCACGACACGACTGGAACGACGTGTCTACTGCGCGGGAAAAAAAAAAAAAAAAAAAAAAAAAAAACCACAATGCATTGGAATTCGTCTGCTCATTCATGATACAAGGAGATTGCTCCCAGCACTATCACGACTGGGTCTGCCTTCCTGTTGAGTTAACGTTTGTAGCTATCGTTCGATCTCGCTAGTCTCGGCACCCGACCCTCGAGCTTGGCATACCAGCGAAGAGTGATTCTAACATCCTGAACGGGTAATAGTTAAATACCAAATGCAGAATCAGGTTGGGTGTCACGTGCGCGAGCGGCTTGTAATTCTTTTCCCCCAAAAAAAACTCAGTACCCGTCTGCGCCCAGCACGGGTGGATTCACAGGTAAGTTAATTTGCCCGCCCTCACAGATACATACGTCCTTTGATTGTTGACAAATGGAAATCGTGGTAAGAGTATCACTGTTATCCATACTTCAGAACCCAGTGGGTATACACGAACCCGGATCTAACAAACCCCAATCTAACTACCAACGTAAAAATATGTATGTGATTGTTTCTTAAGGTGGCAGGTACGATCTTCAGCGCTGTGTGTATAGGTTACCTAGTTCATGACTTTAAAATGTCGTTTGGGCAGCCCACTTCACTCCTCCGCCTCCGCTGGCGTTCCCGGCAAGGCCTTCGCGCCTTGGGGAGCAAATGCATGCTTCCACTATATCTCCTGCGTTCATCAAATCTTAGATGACGCTATGCAGCGGACCTGCCTAGCTAGGCAATCCCTTCCTCAGTTGGCTAGTTTCTCTCTGTTGACCAAGAAGCCAAATATATCTCAATCGCGGAACAGCAAACCGAGGTTTATATTGGGTGTGGGGTAAAGCAAAAAGCTGAAAAACGGGGACCTCGTATATCTTGAATGGAAAACATCCTTTCTTTGGACATGAGCATATCCATGTACCGGTACGTATGTACTGGCGAGGTGTGCGTGCGTGCATGCAAAGCGAAGTGCAGTAGTGTAGGAAACACGTGTACTGGGATATATTGATATTTCAGTTGTTAATCTTTAGGGCATTGTGTAATGACTCCCACTCAATCTGCAAGCTATGCTTGCTAACAAATAAGGTGCAAATAACATACAGATTTGATCTCGACGAGTAAGAGGCGGTGAGAGACGGAGGTGCATTTTACGCAAGCAAGTTTTGAAATTTGCGGTGGAAAGCCTTACTCTTCGCTACGGAATTGATCCGGTACGCCATACTAACGAGAAACTCTTCTCATCTGGGCCAGTGGGCGGAATAGCACACCGACGTGCCAACCAGACTACATACACACCGAGGTGGTATCTGGGTCAAGCATTATACAAGGTAGCAGCCGCTGGATCTTTTTTTTTGTATTTTTTAACAACAGTTACTGAAGTAGATACTTATCTGCTTGAGTGACAAAGGTGAAGCATTGGCCTTGGTCGTTGCATCTTTTGCGGCCCTGCATCTTGAGATATTGATGCATCTACAGCATCCAAACCGATGAATTGCTTTCTTTTCTCGCTGTCGCGAATTGACCCGGGGCACCCCACTAGCTATTTGGACGTATAAGTAGTGACGATGGTCATGAAGACGATGACACCTTGATCAAAGTAGTTGAAAAATAAATAAACAAAAATTTCCAAAAAAAGCAGTCAAGAACCTCAGCAAGGCGATGACTCTAGCTATGATTCACAAGATGGGCGTGGATAGCCGATCATTGGTGGAGAGGGCGACCAACCTCGCTGTCTCTAGTCTCGTCTCCACCAACCGCAGCAAGGAAGTGTGTGATGTCTGATGTGTGATGAGTGGCAATTGCAATAGATTGCTATGTCGACTATGTCGATCGATACCTACATATACATCCATACATATAATACTCTACCTACTTAGTACTCGACGCGGCTGGCAAGTTTTTTTCCAAGAGCGCCGACATGTCCTCTTCATTTTCTGTATGTATGCCGAGAAACATGGGGGATATGGGGAAGGGTGGGGTGGGGATATTTGGGAGATAGGACAACTCTCACACAGTACGGGTGCTGGCATGGCTGGCATGGTCGTCGGGATGTCTCAATATATTTGGCCATGCGTCTCCAGCTATTGCACGAAATCCACAGATAATCTAGATCTACCTAACGCATCTCACCACGAGCTCACTCTATAGAAAGTGGCCCATACGTTATATATATATATATATATATATATATAAACCCAGAAGTACTTAGGAGGCGTACATTTCCAGGCAAACAGGACACCATTCGAGTCATCAGCAGCCGGCCTGGGAGTGGTAGATTTCAAGACAACCAGAACACCTGGCAACAGCACAGTAGGAAGAACATCATCCTCACCACTGAGCAAGGGCTACCGGTACTTCTTTGCCTTTACCGTGCGCCCATACAAGCGGGAGATCAGTCCCACACCTGGCGGGGATATTTCTAATCTCTAATCGATATCCGAGTCCTTGAGCGCAATTGCATCCCGGCAGAATCACATACCACGTCCCTGGGAAGCTCGACTGGACCCCTGTCAGCCCCGTCGAGCCTAATTCCCGGCTGTACCTAGCAGACATTCAGGATATTAATTAAACACTCTCGGTTCTTGCAAGGAAGGTTCCATAATCATTCCAGAGGGCTTCCAAGATTGCTACTAGCGTTTCAACACCCTTTCGCGGTTACCAACCAAGCCTCCAAACGAGCCATCTCGCGATACATATCCCTCAGGACCAACGCAAGGCAGTCCCTACGTACTTCAGCTGCAAACAACAGGACCCGGACGTTTGGTAGCTTATTTGACCGGCCAAGGCTCAGCAAGGGTTCCTCGAAAAACCGGTCGGCTTTGTTTGGTCGTACGGAACGGATCAGGACAGGCGGCTTTCGTGAACATCCGAACAATCAATTACGTGCGTTTCACCGCAGACCACGCAGGATTTAGCGGAACTAGACGCAAAGCGTGCAACAGAAAAAAGTGGATAGACGTACTGGGAGCAAAGTGGTGGATTCCGCAAATTAAAAGGAACCCCGACGAATCGCCAGCCAGAGTAATCCGGTTCTCGCCATATATCCAGGCCTCGAGACGAAACATTGTTCTCTTTCCCTGCCGTTGGCTGCCAGTCACCGAATTTTGCTACGTTTTTCTTGCTTCCGCTTGCCATTCGCATATTACACCCTGCACTACAGAATATTCATCCTGCCTTATAGCATTTCCCCGTCATCCTTCAAGTGTCGAAGAAATTGCTATTTCCAGCATCTGCTGCAGTTACTTCCGCTCCTGCATATACGAGATCCGCGGCGTTTCGACGCGAAGCAGCTTTCTCTATTTTCAACGGGGTTTCCCATTACTAACCTTCTCCAACCCGTCTGGCCTCTGATCTGTGGAGGAGTAGGTGTCCGTTTGCTTATAAAGATCGATTCCCGAAAGGCGAAGCACTGGAAAAGGTTCGCTTATAGGATAGCGAACGTTATTTTATTTAGTTTCCTCCTCATCTCTATTTATCCTGTGCTGCGTCTTAGAAAGCCCGAAAATATACAAATACGCCATTTCTCCTGTGTTTTGGAACAGAAGGCTTAGAAAGAAGAAGGAAAGAAAGGTACGCTGAATCCCTGAGATCTGGTGCAGTACGTTTCCGGAGATCGACAGGACGCATTCCGTCTGGGTATCGTGGGAGACCTGCCGTAACGTTACGTTTCCAAGACGATCTTTTTTTGGAGTCTGCTGCAACGTTTCCCTGCGATTGCTGCAGGCTGGCCTTGGGTCCCTGAAAACGTTTCCCTTTTAAATACTGCACGATATATATTTCCTTTTCCTGTAGTGAAATGTCGTTAATTTCTTTTTCTGAGCTTAAAGTGCTAACATTACCAAGTCTCCGGGAACAGCATAATCAAAAATCAATCTCAATATCTCAATAAATTTTACAATCGCACATAGTCAATACTACAGTCATGCTTAAGACGAAGCCTCTCAATCAGCTCCTCTCCCAAACCATTTCACCCTATGTGTCTTCGGCACTGTACGTATGAACTCTTCATGAAAGTGCTTAAAAGTGCTTACGCAGCGTGACTTCGTTCTAGTCTCTTCACGCCATCTGGAGCTCTTCTAGCCACAGCGACATCCCCTATAGCCCCCGACGCTAAAAAGTCCCGAACACACGCAGCCCTTGCTGCAAATATTTGGAGCAACTATGAGCAAGTAGCGTTACAAGGGGTTATCGAACAGTCTTTACCAGCATCGGGCCCCACCGAAACCCCCGCATCAAATGGCTCCAATAAGACCTCAATTCCAGCGATACAATCCCTCACCCTGGAACTATCGGAATACAATCTTCACGTGCAATTAGTTGTGCCTGGGGTTCTTCTATGTTTGATTGGTCCGAAGCAAACAACGAGACAGCCGAGCTCGAGCTCAAGCATGCATTCGAATGAGGGAGATGCAGTATTCGAAGGGCCAGGAAGTTTTAAGAGTGGGATTCTAGGAATAAGAAGTGGTGGGGCAACTCCGGCCGCTGGGTCGATGAGGGGGACAGGTACCACAGCAGTGGGCAGTGTGAATAGTGTTAACGCCGGGCAGGGTGGTGGTGGCCTGGGGGTTCTAAAGGCGCAGGCACAAGCTTTGGTGGACTATTTGGAGGAGGAATTGAGGGGGTTTGAGTTGCCGGAAGGGATATGAGACGTTATACCTATTTATTTCGCTACCGTACTGAGGTGTTTGTTGAGGTGTTTGTTCTTCTCTTCTAGCTTTAAGAGAAGGAGACTTTCGGTGGTTACAATTGCCTCTTTTACTACTCCCATCACTAATCCTCCTGTCCATCTCAACCTAGTTTTACCGTTTGTTTCTTGTCTGTTCTGAGGTTATGTTGACCTGAATCCTTATTTCTTATTTTCCTTTCACGGAGAGCTTCTTCGCTCTTCTGGTTTCCTGGGATTATATCTTACTAATATAACGGGTACTGACTTTCTCTTGTTGGCGGACATCAAATCTATAGACTGGAGGCAGGGAAAAAACTCTCATTCCTTTCCACTGCTTTGCTTGCCATTTTTAGTTTGTTTCAAATTTCGTGCTTTTGTTTTCCGGGCTTCCCGTATCGTGTTCTGTTGTCTATGTGCAAGAAAAAATTGGGTTTTCTGGTGTTTAGATATACAAGGATTGGCTTGCTACTTGATTTCTTGACTGCGTTTTGTTCTGTCTTCTGATTCGCTTTTGCTGGACGTAGGATTTGTCCGGAGTGCCTTGATGTTGATGTTTGTGTAGGGGATGAGGATGGGGATAGTATGCATAGCATAATGGTGAAGCCATTAATTCCTCGATGCCGTCTCTCAGTGAGTGCAGTGCAGTGTTTACGTGATGATCCTCTGAGCGATGGACTCGATGTAGTAAAGGTGATCCAATCGAGGATTGAGCAAATAGTGCAAGCCTGTAATACAGGTTTGTTATGACTGGAGCGTTGCTGTCATGCGGGACAGAGCTGAGCAGTTACCCTGAAGGAGGGCTTGGCTGCATTCGCTAGTGGCAACCCCACCAAACCAAACCCTGTCGTCGCGGATACAGCTGCAACCTGATCATCTCATTCCACCCTGTCTCGACAATCACAAACCACAGCACCCTCCCGTCCTGACTCTCGTCACCTCTCTCGTCCGCCAACTGCAGTCCCCATCTGGTGGCTTATCTGCACCACACCGAACTCTCCCTCCTAGTGCACAAGTCATGTTCCGGATTGCATGATCAACAACATCCCAGGACGGTATCAACTAGTCTGGAGGGTATCAGAATGGTCGGGCCAATGTCTTTGGCAGCAAGACCAACTGGCAGCAGGCAGTACCCGCATTTCGATGACCTCGTTGAAGAGATTAATATAGACCATCAGAAGCACGCATCTGTATGAGCCCCGCCAGACTTGGCACCCTCCGCGCGCACGTAGCTGACTACTCGTTTTGACATTTTACATAGATTAAAAGGTGGGTTGATGAGGCCAGAGCTCATTTCACCAGTTTCGAATTTCAAGCACAGCACCGGCCGGACAATGCATACTTGAATTTCATGAGAGCCGCTCAGATCATCACAGATGTCATTCCGTCCAACAAAGAGTTCCCAACATTTGCGGTACAAAAGCAGAATCCCGTCTATCAGGAATTTATATCGCTACAAAAGGTCAGGGGCTACAGATTGTAATGGGTCAGTTGTTTCTCGAGCTGACACATGATGGTTAGATTATGAGAGCGAATTGGGACAAAGCAGAGAATCTCAGAGATGAAGTAAAAGAAAATAATCGGGTACATGGGACGCTCCGCAAACTCGAAGTCCGGAGACTCGAAACACAGAAACTTGAGGCACAGAATCTCGAAGCACAGACACACAATCGACAGGAGTCATTACAGAGCTCGAATGCCAACGGTGTGGTCAACGGTGAAAACCCCGGCAACAGCCCTACACCACCACGGCAGAGGAGGGCCCCTCCACCCGTCCGACCAAAGCCCGTTGGTATCTCGGCAAAACCGCTGGCTACAGGTATATTCCAACCTCATGTGAAAAATTCAAAAGTTGCTTACCAGAGACACCAGACGGTAAACCCAATGGACCTATACACAAGTCCATTCCGTCAAGGCCTACTAGCCCAGAAGCCCACAATGCTCCCGACGACTTGGCCGCACGATTTGGTGCACTTCGGTCTAGCGGCAGCGTTTCCCTTCAACTTACCAACGCAATTTCTTCAATACCCTCCTTACAACCTTTGGTATCAACAACGGGTGCCAATCCTGCACCCCGTGGTCGGCCCATAAACGGTCGGGAATTACCAATATCCCCAAGGTTGGATATAAGTTTGCTGAACGGGCTGCCTCGTCCGCCATCCCCAACATATTCCCCGGCTAGGAATTCCATTTCTCCGGCGCGGAGTATACCTAGGAAGCCTATGACAGCTCTCACGGCACTGAATCTCACCGATGAAACAATATTGTCACCGTCCGCTCTCTCGGCTTATATTTCTAGGAGCACAGAAGTTTCATTACTGGTTCTGGATGTTAGAGAACGGACCGAATATGACGAAGGGCATATTCCGGCCAAATCTATCATCTGTATTGAGCCTCTCCAGCTTCGACAGGATGGGTAAGTTCATGCTATATCCCATTGGATAAGCACTAGACTGACAATTCGGCCAGTATATCAGGAGATCATCTCGAGGAGCTCATTTCGATATCACCAACACCAAGAGAGCACGAGTTCTTTTCCAAGCGACATACATATGACTTGGTAGTGTATCACGACCACGCAACGCCTTCAGATGCCTTCCTCCATGAGAGAAACAGTGACGAACCTTTGATAATACTCAAACGTCTGCACCAAGCACTTTGCGATTTCTCGTACGATAAACCACTTAAGCGACCGCCCCTTCTACTTTCTGGCGGATTAAAGGCATGGACGGATTTGTTCGGACAGAGTTCGCTTGTACTTGGCGACTCCCGTCCAAGTTCACCACCGCCTCGGTTGTCAGCTGTCGGTCTTGGTATAAGTAGCCTGTCACGTGCGGCAACCCCAATATCTAATAAGGTTGGTGAAAGGAATAAAGGGTCAGATCGCAAGACTGATGAGAAGATTGGACCATTTAATATCAATATCGAGGAAGAGCAGGCATGGTTGCAAAAATTGCGAGATGAAAGTGGATCTCTTGCGGTCAGTATTCCAAAAGATTCAGGAACTATGGATGTTAAGAGACAACGGAGAAGTACCTCCATTGTTCGCGTGCCTGCGACGGAGTTTCCGAGAAATGTGGAACAATTCGTATGTTTGCACCTACCTGACCTGTGAGTTTCTTTGTTCCATGGTTGCTGATGGCTGTTTAGTTTCAACGATTCCCGGCGTCGCCAAGTGTACAGCAGTCAATGATGACCCCCATACCAGGGACTCCCGCCGTTTCAACGCCTCTAACGCCCATGTTTGCATCAAAGAGATATACTATTATTGACCACCCATTCTATGGTTTTACTGATGTCCGCAACTCAGACTTCAATCCCCCTGCATCACCTGTTCGCCCGCCGCCCGCTGTGCCTAGGAAGAGTTATAAGGGCGAGTCCGAAAAACCACCGTTTAGGCTTGTTGAGCCGCCGTTACCACCGAAAGAATCTCCGATGGTTGGGTACAGGTCGACGTTCGCTGGGGACCTGGTGTCCACTGGAACTCCGAATAATTTTGGCACTGTAGGATTGCAGAATCTAGGGAATACATGCTATATGAACTCCATCTTGCAGTGCATGAATGGTTCGATCCCGCTGGCTAGGTACTTCTTGGATGGAAGTTATAAAGTGCACATTAACAAGGAGAATCCACATGGCTCAAAAGGGGTGCTTGTGGAGGCTTTTGCGACTCTGGTGAAGCATTTGTGGGAGGGAAAGTACAAGTTTGTATCGCCGATGAGTTTCAAGGTAAGGATAACGCAAACGCAGGAAATGGAAGCTTTGGCCTACTTCATCCTCCTGGATTACCCTGAGCCGATAAGCTAATCTATCTGATTACACATAGGAAATATGTGGGAGTTTAAGAGACACGTTTGCTGGTTTCGACCAACATGATGCCCAAGAGTTTCTTGATTTTTTCCTAAACTCCATCCACGAGGATTTGAACCCCAACGGGAATAAATCTTACCTTCGCCCTCTCACCCTGGAGGAAGAAGCTATCCGGGAACGACTCCCCGTGCCCTACGCATCATGGCTCGAATGGCAACGCCATACACACAGAAATTACTCTGTTATAACCAACTGGTTTCAAGGCCAGTACAGTTCCCATGTAACGTGTCTCACCTGCAACACCCGCTCCACAAACTACTACCCATTCATGGACATCTCGGTCCCTATTCCTCCTGGAAAGCGGAATCCGACCTTGCAGGACTGCTTCGATGAGTTTTGTAGAGAGGAGGAGCTGGCAGATGATAATATGTGGTGCTGTCCTAGGTGCAAGAAAAATAGACACGCATTGAAGAAGATGAAAATTGTAAGGTTACCGCATATATTAATTGTGCATTTGATGAGGTTCCAGAGGAGGGGTGGGTTGGGGAGGGGAATGTGGGCGGAGAAGATTACGACGCCGGTGGACTTCCCTTGCAGGGGGTTGACCCTCGATAAGTATGTCCCTGTTATGGGGGGCGATGGTGTGGGAATGGGGTCACAGGGGTTGGCTGAGTGGACCCCTCCCCCGGAGATGATGCCACCATTTGAGTATGATATGTATGGAGTTGTGAATCATTTTGGGGGATTGCAAACGGGGCATTATACAAGTTTTGTGAGGGATATGTGGGGAGAGGGGTGGAGGGAATTCAATGATAGCAAGAGCAAGCGGATACCGGAGGAGACGATTTTGGTAGGTTACCCGCCGGTGTTTTATGAGATGATAATGAATGAATGCTAATGCGAGTACGTAGTCTCGAGAAACACAACATACCGCATATATACTTTTTTTTGTGAGGTCACATATAATGTGATGTATTCAGTTAATACCTTGCATGAGGTTGCTTTTGGGGTAGTATATTCTGCTGATATCTTCTGCTGATAATAGTGGTTATCACATATTTTCTTGGTTTGGTTGGCTACATTTGTCCCTGAATGTGTACTCTCTTGCTGGCGGCTTGTGATTTTCTCTGGCGCCGTTTTTTGATTCCCTCACCCTGCTCACCCACACAATGGCTTTCTTTTTTCCTGAATGTGACATGTATGATGGTAGCGATGACCTGGGAGATTCTTTTGTGCTGTTAACTCGCTTTGAAATATGTGATGTGCATGTTGCATGACTTTTTTTGTTCATACCAGGCTCTTGTCCTTGTGCATGATAACTTGGATTTGCATTTGGCATCGGTTGTGTCGGTGTGTTTCGTTAAGTATCGGCAGGGCTTATAATTCACTGGAAGCTTGAGTTGCATATTGAAACGGGGCACATTTGTCGTCACTGTATTATGGATCTTGTCATGTCTGTTTGTCTGTTTGTCTATGTAGAAATGTTTGTATCGGCAAAAGAAATAGGCGAGGACGATCAATCGAAGCCTGCTTGCCTTGTATCGTAGTTCAGATTCAAACTCCTCCGACCGTCGAAAATAACTAGAATGTAATGAACATGACACGGTATGACGAATCTATGGGTAATACTCTCTCACACAGGGCGAAAAAAAAGAAAGGGAGGAAAAATATTTAAGACAAAGTCGTCTACCGCATCAAAGTCCTAAACCAGGATTACGCTCCTCTGTAATTGCCTTACGCAGCTGACGCGCCCATGATCTGCAAGTACTTCCACGCCCCCACCGCCAGCACCACCCCCGCTACGAGCGCAATGTATAGACTCGCAGAGCTGTCAGATGAGGAGGGGTTTGTTGTGGACAGCTTTCCGATAGGTTTGGGCGCGGAGGCTCCACCTTTGATGGAACCCTTGAGGAGGTCGGCGAGGATATCGCGTGCTTCGTCAGAGTGGCCGACATCCTTCAAGGGCGGTTAATGGGGGGGTATAATAGGGGGGGAGGGATAGGATGGACGGATGAGGTGGGACGTACGTCGAATGCCTCTGTGGAGTCTTGGCCAGCGACATCGAGGAGGACTTCTTCTCCGCCGGGGTGCTCGTCGACGAATGGGGTAACGTCGTAGACTTTGCCCTCAATTACCACCCAGAGGTCCTAGTTGGAGAAGGGAGTTAGTATGGAAGGGAGGACGAAGCCAAGGGATAAGGAGGGTAGGGCCTGGGATGGCAACGGCATTGCATGATGATCGAGCGAGCGTACCTTCTTCGAGTTGTGGGCGCGGACCTCGTCGTAGGTGAATTCCTTAAGGTCGTCCGCCATTGTGAGAGCTGTTGGGTAGGGGGTATTAAGATTGTTGGGTGAGTGTGAGGGCTACTTCGGAGAACGAGTGTAAGTCGGCGGATTGAGGCTTCCACGGGGATGGTTGGAGGCTTAGATATTCTCTCGGCAGTCAGTCGTGAGAAGCTGAGAAGCTGAGAAGCGGTGGTTCCTTCTGTACGAGTAACAAACCTCCTCGCGAAGGATGGCAGATGGCTGCGGATAGAGTGACCAGTTGTTGGGCAGTGGAAAGCTTGGCGGGTGGGAAACGGGGCGGCAGTACTGTACATAACGGGCAAGGACCCGATCGCTGCTCGGCGCCGGCTTGCAGGCTCTGTAGGCTCTGCAGACTGTGTAGCCTCACGTAGGTATATGGGTAGGTACCTATGGTAGGCGCCTCAATAATGGCTGTGGATTGGGGTACAATACTGTATGTAGTATGTAGACGGTCTCGGGACGCCAAGTGCCCCAGGGACAGCGGGATTGGGCAGCTCGTCCACCTAACCAACTTGCAAGACAAACGACAGCTCATCGGACTTACATCGGCCTGATCGCAACTCCTCAAAACTTGCAGTGGCTTCCCCCCACCCCAACCCACAACCCCCCTTCGCCATCGTATATAGAAGCAGAAGAAGAACGGCAGCTACATTTACTCACAGTTTTCCTGGAAAACCACGCCGCTTCAGTTAGAATCTACATTGGACGAAATATGGCCTCTCGCCGACAGAATCCAGCCGCTGAAAAGGGTGCAGCGAATCAGCAGGTAATCAACAGTCTGCTGAAGCTGCCGGGGAACAAATACTGTGCGGACTGTAAGCGGAATAAGCTGCCACGATGGGCAAGCTGGAATCTGGGCGTTTTCATCTGCATTAGGTATGTGATGGCTCCGTTACATATCGGCTAGAGCCCCCCCACAGCGGAGTTCAAGGGATGAAAGCTTACAGGAGATGCTTTTAGATGCTCCGGCATCCACCGAGGGATGGGGACTCACATTAGCAGAGTGAAGTCGGTGGACTTGGACAGCTGGACTGATGATCAGCTGGCAAGTATGATCAAGTGGGGGAATACGAGGGCCAACAAGTAGGTCGGTGATGTGTTGAGCACTTTGTGAGGCTAATTATTGTTGTGTAGGTACTGGGAAGCAAATCTCATTGCTGGGCACATCCCACCTGAAGCGTATGTATTGCGGCATCATTTTTCAATTAATCGTACATACTGATGCATTACATTCCGCAGCAAAATCGAGAATTTTGTTCGGACAAAGTATGAATCCAAGCGATGGGTTATGGATGGTCCTATGCCCGATCCAGCAACCCTGAGCGACGGCGATGAAGAAGAAGCAGTAAGTAATTACTACACATTTACTTTCCTTGGAAAGCTGGTTATTTATTAGGTAGAATTTACAGGCTGTCAAACAGCAGCTCGAAAACTGCCAATCTTCTTCCTCTGCTCCTCCCCCACGAGCAGCCTCCGCACCACCAAAGAAGTCGGAGGTCAACCTATTTGATGATGGCCCCGAGTCAGACAAGCCCATAAGCCAGCCCGGAGGGCTTCGAAGCCAAGTTGTCGGCAAAGGAGTACCAGCGCCTCCGAAATCTTCCAAGCCAGGCGACTCTCTTCTCGGGCTCGACGACTTTTTCGGCCCTGCACAGCAAGCAACCACTCGCCCAGACTCTGTCAATTCCAGCCCAGCTCCCAAGTCAAACCGGCCAGATTTGAAGACATCGATCCTGTCTCTATATTCGTCTGCTCCGAAACAGCCCGTAAGACAAGGACACCAGAGCACACCATCCTTTGGCAGCTCGGTTTCTCCACCAGTGCAGCAATCCGCATTCGGCGACTTCAACGATGCTTTCTCTGGGTTAAACTTCTCCCCAAACCCACAACCTCACGCACCTCAACCACAAAAACCAAACGCATTTGCCAATCTCACATCCGCAATGACCCGGTCTCCTCCTGTTGCTCCCCAAGTCACCCCCGCACAAAGTGGAGGCTTTTTTGGAACCCCTGCGGCAAAGAAACCTACAAACAGCACATCCACAGCTGCTTCCTCAGGGCTTAACGACCTCTTTGCACTATCTTCCCCACTACAGCAGCAGTCTACGCTGAACTCAGCAGCTAAACCCGTATTGACATCTAACTTCCCAGCATTTGATAATGCTTGGAGCTCACCTAGCCCTGCAGCGCCGGTGCAGACGCAGGCGAATGTCTGGGGAGCGAGTAATAACTCTATTGCTAGCAATGCATTCGCAGGGCTGGGTACTTCGCATCTGTCTTTGGGTAAGAAGGATGATGAAGATTTTGGGGCGTTTACAGGCATTGGAGCCGCAGGAAGTTCTTCAGGGTTCGGAGCATCGGCAGCAAAGATTGACGATGACCCTTTTGCGAATGTGTGGAAGTAGGTGTGGAGGATGAGTGGGGCAGGTTTGGCTTGAGTTATTGATATACTAGGTGTTTGTGACGAGTTTCCTTGTTTTTATGATTATGAGCTGGATGTGGATTTCTACACAGTGGTTTCTTGCTGAATCTCTTTTTCGTTTACACTGACGACAATGTTTTCTATACCTTTTTAAATAGTAGTAGTGTTTGAGTTGAGAGCTTTTTTATCTTGGTATCCTTTGTAGAAAGATGTGTGAGCTCTTTTAATTCCGACTGGTGGCCAAATGTACGTACTCTGTTTTATTTCACGACTAGAAAGAAAGGGCTTGGGTGGTCCAGTGGGGTCAAGGGTTGGGAGTACAGTACATAGTTTGTGGAAATTTTGAAATTGAATGTGAGATTTGATTTGGTTTTAGTGAGCGAGACGGCTTGGGGGGAGGAATGGAAGTGCGTTACCCTGAAATCATCGAAAGGGTTCCTTGGAAACATAGCACTACTACGTTGGGCCGGATTGACACCCTTGTGTAGAGTACAAACGAATAAAATACATATACGTACCATGTTCATAGTTGCAATAAACTATACGATACAGCAGCAATGTGTTTGACTACTACAGTGCATATATGAAACAAATACTCGCTCTACACGGAATCCCTTACATAAACATAGACTGCGGAAGAGCTATTGCGGACTCTTCAACCTACTCGGCTTCTTCTACTCTTGGCGGTGCCCCTATAGCTCCTGCATTGGTTCGTTTGAAATTCATCTCCTCACACCCACTTACCACACCCGCACCAACTAGACCAGCCCCACCAACCATCTTTTACTGCGATGGACCTCGCCTACGACCACGTTCAGGAAGCCGTCATTGACCAGCCCGAGAGCAGCAAATCCCCCACCACGTCCGGCACCACCACCAATAACAATGTCAACCTCAACGCCGAATTTAACGAAGCCTACAAAGCCATCTCCAACTCCCCTTGGGGCATGAAATTCGGTGGATGGCTAGGAGAAGTCAAGAAGCAGGGGGAGAGCTACTATTCAAAGGGTGTTGGGGCGGCGGTGGGGGTGAATGTTGCAGGGGTGGCCGAGACGGCGGGTAGGGGGTTGGTGGGCCTGAGGGAGGGGATCACGGGGAGGATGAGAGGCTTGAGTTTATCGGGGAAGAATCCACCATCACAACCACCTGCTGTGGGGGAAAAGGAGGAGAAAGAGGGAGAGGAGAGGGAGAGGGAGAGGGAGAAGACGGAACAAGAAAAGGGATTAATGGAACGGCTAAAGAAGAATGCAGCGAAACGGATTGAAGAGATTGAGAAGGCGGAGGCGAAGGCAGATGAATATCTCCTCAAATGGGGAACTACCATCGGGAATTTCCTCAAGGAGGCCGTAACTGTAGCCCCACCAGAGGGTGAAGAGTTTGCTGACGAGGCCTCAAATTCGAACCCCAACAGCGAGCCCAGTATATTATTCGACCAAGGTACCTCTAGCGGGGAGGGAGAGGGCAAGCGGCAGATCTAGTAAGTCCCTCCGCCCTATTTATGAGCGCGGAGACCGGATGCTGATTACCTATGCTACAGTACCACTCGCCTCGACGCACAACTCCACCTCCTCCACACCTCTCACGACCTCTTTCTCACCAACCCCGCCATCCCAAGCTTCACCAACTGGTCTAACTCCTTCTCCGCAGAGAAACGCACTGAGCGAATTGCCTCCGACCTTGGGACGTACCCCGAGCTCCGGTCAACCATGGAGAAACTCGTGCCGGCTGAGGTTAAATATGTGGATTTCTTCAAGAGGTATTATTTCCTCCGGACGGAGCTCGACGCGGAGGAGCAGAAGAGGAAGGAGTTGTTGAGGGGGGCGTTGGAGGAGGAGGAGGTTGGGTGGGATTCTGATGCGGAGGGGAGGAGAGTGGGGATGGGGTTGAAGAGAAAGAGGCGGAAGCGGAAACGAAGAATGCTGGCGCTGCGGAGAGGGTGCAGATTAGGAATCAAGCGTCGACGGAGACATTACAGGCGCCCTCGAAGCCGAACACCTCTGCTGATGTGCAGAGCGCGGCGGATAGTGATACAAGTTATGATATTGTGAGTGGGGCGCCGAGTAGGAGTGGTGGAAGCCCAAAGGGAGTCAATAAGAAGGTACGTAGCGCATCCTGGAATGGAGTGAGAATTCAGCTAATGAGTATGGTTATCGTGGATAGCCGGTGGATGATGAGAGTGATGAAGATTGGGAGTAGCGTTTGCCCAGTTTATGCAAGTTGCGATTTATATATTTAGTACTGTTTTGTTTTTGTTTCCCGTTTTCGCCAACTGGTTGCGTTGCATTGGTTGACTGATTGATGATTTATTCATGGTGAGGATATCTATCAAAGTACTATGGTCTGGTCTGGTATGGTATTTGTATGTTATGATGGTAATGAATGGAGCGTGCCGGTACTTACATCTATACCCTTCTTTCTTTCTCCGTGCGGGCAAGAAGCCGTGAGGGGTGCCAAGACAACAATTTGGATGATGGTTCAAATTCCAAATATGGCAGTCGCTAATCTGGGTACTTTCGGTTCGAAGATTTAGTGATAGGGAATCTACTCCCGAGTTCCCTTCCATGACATTCACATCACTTACATTCCGAGGTAGCAATATTGGATATGTCGGACTTGCAGAGTCCGAATAAACGCCCCAGAAACCAGTACTCCCTCACGGACAAACCAACGTTTGCCGATGTTGGTCCTGATAATGGCGGGAACGATTCTTGCTACCGTTCTCATAACTATGAAACAAAAGCAAAGCCTAAATCTACCTTACCAGCGTTCAAGCCCCTCACTATTACGAAGCATGTAGACAGGCCTACAGAGTGCCATGGTTCTGGGGAAGCAGCTCGACGCAGCAGTAGTATCCCCCAGCTGCTGAGGGAGGGAGTGGAGGGCCGTGGGGGGTTGGACAGGTTTCGCTTCCAAGGAGGTAATGGCATGACAAGGGGCATTCGAGCCCAGCAAAGCGGTGGCATTGGAAATAATGGAGAAGGATCAGCGGGATATCAGCCACAAGGCTTGCTCCCTACTTCGGCTCAGGCGGATGAAGAGGAATATGGCTGGGACGTTGGCTACGATGAGGCTCTGATGGTAGGCTTTGCAAGAGCGAATGATTCAAGAGGAATCCAAACGGAGGATATTGGTGAGGTCGGGAAGGGTGTTTTCCAATGTGAGCAATCCAACAATGCTTCGCAAGGACTGGATGGTGGACTGTTTGGGCAAGGGGATACGCAGTCAAAGATACTCGTTGAGGAAGAGGGTCTACACACTTGGGATGGATTGAGAGGTGACTACATTGTTTTGACACCATCCCAAAGCAACACTACTGTTCCAGCAGAGGATTACGAAAAAGAGCTACCAGTCGTAGGAAATACACTGGAGTCATTTTCTGATGATTATTCTACCTCTCTCGAGTTTGCATCCGAACTACCACCTGATTCCCCTACTGGGTTCGTTGGGTTTGAGGATGCTTCATTCGTTTCTCCGAATAATTACAGACAACCGCATTTATGTACTGTGGAAGAACGGTTCACGACCCCATCAGACGTGACTCTGGGCTACAGAGACGAGTTCCCCGAGGTTTTCGATCCAGGTTTACCTGGTTCTCCCTCATCTAATGGAGATAAAGAACTACCCGAACATTCGGGGGGGCTGTCTGGTGAGGAGTATGATGCATTTGACGATGATGAGTTGTGGAAGGAGATTGCTAAAAAGGACTTTTACATCCCTCCAAACAGCGACCCACCATCAGGAGTTGGGGATTTGGTGGAGGAGGATAACCTAATTCAACCCACGTATGCAAAGGAGCCCGAGACCTACATTGAACCTCTTGTCATTGACCCAGGGCCACAAAGAGGGAAAGCAGTGGAGTCCGGCCCTGCTGAGGCTTCCGTGCCAGCCCTGAATCTCAGGAGGGAAAAGGGAAAGTTTAAGGCCCCACTACCACCAACCCTGATATCCCCAATTTCTCACATGTCAAACCCGAATCCACCACAACCACTGATAAGCCCGTCTGCTAAACGTATGATCATTTTCCGAGCAAACTCACCAAGATTAGCGAGGATGACGAGGTATTTAGGATTTCTGCAAAACCTTGATGCGGGTATCCCTGAGCCGCCTGCACAAGAAGCGGAGAGTGGCAGTAAAGCAACCAAATGGGCTCATCTACCGCCTGAGGAACGGCAGAAGCCTTTCGTTAGGCCGCCTCTACCCGAGCCAGTGAAAGAGAGGTCATCTATTGAGGGACTGAACACGAAGACTATGATGAGAGTGTGTTTTAGGATTGGTGAGGCTATACGGTTTTCGAATATGGATCGTGCAAGTAGTCGAGGGAGTGAATCGGTGATTCTTACAGAGCTGTTTGGTTTGTGTTTTGCAAATCCTTTTGGGGAAAGTTGGCTTAGATGATTGTAGGACTAACAGAGGTAAAAGCAAGGGTAACGTTCTCCGAGAGGATTGGCATGAAGCAGAATATTCAATTCGGTATTGCACCTTGCTTTCTTCACCCTCCTCAGTCTAGTTACTCACAGTCTCTTGATATATCATGAAAGGTGATATCTACCACGATCACCCACCCTTTCTCTCTGGCTCATATAACCTCTTTCGGGCATGCTGCCTCTGGGACGAAGACTCGGCGAATTTATTAGGTGAACATGGAAAAGGGAAAATGGTGAGAGTTGTGGGGAAGGTGAAGAAGATTGGGGTGGGGGTGCAGGAGGGGATGCATGGGTATTGGATGGAGGTACTAAGTGTGTGGGAGTGTGGGTGGGAGGATATCGAGAGGGCGAGGGGAGTGATTTGTGGGTGGTAAAGGAGCGGATGGAAAGTTTATATGTTGTGGTGGAAGAGGTGGTTGGTTGCTGATGCGTAGGTGTATGCGGGTGAATACCCTGGCTTATAACTGGTAGTATCTTTTAGGGATGATGTTTTATTATGGCTGGGCGATGATATATATGAATTTACGAGGATACTTTTCACGGGGCTGAGTTTTTTGTTTACAGCTGTTGATAGGGCTTATATTAGAGAGAATTTGTCGTATCAAGGTCAACCTGCAGATGGTTTAAAGATTCGCGCATTAGAAGCTGCGATAATATTTACAAACACAGTTCCTAGGAAGCGTCATAGGGCGGGCATTGGAAACAAGGGTGTGGTGTGTAAGAAAATGCAGATGCGCGGGCGCTAATATCCCCAGCAAGTTCAGGGTAACCTACCCAATTTACACCCACCAACCCTTCAAAAGGGTATGAGATAGATCCTAATCTGGGAATCTGTGTATACAAGCGAGGCAATAAATATATAAGACCTCATGTTGTTTGAAGAATGTCAATAATGTTTGCGGGGTGAGTTTGGGGGTGGTGGTGAGTAGGCTTTGAGAAGGGTTTAAGTACTTTACATTATTGTGTGAAAATGGAAGAAGAGGAGAACGCAGCGAATCAAGATTTTTTTGAGGTGGAGCTATAGAAGTGAGAAGAATTTTTTATTTTATTTCTTTACTAAAATAGAATCTTGCTGGAGAGTGAGAGAGAGAGAGGTGGAAGGTGGTGGGGGGTGGGTTAAGCTGGTACCTACTATTCTTTATTGACTCTAAAAGTTAACTTAGACAGACTAAGTTGTAGAACTTGTTGCCATGTAAAGGTTTATACAGTAGGGGGTTAAGGATAACTATCACCAACACGCCCCGAGGAGGAGGAAGGGTGCGGAGTTGCTGCGGGCACTTTGAGAGGATAACGAGTTAAAAATATACCACAGCCTTTGTTTGGTTCATAATCATGTTCATTTGTCTTGAGGGTTAACGCTTCAACCCCCACTCAACAAAAACAAAAAACACCAATCGCAGCGCAACACAATACAAACCAATATAACTAATAAATATGCAAAGTCTTGCAAAGTTAAGCACAAGATATGCCGCCCTCCCCCCTCCCCCCTAACCCCGAATGGTTGTTTTGCTAAAAAAAACCCGCAGGCCTAGTATTCCCAAACAGAAACAAGAGTTTTTCCAGTGTTCAGCTACTCCTTTCCCGAAACTACTGCACTCTCTTTTCACCTGCTCTTTCTCGAAGCATTTTTTTTTTTTTGGGGCCCCTTCCACTCCGCTATCATAGATGTACGTATCGGTTTCTGCTGTACGTACATCTCCCACCAAGCCCTCCTCGCCTCCCATTCAAAATATAAAGATAATAATGTAAATAAAAATGGACACCACCACTTAGAAAGGAAAATAAATAAAAATATGCTAAGCCCGGAAAATAACCTACCCTGTGCTCGCTTTTTCATATCACCCACGCCCAAACCCACCCACATCACAACCACGCCCTCGCAACCAAAATCTCTAAAAACTAGCTCTGCCAGGTAGAGTTATTCTGGCTAGTGACTTGGTCCGCCCAACTATCCTCTCTTCTCGGTGCGTAAGAGTTATATCCTCCTCCACCACGACCAAAACTGTTAGTACGATCACGGTCTCCACGTCCTCCGCGGTCTCCACCTCCCCCGCGTCCCCCGCGTCTTTCTCCCCGACTACCACCCCAACCACCTCTCCCGCCAGGGGCAGAGTTCGATGCGTAGGCTTGATTGTCATAGTTAGTAGTTGTTGAAGTATTATTCTCCCACCCACTAACGTCATTAGTCGTAGTAGGGGCCTTAGTCCCCCATCCATCAGTAGCATTGGCATTGTTAACCATCTCAGTTCCCCACCCAGGTACCTCCAGTTCACCAGATGCCCCCTCTTTCGCCCAATCCAAATCCTCCTGAGGCGCTTTCTTATCTGTCTTTGCCCAATCTGGCTCGTCGTCTGCCCCACCAGAAGGTTCTACACCTCCATAACCGATTTCCCATATGTGGGATCCACCTCCCCGTCCACCACCACCTCGGTCACCTCTACCACCTTCTTGATCACCTCCGCGACCACCTCTGGGCTCAAAATCCCGGCCTCGACTGCCACGGGGGGGGAAATCCCCGCCACCGCGACCGCCATGGTAGTTTTCACGATCACCATAGTTACCACGGTCACCACGGTCACCACGGTCACCACGGTCGCCATAGTTTCTACGGTCGCTGAAATCTCCCCTGCCGCCGCGGCCTCCTCGGCTAAAGTCTCCACTACCGCGGCTTCGGCGGTTGAATTCGTCGCGGCCGCGGCCACGGCCGCCCCATCCTCGGCCACCGGAGAAATTATCTCGAGAACTGTGGTTATTATTAAAGTCCCGTGGGCTCTGTGTTGTGGGCTCTGTGGATGGAGGGTGTTTTGAATCTTGTTCCCAGGTGGACTCTTCTGCGGAGGGAGCAGGCGCTCGGCTGTCTCCACGAGGGGTGTTGAAGCTGCTGCCCCAATCACCGTGTCCCCCACCATGATCGCCACGGCCCCGGCCTCGATCTCTCCGGAAGTTGCTTTCCTGAGTTTCGATTCTGGGGCTCCTGGCAGACTGGTTCTGAGTTTTATTGCCTTGTGTCCAATCACTTGCCTGTTCCTGGGTTTGATTGCCTTGTTGTTCCCAATCACCTGCTTGGTTATGGATTTGGTTCCCTTCTTGTGCCCAATCACTTGCCTGTTCCTGGGTTTGATTGCATTGTTGTTCCCAATCACCCGCCTGATTATGGGTTTGGTTCTCTTGTCGTGCCCAATCACTTGGCTGTTCCTGGGTTTGTTTGCCTTGTTGTTTCCAATTACCCACCGGGTTCTGGGTTTGGTTTCCTTGTTGCGCCAAATCACTTGCCTGGTTGTTAGTTTGCTTGTCTTGTTGCTCCCAGTCCCCGCCTTGTTCTGGGTTTGGTTGTCTTGTTGTGCCCAATCACCTGCCTGTTCCTGGGTTTGATTTCCTTGTTGTTCCCAATCACCCGCCTGGGTCTGGGTTTGATTTCCTTGTTGCGCCCAATCACTTGCCTGGTTGTTGGTTTGATTGCCTTGTTCCCAATCAGCTACCTGATTTTGGGTTTGGTTATCTTGTTGTGCCCAATCGCCTGCCTGGTGCTGGCTTTTGTTGCCTTGTGTTTCCCAATCACCTGCACTTGTATCTTCCGGTTGTTGTTGTTGCTGTTGTTGTTGTTGCTGTTGTTGTTGTTGCTGTTGTTGTTGTTGTTGCTGTTGCTGTTGTCCCCATCCTCCATTATCACTCCTACCCCTGCCCCTCCCTCGCCCACGCCCACGCCCACCCCTTCCTCGGAATCCATCGTCATAGCTGTGATTCCTACTTCCCCCTCTATGTCCCCCCCGAGCTCTATGCTGTGGAATAGCATTCTCTGTACTGGCCGAATTCGATGCTGGGGCGGTTGTAACTGGTGCCTCGGGGACATTATCCAACTCAGCTTCGGTATATGGAGGGGGTGGAGATAGTTGAGCTTGCTCCTGAGGTTGTTGAAGGTCGAAATCCGCTTCTCCGCGATCACCATGAGCATGACCACGACCACGACCACGACTACGACCACGCCCACGCCCACGACCTCCACGATCACGACCACCACCACGAGGGGGCTCAGTGTTATCTAGGGGTGGGGGGTCATGTATGGTTCGGGATGTTGGTGCGGAAGTGGAAGAGTGTGGTTGGTTGGAGGGACCGGCGTGAGGGATAGCTCCGTGTACGCCGCGGAATCCTCCTCTACGTCGGCCATTTGTAGGGGGACAGTAGTCTTCTTCTCGTTTGGCGTTATCCCATTCGCGTTTAGTGGCAGCGCCGGCTTTGCGTTGGGCATTTTTTTCTCGTTCGGCACTGGCCACTGTGGTCAGTATATTTATGCATTGGATCGGTGATGGCATGACGTACTCGAGGGCTCTCGCTTGCCTAATTTCTTCCTCCCGATCGAGCTCTTCCTGCCGAGCAGCCTCGTCCTGAAGTTCTCTTGCTCGGGCCTCCTCTCGTTCACGTGTCTTTTGGATCTCTTCGCGGCGTTTGTTACGCTGCTCGATTTTGGCGCGGCGTTCGGCCAATTCTTCTTCGGTGGGTTTAGGCTGTAGATGATTGCGTTAGTCTCATCCCTGAAATCATATCCTTTGGGTCGGCATTAGGGGGGAGGTGAAGGGAGGGGGGGAATCTGTGTATATACAGTACATGCCTTCTTGACCCCACCACTGAGAGTACGATCCACCGGGTTCTGTAGCCAACCGTAATTGTGAGCATCTTCTCATTGCATCTTCTCATCATGCAGCATGGAATGGGGGTGAGCATACAGCACTCGGCCCCGTGGGAGCATTCAGTGGTGGATCAGCATTAGACCCCGAGGCCTGTCCATTAGCATCGACACCGGCAACAGCAGCTTCCTCGCTCTCCGCTGCAGCCTCCGTTGCACCACCTTCTTGCGTAGACCGGTCGCCTTGATTCTGTCCACGCAAAACAAAAATTCATGTTAGCCCAGATTCCCCCAGCACACACCCCACCCCTGGATCTTTTATTCGATCAGAAATCAATTAAATATAATACTCACCCCACCCCCGCCTCTACCTCTCCCCCTTCTGCCTCCCTTCCTATGCCTAAATCTCCTCCCACCACGACCCCTCTCCCTAGCATCCCCAGGCATTACCACTGCCGGTGCGGGAGTGATCGTCGGCGCAAATTGAAGGTCATCTGGCGGACGAGTCGATGCAAAGTCTTCGCTCATTGCTGCTGCCCTTGAGAAAATTTCAAGCCTCGAAAAAGCGATGACCTGCGAGTTGGGGGACGTGGACGTGGACTTAGTCGGATGAAGATGGAACTTACTCACGGCGAGGATGAAGATGGACAGGACGGGGTCACGATATTGGGACGGGAGACAGGATGCGAGTGCGAGTGGGCGGACTACGGAGTGTGTGGGGCTCTCACATATAGAACCTTTTGGTGCGGCGTGGGGCTAGTGCGGGCGCGCGGGGAGGGGGGGGCCTTTTGGTGCGAGGTGATTGACCGATCGCGATATCGGAGTGGGGCAGCAAGCGACAGCCTTGAGCCGGGCAGCGAGCGGGGCAGTGGCCTACGCAACCAGGCCACGGGCAGCGACCGCTCATTGCTGGAGCACCCATGCACGCGCACAGCTACGTTGAGCTCTGAGCTATATGTGCATGTATAGGAATTCTGGCCTGTTACTTTGAGATGATGAATTACAGATGCGTAAAGTACATTGTTATACAGTAAGTCCCCAGCGGGGCCAACCAGGAGGATTGGGGCAGCGTGTCTTGACAAGAATATGCAGCGCATTTACAGTGCATATGCGGGAGCACATCACCTGGGTCTTTACCGGATGAGAGTAAACCGCGGGCAGAATAATAGTCACAAAAATTTGCAGTAGAAATTCTGGAAAGAGATAAAACTTGTATATATGCATACGTAGTGTATGCTGGAGCAAACTAAGGGTAATACCAACACCGAGCTGACTGGACCACTGTAATGCATATATGAAATTGGAAACTTGATTGTTGCTATGGTACAGTAGATTAATACAGTGAAATGCTCAACCTTCACTTGTGGCCCCTCACCCATCTACACCATATCCCCGCCTTCATCACCATACCCTCTGGGATGCCTCGGCCCCCTTTGCTCCCGCTGATCCCGCCGCGAAAACTCCACTAGTGCCATCTCTGCCCTTCTCACACCCATCCTGTGAGACTGCTCCCGGTGTCCACCCTCCCCTTGGTCCCTAGGGAAACCCGTTAAGACACCTCCCTGAGAGCCCCGACATCTAGGCGGTGCGGTCCAAACCCTTGTGGGTGTTCTTTCAGTGCCAAAATAATCCATTTGGGGGCTCCGCTGTCGAGCTTGCAATGCAGCGGTAGGTGGGGCAGTGCCAACTCTCCTTGGGACTGATACAGAATTGAAATAGTCAATCCGCTCGCTTGAATTCTCTACAGTTGTAGTAGCTGCGTGTCTAAGAGGTGTAAGTGGTGATTCTGTAGCAATGAGGTTGCATGTTGGCGACGACATCCCAGGTTGATATGCGATATATTCCTGCTGTGCTGGTTCTTGTGTACTTATGGTAGTGTTATTAGATGACCTTGAAGAGGTGGATCTAATCGACTCTTCACTCGCCCTGCTACTTTTGGGCCCTACAAAGGTACTGGTCTCTGCAAGCACACCCTGGGGTCTTATCTCTTCCTCCTCAGAATCGCCAACTACCTCTCCCGCAGTGTGAGCAACATTAACTTTTGGCGTTTGAGGCGTCATCTTAATATTCACTCCCAATCCATCTGTTCCCGAGTTTATCCCATCACCTTTCTTTCCCAGCTCAAAATCAAAGTCGTTCAAAGAGAGCTGGCAAACTTGAAAGTGGATGCTCCGACTATCATCAACGTCTGAGCGGGAAGTGAGGCTCTGGTTGCGGAAGAGGTTGGAGGGAGCGTCTGATGCTCGGGGATTGGAGGTATTAATAAAAGCACGGGACAGCGGCGGCGGTGGCGGCGGTGGCGGCGGTGGTGTATAAACTGATTGTGGCGGGGTGGTAGCGGTGGTGGTGCAAGACGAATTGTACCCTCCATATGGATGTTGACTAATCTGAGTCGGGGTGCGTACAGGTGATGTGTACTCCTGGTGCTCTGGAATAGCAATTTGATTATTGTAAGCGCCAGGGTACATTCGATTACCCTCATATCTACTATTTTCGTACCCATCGTACTGGTTCCCATTATAACCATAGTTGCTCTGGCTATCATAGTTGCTACGGTTGCCATAGTTGTTATGCTTGTCATAGTTATAGTTGCCATAGTTACCGAAGTAGTCTCCCCTCGGATGCCCTTGCCTGGCGTATTGTTGTTGTTGCTGCCCATGCATCCCGACACCATTCCACATCCCACTATTACCTCCATAGCCCTGCTGCGCTAATGATGATGGAGGAGGGCGAATCTGTTGTCGGCTCGGTGTAGGCGTTGGTCGTCCAACACTTGGAGCACCTATGGTCGGGGCGATCATACTCAGTGGACTCTCAGGGTTCCCATAATTATCATAACCACTCCTATCTGTGTAAATGCTCGCGGCCGTACTGCTTGGATTTCTCTCTAACCCTCGCCCACCATACCCCATACTCGCCTGATCACTCAGCAAATTCATACTGCTATCGCTTGTTGCAGAAGTTGTTGATCTGGTAGGTCCATATGGCCGTGGCTGATGGCTCCTGGTACTGCCCATGTGAGGCTGAGTCTCAATATGAGCTGCAACTGGCGCTGGTTTCTCGAGCTCAGCTACATTTGGCAGTTTCGGTAACCTGTTCCCATTGGCGTCTGTAGGGTGTGACACGATCAAAACATTTGACTTCTCCGTTCCACTACTTTCTCCAAGTAGTGACAACGGCACAGTAGGCTGTCTAGCCAATGTAAAATTTGCGTTTCCGGGTCCCTTTGCTCCAGCAAATTTGGAGGTATCCGCTTTCTGCTGCCGCGCCAACTCTTTCCTATGGTTCGAGGCCACAATTTCACCCAACTTCTCGTCGACTCTGACCTTGCAATATCCGTAAAGGCCACTTTCGGATCCAATCACATGACACAGATATATGACGTACATAGCTCCAGCGATCAAAAGCTGCAACATGGCGAACACCCAGATAACCAGCGTAAACAACATGGAGCCAAGGACAAGCGCTTGCACTCGATCTTGCTTGCCGAGAGCAGCGAAATTCTCAAAGAATTTGAGCATAGCACCAAGTTCTTCGCCCTTTTTGACATTATGTGGAATAATATCCGCTTGCATGACGGAATACAGGGTAAGAGCGTTAATTGCTTGTCTCGGGCCTTCCGCAAATATAGTCCGAATCCATCCTAAACCCGAGAGAAAAGTTGTTTAGAATAGCCCAGGTTCTACGACAACTTCTATCGTATGGAGGAATCTACTCGCCAGAAAAAAATCCACGTACCTTTGAAGGAGAAGAATGTAAACAGCGCCACGTAGTCCACCCCGCTCTTGCTCTTCGTGAGTCTTGCAAAAACCAGGAACCTCTTCCAGCCAGTATCCTCTTTTCGCCCCCTCCCACCAAAAATACACGACCACCTCTGCGCATTTGAATTCAGGTAGATCTCCGCCACACCATGTCCCTTTAGAATCTTGACGGCAATTGCCCACTCAACAGCAAGAATCGCAAATGACAAAATGATGCAACCGGCAAATATCCATTTAGATATACTAAACTCAACAGCAGGCTGTAGCTTTGAGGACCATTTGTTGAATATGAGAAGACTTGCTGCAGTGTATATGTCTGCTGCATATGCGCAGAGGGAGATGAGAATACCGAAGTAGATTGTCACATAGGCAAACCCGGCCCAGAAACTATGAGAGTGGAAGTCCGCAAGGTTCTAAACAGTTGTGTCAGCTCTCTACCTAGTACCTTGAGACCTTCTGGTCAACCACATTAAGACCAGTCCGTCTAACTGGTCTGCTAAGTCTATAAGAAGCCAACCTACAATATAGTCAAATTTACGGTCCGCCAACAACTCCACTGACTTCTTTTTTGACCCATACAGCCCCATACTGATTGGTTTGCTTGACTCAAAAATGAATGTAAATTCTGCAGACTAGCATTTGTTCGTGATTCCTAGAGTATTGGTGACGAGTAACTTGAGTTTAGAACATAGGTATGTGCCGTGCTCGCCGCCCACAAAGCCAAATTCAATTATACCCTTCAACCAGGAGGTCAATGTTTTGTCCTAGAATTTCAGCCAAGGGGGTCAAGCCCAAAAGAACACAGCAGTGGGTCACAGTACAGTCTTCCTACAAATGATAGCCAAGTAAATGCCACTCAAAGATCAAATATTCAACGAAATCGAGAAGTTGAGAGAGCCCCAGGCTTTTAGAGGATAACAATCCAGAATTAAAACGAAAAATGGTCAAAGGAGGGTTGATGCGAGGACCAGCTTCAAGCTGTTTTGCGACCGACGTTAAGCCACGAGGCGTTAAGCCCCGAGGAAGCGAGTGTATCTGGGGCCAGCCGTTCACCAGCCGGTAGTAAACCTGTCAATTGCTCTTGAGAAAAGGGTATCAGGCAATCCTTTGCGGCCGGTTGGAATATTTCAGTGAATCGAATCCTTATACTTGGAATAAGCGAAAGAAGGTCGGGTGAAGGTAGGGAAGGCTTCCTAGAGAGGTTTTCTTGCTTGCACTGATCAGATTATCGTTGAGGGTATTGTTGTGGGCTATCAAGGTTGTGCTGCCAGTGGTAATTTGATAGGTAAGTTAAGTAACTCAGGGAAACAGTTCCGATGGCTCTAACAAGGAGAGATGGCGCTCCGAGAAGAATGGGAATATTAGGCGCACTCCCTCAATTATGCCAAAATTGCAAATGACCCCAAACTCTTTCTCGTGACCTGCGCCTCTTGATAAGGAAAGGATAAAGGGAAAGGATAGAAAAGTGGGGAACACAGTACCCCACTGGAAGTTCTCCCGGAATTCCAGCAGCTCCTCACGAACCTCAAGCTCTTGCGAAGGACGATGGGAAACAGCATAAGAAAGCAGCGCCCCAGGTACTGGTGCTAGAGGAAGAGAAATAAGGGAAACCAAGAAGCCATGCGGCGACGGCGCTGTCACAATGCCCGCCGGGGCAAGCTCGCACGCTGGTACATAGTGTGAACCTTTCTTCACTCACTGGTCTGAAGTTTAGCTGTGAGCACATCAAACGGCACAGCAATCCTGACAATCCTGACAATCCTGACGCAGGGGAATGAGTTTCTCTGCAGGATGATGGTATATGATAGGTGACTTGGGGCATCTCAGGCTTTGCCCAACCCACCTTCGGGTAATCTGATGAGGATCAAAAGAGAAAACCCCTGAACACCCAGCTGCTGGGGTTTGAGATTAACGCGGGCCACCTCCATGTCTGGCATTTTCAGCTGCACGCACTGGCTGAATGGGCTCTTCCGACGTCTGCCATTGGCATTCGCGGTGGGGCGCCAGGGAATGACTTGCAATCAATACAAGAACACTACAGTTGATGAAGCCTAGTGGTAGAAGTTCAAAGGCGTCACATCTGGGAGGATTACATACAGGGTTCACCTCAGCAGCCGAGGTTCCCTACATAGATCAGCCATGCTGGTCTGAACCGCGGTTACTCGTAGGTACAGCAGGTACAACTCTGTAACAACTCTGTACTGTTGGGGGATGTGAAACAACTACGGTGCTTGATTCCCAGGACCCTGCCGCAGTCGGGTTTTTGAAACTTGCGATGCTGTATTTGCATGGAATCGGGATCATAAGGAGATTCAGATGCAAGTTCTGAGCCAGGTTGGTACTCGATGGATCTACCGGACGGTGCAGTGCCGATCGAACACTTATTTTTAGTCACTATAGGAGCCCTCTAGGAGTCCGGAGACGCGCTGGGCACGACAATACTTGTAACCATGAAGAATTCAACTCTGCAAAATACATATAGTACATGTCTAATTCTGCAATCTCGTGGTGTTCATGGTGCTGGTGTACCTAGAACAATCAACTCACGTGGCAAGGGGTGGCAAGGGGCTATCCACGTGACTTCACAGGCAACCAACTCAGCTCCGAGCGCCACACAGCCGTAGTCTCACAGAAGGACAGCACAGGCGAGCGTTGGATAGCGACACACTTGATCCGAGAACGCCAGTTGTTGTTCAGCCACCAAACCCGTCGAAGATTCACGTACTCACCACACCGCACAGCGTGTCTCACGCCCGTGCGGTGCATAATCCAACCCCACCAGACAACCTGCCATGTCGTCCGCTCGCTTGAATGAGACCACACGGCCACAGCAAACTTCCGTGCCCTTCTCAGCAATTCCGCAGCTACCATGGCGGCAGAGACCTGGGGCTACGTCCCGCAGGTCGAATTACAACGATGAGCGTTCCCAGATTCTGCACTTCAAGTCGAAGGGCCCGGACTCACCAGTTGATTTCGATTCCACTGTTAGCCAGAGCAATGTTTCCTCGCTGTCTGTCTCGACCACCACGTCCTACACACATGCAGCACTTCCACCGACTGCTTCTCCAGACTTGGTAGCTGCAACAGTATCCCTCACCGATCCACGGCATATGGAGGTAATCTATGATGCAGACAGAAAGAGGCAGTTTCAGGCGTTGGTCAGGAGGTACATGAACCAGCTACTTCACGGATGTGATCGGGAGGGTTTTTGTACTGTCCCTACATGCTGGACCGCAAGGAAACGGCTGGCTGGGAGTGGTGGGACTGTCGGAGTTGGGCAGGGGAGGAAATTCACGGTCCTATCTGCGAGGATCATGGCCTGCACTCTGGCCTGCAGGGATAACCCGTACGAGGGCCTATGCGATGGGGAGCCGGTAGAGGTGGGATTGGCTGTCAAAGACACCAAGGAAGTAGGTGTAGGACATGGAGGGCTGCAGACACCGTCTGGTTCTTCCACTAGGAACGTGGAAGGAGGAGAGGCAACAGGTGGCGGGAAGGATGATCGGGAGGGGTTAACGAGAGCGAAGGAGAAAGAGGATAGTGCGGTTGTGGTCAAGCAGAAGCGGGTAGATGCAGGAGGGAAAAGCGGGGATAAAGAGGGATCAAAGTTCCGGAAAGGTTCAGTGGACTCGGGGGCAAAAGATACCAAGAGCTTCGCCCAGGTGCTATTTGATACTAGGTCACTCAAGATGTTGGAGTGGTTATCTATACCTCCACCAATCACAAATTTCCGGTTTAGTTCCGCACCAACGCCCCAGGACAAGGATAAGGATGCATTCGCCCAAGGTGAAGGCAAAGATCTAAGAGACAGCGTGGGAACCCCAACAAGTGACATCGGCTCTGGTAAGGGTGAGCTAGTTGAAGAAGCGACCACCGAAGACCCAAACCTGTCACAAAATTCACTAGGTGAACGCTCCAATACACTCATGTTTCCTGATATCCCTACGAGATCACCTACATCCCCTTCACAAGCTGCCCATAAACGCCGTGAAACATTACATGAAATCGTAACCCCTACTCCACATTCTAACCAACGAAGAGCAGTGACTCCACAAGATCCTCCACAAACCCCCATCGCACCCCCGCCAATACATCTGCCTCAACGAGGGCATCGTAGAGAGAGGCCGACGTATGAGCCCCCTCGAGCTCACTACCACCAATCTCAATTCACCGAGCATTTCTATGGGATCCCATCACCACAACAGACTCCCTCAAGGGCATCTTCGAGGCAACTTGATTACGAGAATCCTTTTGGGTGCTTAACTCCGACTGATTCCTCGCGAGTAAACACTCCCGATATGGATACTGGCTCGCTAGATACCCAATTGACTACTCCACCACCACAGACTTTATCCCACCTTGATATAGGCCTTATTTTATCATTGGTTAAGCTCTGCATAGAAGGCGAGATGCCCGTTGCGAGGCACACAGAAGCGGATACGTTTGCTAGACAAAGCATGTTTTATTGCCTAAGTAATCCCGATGCCTTGATGAGATGCTTTGGGGGGGTTACCAAGGGGAAGAGCACCGATTTCCCAGATGCTTATGATATGGATCCACTCACCACGGACAAGGCATTCCGGCTCATGGCTTGGAAATGGGAAAATACTGTTTTGAAGAGTTTATGGAAGGGCCTGGAGGAGGTCTACAAATACAGAGCGACATCTCTAGGGAAGGCTGCTAGTGGGGGAAGTACTATTATGCTAAATAAAAGTCTCAAGGAGGATGCCCCAACAGGGGCCCGGCAACATCTTTTGGATGACTACGCAGCGACATATATAATAATAGTGTCAATGCATGCCCTAGCAGCCATGCTCCCTCGAAGAGGATCTTACCTCCCCCGCGAGCATGCTCGGGAGGAGGAATGGTTGGCTATGGGTATGGTTCGCAGCAGGGGACTTGTTACAGTTGAGATTGGAGACTGCTTCGAGAATGAGCTTGCAGAGAGGCTGATGAAGCGAGTTTTGCGGGCTTTGGACTATCGGATTGCACAGGCAGCGAGAGGCCTGAGTAAAGGGGAGGAGAATCCGGTCGAGCGGCTACTTATGCAATACCTGCGGAAATGCGTAGCCGTGGAAGTTGAGGCATTGACGAGCGAGGAACGCTTGGAAGGTACGTTTGGTGCAAGCAAGGAAAGGGTCATAAGAAATTGGAGTGTGGCAGGATGCATGCTGGAGTGGGCGAGGTCAGTGTTATTGAAGAATTGGGATGGAAATGAGGAAGTGAAGAAAGAGAGCGTTACGGGTGGGGCATTGACATTAATAAAATTGCTTTGTAAGTTAACCGCGCCTCGAGTGAGTTGGGGCTATAAGCTATATATGGGGCTAACGTTCATTATACCAGACGATAACCGCCGGCCCCTCCACCTTGAATCTGGGATCTTCGCTACCCCCATGCTTTCCGACCGCCTGGACCCCAAGGAGGTACCTGTAACATGGTATCAGTCTCTCAAAGACTCTCACGATTCTGAAACCCCAGGTGCCTCAATTCACCTCATTTCTCATCCCTTTCTTTTCACGCCGTTCACTCTTGTCACCTACTTTCGTGCTATTAACCTCTCCATTATGACTTCGTATTACGAGAGCGCCCTCAGCACGTTGTCACTCATGAGGCAGGTGTGCCTTAATCAGTACTTTCCAGTTACGAAGGAGCAGCGTGATAAGTTTGTCGAAGACAAACTCAAAATCGCCTGCACCACGTATCTATTGATGGGCATACGCCGAGAGCATATCTTGAAGGATGCATTCAACGGAGTATACAAACGTGAGATTCGGGAGTTGATGAAGCCGCTGAAGATTAAGTTCTTGGATAGCTTTGAAGAGGGGGTCGATCAGGGTGGACCGCAAATTGAGTTTTTCGACGTACTGACCAAGGAGGTAATGAGACAAGGGTATGGAATGTTTGTTGATACTGATAACGTCAATCACGTTAGCTGGTTTACGGTAAAGCCGTTGGAGGAACTGCACAAATTTGAGTTGCTCGGTGTCCTGATGGGCATTGCCATCTACAATGGCATTACATTGCCAGTAAATTTCCCACTCATATTTTATAAGAAACTACTTGGAGGTGAAGCCGATGGGTTAGAGGATATAGAAGACGGTTGGCCAGAGCTTGTAAAAGGGCTAAGGAAAATGTTGGAGTGGGAGGAAGGGGACGTGGAGGATGTTTTTTGCAGGACATATGAATTTGCCTATGAGACGGTTGACGGGCAAAGGGGTAGTGTCGATATGGTAAAAGCAAAGAAAATGGGGTGGCAGAAAATAGAGGACGTTCAAAACGGCGTAGTGCAAATGGACATCCACGCCGGCAAGGAGAGGCGGCAAGCGATAAACCCAGAGGACAATTTGTGGACCGAACCAGACATGGTTACCAATGCTAATCGACATGAATATGTAGCGGATTACATCGCTTGGCTTACTAACTATTCTATCTCGCCGCAGTTTACGGCGTTTCGCCGAGGCATGCTATCGATTTTGCCTAATGACCCGCTGACACTGTTGTTCACCCCAGTTACCCTCAAGTCCCTTTTTGAGGGTTCTCCGACCATCGACACCCACGCCCTTGAGTCAATTACGAAATACGACGACGGTTATCACGTCAACCATCCACTTATCCGAGAATTCTGGTCCGTAGTTCATGAGTACTGTGAAGCACAGAAAGGGGCATTACTGGAATTTGTGACTGCGAGCGATCGGCTTCCCGGTGGGGGTGTGGGTGATCAGGGCGGCCAAGGCGCGATTACGTTTGTGATTCAGAGAGTTGGACCAAGCGAGAACTTACCTACAAGTATGACCTGCTTTGGCAGGTTACTATTGCCTGAGTATGAGGTAGGAAAAGGGAAGGTAAAGGAGAAATTGGAGAAGGCACTAGAGAATTCCAGGGGGTTTGGAATAATTTAATTCGGGCTTGAAGACTTGCGAAATATAAGGTGGCGAGATTGCATTATCGAAATAACCATCATTGAGGAATGGGAAGTGTAAAAATCGAGGGTATATAGGCAGGATGAGGGCCGAATTGGCTGATTTCGACCATGAAGTGAGTTATGTTGGTGTGAAGTTTTCCGTAGTTGAGTACCTCTCTCTAGCGGTGGCTTTTTGTTTGAGAGGTCGAAGGTTTCAGTTGGACTTGAGGAACAACGATATATCTGGTGGAAGCATATGGAGGTAACAAAAGTCTTTGCCGCGTTCCTAATTGGGAATTGAACATCACCTGTATATATATATGCATACACGCATACGTAGCTGGGCCTATACATAGAATAATACATTGTTTTGAAGAGGAAAACTATTGAAATAGGCATCATGCAGCCTCTTGTCACATTTAATATTAGGCCTTACTTCAATAAAGCTTCTTTAATTTAAATGTAAAGTATAAGTTCGGATGTATAGAAGAAGTGAGTATAGACTTAATTAAAACCAGTGAAATGGCCCTGGAAAAGTATCTTGCCACCTAGATTAGAGTTATTAATCTATAGTATGGCCAACTAGTTCACATAGTTATTCCAGCCAAAGGCGATGTCTACAACCCGTACTAATTGAAGACATTATTGCAGCACCAGTACGAAATGTTTTTTTTTTCGCTTATACATATATGCAGCTACGGAGTACATGCACACTGATTTAGTTGCGTTCCCCAGACTTACCCATAACCCCGCGCCGGACCGTCAGGTTAACTTACAGTCAAACCTTGCTATACCGAACCTCGTTGTACCGGAATCCTTGCTATACCGGAATACTCTTGAGCCCAGCCACCAAACTAAGCACTTTTCACCTAAATCACCCTTGCTATAACGGATTTTTGCTTATACCGGACCGGACAGCGGAATAGGAGAAGTTACTACTATATATATATATTTTGCCCTTGCTATAACAGAATCCTTAAGTAGATACTGCTCTAGAACCAGGGTATTGAGATGTTCACTGCTTTTTCTTCCCTAAATCACCTGCTGTAAGATCAACTTCAAGCCATTTCATACTACATATCATATAAGATATGAGACAGCGTTTGATATTGCTACAGCTGGACCTGCTTTATATTAGTATCTTTACCAACATGGATCCATACCTCGGAGTCTAAGAAATGTTTTCCAAATTCACTCAATTTCTCCTTTTGTCTTCCTGCACTCAACATGTTGGCTGATGAATCTTGAGCTTAATGTTCAAACACACGGAAGTTGAACAATTTTCCTTCTTTAGTAACTTTTGTCTTGTGCCACGTACCCTTGTATTATTTTATACCAGAACCTTGCTATCCGGACAGAAAAGGCCGGATTTTGGTCGTCCGGTATAGCAAGGTTTGACTGTACCCTCCACCATGAGTTCCACGTGGCTTATCATGGTCCTCACATCAGAAAGAACTACTGCATGCAGACGGGACCCATGGCGATCGTCACATGAGAAGTGATCCTACATACAAACTTCTGAACTCGCCTTCAATGAACCAATGGAAAACCAGCAACAGCAGCAGCAATCGCAACACCAAATTGACTTTATAACTATTTAAATTCCCAAAGTAAAACGCTTCCTCCATTCTAGCAATTTGGAAGAAAAAAATAAAAAAGGATATTGACAGGAAATGGCCACCGCAAATGATATTACAAATCCCCTGTCGTAGCTACAAAGGGAATTACTGTCTTCAAAGGTAATTGGCATATTTTGATTATTCGTCGTCGTCCTCCAAATCTGTGAGCTGCTCCACTAGTTGCATGGACAAGATCCTGTTTTCCATCCGTTAGCCCGATTGCAGCATCGGGGAAGCACCGCTGGACATACATCACTAATAACCCTATGGTTACTATGATCAACAGTGCGAATCCAAACCAACCCAATACCATTGACGTTACTCCAACTCCTGTTGATACCGATCCGTTACCCAAGTTTTCCGCTATTGTAGCGGCAGCCACACTCGCTGTATGTTGCCAAAGCACCGAGACGAGGACAAAAATAGAAGCGACAAAGATGATTGCCAGACAAATTTGACTGATGAAAGTGCTGGGAAGCCTTTTTCGTGGAGGGCCCTCTGCAGATTCTTGTTCGTAAACTGGGAATGACGCTAATAGTAACAATACGAGTGCTGCTAGGATAATGGCGATGATCCTATCACATTGTAAGCATTGCTACCGTTTCATATTGTCCTTTGTCGTAGACTCACAGAAGATATGGAAATACAATGCTACCCTTGAACGTATCAGCCACCCATATCAGATTGAGAGGGTCCTGATCCGCAGAAACCTGCGATGCGAGTGACGACGCATTTTGACTGCAGAGCCAGGAACCCCCATCCGCGTTGATGCAAATCCCAAAGTATCTACCACAAAAGCATCAGTATTCTGTCCTCCTTCGTGAATGCCTTCGTGACTCCGATAGTCGCTTGATACCCCTACGTCTCTCAATCAATAGCATAGTGACATACCCAACCCTAGCCTCCAGTCTCGCATCTCCCACAATATTTCCGATAGCCCTTGAGACACTCGGGTACGCCTGAGCAGGATCAAATGAGGGTGAACCTCGATCGTACCATAAACTCATAAGGAATATCGAAGGCATCATAGGACTTGACGATGAACATCCTGCAAGTAGTAATGCTAAAGCGAAACCACAAATTAGCAAACACACCTCAGTACTTATAAAACCTGTCGCCTATTCCTAGCCATCAACTGAAGATCCATTGATACCCATCCAAAAGTGTAATGGCATCACCCAATAACCTCCGGCATGTCAACCTCAAGGTATACATACACAAAATAATAATCGCAGTGATTATCAGTATCATCAACACATGGTGATATCCCAGAAACGGTATCAATCCTGCTCACACTCCGTCCATCGACATCCAGTTAGCCTCTTTGTTTCCCACAGAATGCCCCTTTCGTTTTTCATATGTGCATTCCTCTTGACATCATAGCACGTACTCTGAATCCCGAAAACGAATTTGATGTTCCTGCCGGACATGATACCCTATCCCTCCTCAAATCGTTCTCCACACCCTCGTATATCCTTGCTATTCGGAATGTTCGTTCGTAAACTGTCCGAAGTTGATTGGATCGCCGTAGACGCAGTCGTAAATTCGTCAATTTCGTGTTGTTTGCAAGGCTGACTGGAACCTTGCTGTGCTCTTTGTGGCCCTACACTTCCAGCACAATAATGTTGACGTGAGGTTAAGGAATTATGCTGTGGTGCGCAGCCGATTGTTTCGTTTCCTGGCGGCCTCTCTGTGGGGGGAATTGTCGGCGGAAGCAACAATTTACGGTCGGGTAAGGCGATGGTGCAGCTTCTACATTCTTCGCTTAGAGGTTTCCATAGCAACCAGGCACGTACGAGTACAGACCCCTGGACAAAAACGGGCCTAAACACAGCTAAAATCGGCAAAAGTGGTCAAAAGGTTAATACAGTCAGTACATGTGAGCGTACATAAATTATGTATAACTATCGGTGACTAGCAAACCTGGCACCCAGTGATCACGTTTTGTCCTAGCGGTTACACTCTGGTTATGAGCCCCAAACCGCACCAGGAATCAAATCAACAATTACCGCTCCTGGTAAACACCTCAGGGCCAATAAACTTTCACAACAAACTGCTACTGGGGTTTATATTACGTTAAATAACCAGAATACCCTTCCTTTTGTCCCAGCGCTCTCTCAGGGAATCGAACTTGTGCTCCATGCGCACCGGGCTCATAACCTGTTGACCGCTAGGACTATCGTTATCTAGGCAAACCTGGCACCCAGTGATCACGTATTGTATATGTACGCTCACAGTACGGATACAATTCAATTAAAGAAATTTTAGAATTAGAGGAAAAGAACAGAGACTCTTAATCATATTCTTGAAGCTACGTACTGTAAGAGGTCTAACAAGCATAGTGGTCTATAGAACTGAAGTCATTTCGGAAACTGCGAGAATGGCGTCATTTTCCCCCTCCTCTAATCTGGTTGTGTACTAGCCCCTCGTTGTTATCATGGGCGATAAAGAATAAAACACATCAAACAACTGACATAACCACAAATAGATTAAACGAACGCCGCTATGCTGGGGTATACAAGAATTTATCCAAAAACAGACGGTGTTGAACTTTTTCTGTAGCATCGAGCTCGTCCTCTGTACCATAATGACCAACCTCCTCTACTTCCGCGTTAGTGCGGGGACTGCCCTTTGCAAATCTTTGGATCGATGGGGTTTGGCTCCATTTCTTCACTTCCCGTACAACAGTCCGTGTCTTTCCCGAGGTTGGACGACTGGCAGTTCGCATAGCATTTGCGCCGATACGTTGGAGCGGTGTTCTCATCACCAAAGCTGGCCCTGGAATTTCTTTATCCATGAGGGAAGCCAGGTGCGTTGCGGCAGCTTGCACTTTGAAGGAATAATGGTCCCTCCACCCCTGGGCTACCAATTTTCCTGCGGCTTCATCTCTAAATTCCCCGCGCCCCACTACTGGAGATTTGATACCTTTATCTTTTAACTTCGGATCAAGGGGGGGAGGAGCGTTCCATTCAGGTTCAATATTCTCTTTTTTAAGAGCCTTCTGCAAGAGAGTCTGCGGCTGCGACGTGGGTGCCCTCTCAAGTGTCCGCATTTTACTTCTCTTGAGATTGACGGTTGGGAAATATTTGCTCACTTCCTCCGTGCTAGATGGCTGTAAAGTTGCAATTACCGCCTCTGCGGAAACTCGAGGTTTTTTACAGAGCTTATCTTCAACATCCCCAGATACAGAAGACCGTCGCTTGATCAACTTTGGAGGTTTGCTTGAAGATGATGCTGGGAAACTCCCGGGAGTGGAGATTCCCCACTTGGGCTGTGGGGGAGTAGCAGGCTCTGTACTATCATTAACTAATTCCTGGTACATTTCCATATGAGAACTTACTAAAAAAAGAGAGTAGAGTAGCGGGTGGTTTGACCAGAGCTGCTGCTGGTTGTGGTTGCTGTTTTGGCCGAGACCAAGGATTTGAGCTATACTAATGAGAGCATAAGTATCAAGGAATTTATCCATGCAATACAGTGCTTACCGTATTATTGCTGTTTCCCTGTATGAGCAGGGGTTTCTTTGTCATTGGATCAAGCTCCCCTCGTGCAATTTTTTGAGTCAATTTTTCTTCAATTTCCCTATTGATTTTCAGTAGTAGATCCGTATTCGGATTGAGAAGGTGGCTTACGGCCCAATGAAGATGAGATCCACGTCGTCTAAGGGCGATGCCGGGTCCGAACACATGACCATTCTATTGACCAACGGGCAATACACGCGCTGGTGTAGGAAAGTTAATTCTGCTCGCCGAATTGCTCTAGGTAATCCGCCGGAACGGTGTATTGGCCATCGAATTTGATGACTCTGATTATCTGGAGTTTGTTAGTAAAACTCAATGGAATAGTCAGCTTAAGGACCTACTTTATCAATTACCTTGTGCTTGCGAACAAGTCGATATGCGGTTTTCAATCCTAATCGAGGAATATTCTCCAAATAATCGCACCCACTGAGAATTGCCATAGACCGAAATTCTGCATCCGTCCAACCAGTCAAAGCCATCTCCTTACAACTAGAGAAATCGTCGCGGCAAATATGAATACATTCTCCGAACTGGTCCAGCTTTGTAATAAGATTTTTGCATCCAAAGACCAAAAGGTCTGAATCCTCGGAAAGGATGGCATCCACAATCCCACTTCTTTCTAGGTAGTACATCTGAGCATCTGCTTCATATGGTGCAACCACGTAATTGACGTTGACCTCGATCAAGGCATCAATCAAGTGTCGAGCCATCTGGGGTGTCACATCGACTGCTTTCTGGAGTTTGACATATGCCTGGCTGCTCTTCCCTTGACGCAAGAGTTCGAGGCCTACTTGTTTGCTTGTCTCTCTCTGTCTAAGGTAAACAGGATCCCGTCAGTATAGGAGATGCAATACATGTAGGAAATGTTACACACGCTGCTCTCCCAGACTCTTCTCTAGCCTTGCTGGGCAGATAGTCGCCATCGAAAACCAAATACGGTGTGACCCCAAAATGCTGCAGCATTTTGACCCGGCCCATAGCAAACCCGACATATCTATTACGTTTCTGTCAGTCTTCACCCGTCCACTTCAGTAGCTCATGAATGGGACAAACTTATAGGTCGGCTTTCCCAGCGCAAGGTCAACCGCGCAGGCCACAGTGCCTCGGTGAAGCCATCCATAAGCGTCAACGGCCACTGTCTTTCCTGCCCAATATTTTATATGCCTTTGCCCTTGAATTGACTTCAAAGCTGGCAAAAGGCCTGTGAGCTGGGTCAGCAATGCCTCATGTATATGTAGCTGATAAGCACCCAAGCAAGAATGAATACCTGAGATTCCCATATTTGATTCGTGTTCATATAGATGTCCCACATATATTTTGGGGGCTTGGAGTGATATGGGGGGTTATGTGATAGGTTGCTTGTATTAACAATATGTCGTTTGCAATCTCAAGTCGCGTCCATATAGCTTAAGTACGCAAGCGCGTAAATTGGAGTTTCGAATGCGTGCCAGAATCCTAGTACGCGGGCTGAAACCCTTTCAAGAAAAGCGGTGATCCCTTGCAAATCTTGGCACTTGCGCATATGAGTGGTCGCAACAAAAAGCGACGATGTCTATCACCGTCAAGCCCTCAACGCTCCAATCATGTCGAAAGCACTGTCAAAAGTTACAAAGCAGTCAAGGACAAACGTGAGCACAAGGGCGACTTTGTTCATCCGGGAAGCCGAGATCACAAGCGACTGAACCGTGCAGCCGTCCGAGAGCAACGACTACGACAAACTCAGGCAAGGAGGAACAACGCCAGGGATGGAGAAAGTATGATACCACCACATCATTTGCCTATCTTCAGAATGCTGATTATATTGCCTGCTTATCCAGTCAATCGACTCTATTTCTTCCAAGATGCATTGAAAGAGCGCCAGCTACCGGTCTTCACCGAACTGGAAATTCATGAATTGATTGCGAGGTAAGCCTTGTCGGATCACTTCTTTAGCCTGCATTTCTTACGGAGCGTTTTAGCTTCATCCACCGGGATGATGACGAGCGTGAACGGCTGAGGAAGGAAAGACGCCTAGGGCGACCACCCACAACTAAAGAGAACTTATTGAAGATGCGTTTGGAGAAGGAAGAGGGGGAATATCGAACAGGATTCCATATCCCAGACTTATCAGACGCAGAAAATGCCCAGAGGTTCACAACCTGGGATGGTACCCATGGTTCACTACCATTGATAAAATTCACACGCATGGTGAGGAAGGAATGAACCGGAGTTTATTTAGACTCGTACGTCATGTTTGATAGTGTTCTCGGCGAGTATTGCATGAATACAATACAGCCAATCACATACTCATATACTGGGCGGCTCCAACTATTGCCCTTCTCTACGGAGACAACATTGCAGACCCATTAAACCCCCAGCTCAGTGTTCAAATTTAGACAATAGTCGTCTTCCGTCAATTGCTGGATCGGTCTTGCTAAAGAGCAGAAGCGAGATGATGTGTAGTGAAGCTGGATCCATTGACGCTTATTACGGACTGGCATTTTTCTCAGCACTGTCCTGAATCGTGAGCCATGGCGTAATTCTTCTTTTGTCCGCTCTAGCAAACCAGACTACTCTCTAGTTATATTTCACAATTATATCTTATGCCTTTGAATGTTCTGTGGTTGAATATCGTAGTAATCACGTGGTCTGTAAATATTAGCTCCAGCCCTTGGCACTCGTACTCCCACTAACCGCTTAACCTTTTCCATGAAATTTTGAACCTCCTCCACAAGTACAAACGAAACGTTTTTTATACCTTCATCTTCCGCCAGGATTTCGTGACCAATCCCTCCAACCTCTATACCAAGGTTCATTTTCTCTTCTATTCCCATAATGTTTGCCGCACGCGCATTTGGCCGTTTCGCTTCCCGAGCAACCCCGCTCGTCCGTGTCTCCGTCAGGTCCATATCCACAAGGACTCCCCGACTTGCCACCTTCGTTACTCCCAAGCTTTTTATCCCCTCTTTTCGACATGTTTCAAGGTTTTCTACCTCAATGGGCCGATCTGCAGATGAGGGATCAGGTACTTGTGAAAATCGAACGGGCCCACTGCGAGTGCAATTGCTGATGGATTATAGTTGATACTGAGCTCATTGCCAAATTAGATGCAGAGTTGGAGTTGGAGAAGGAGATGAAGGGCTTTGAGGAAATGCCAGAGTCTGTGAAGTCGTTCTTAGAATCGGGAACATTCAAGGTATAACATTCGGTAGCCAGCCCCTCATGAACAATATACTAATATTATTACGGTGTAGTTGAACGAAAACCCAGGCCATGAGGAGGTTGAGCTTGTCAGGAAGTTTGGCGATGAGACGTACGATTGCTGCCCAAACCTCTGAGATTCCTGAGCTAAGAAGTAAATTTAGTATCCGTATCGAATTCTCCATCTCCGACTTGAACCTCATGAACAACGACCTGGATGACGGTGCCATATACGAGGACGAGTCCACCGATGCTCCAGAGGCAACTCAATCCGGCTCCAAGTCAGGCAAGCACAGCCGGCCCTCTACTGAGCAGGATGAGGATGAGGAGTACATGGAAGAGGACAACGTCCCAGAGCCAAGTTTCCCTGCTCACTTGAGCATTTCTATTGAGAAGGTAAGCCAGCATGCTCAATGCCACCGAATTGACTCTAGTCTTGATATAATACCCATCTAACATGATCCCATTTCTCCCATTATAGCCAACTGGAGGAGCCCTCAAGATTTCCGGTCTCGCTCAAGACGGCATGATTATCCTTCAAAACGTTATTTACCACCCTAATGCCAAACTTCTCAAGTTTAAGTCCGCCGAGAACGACTACCAGAGTGAGGGCTTGTACGCCGGACCAGAATTCGCAAACCTCGATGAAGATCTCCAGGTCCTTTTCGAGAGGTACCTTGACGAGAGGGGGATTAATACTGCTCTCGCCTTATTCGTGCCAGATTACATTGAATACAAGGAGCAAAAGGAATACCTCAGGTGGTTGGAGAGTAAGACACGCGATTACCCTGAGTCTGTACTCTATTAACTTTGGCTAACACGAATGTTTTACAGATGTCAAAAAGTTCGTCGCTGTTTAGATGTAAAACTCCACTTATCGTAGGATAAGATACTATGGCTATAGTTAATGGACACTAAAATATAGAGAAGAACTCATTGGAAAAATGGGCTGGTTGGCACGGGGTTCATCTGCTTTTTGTAGTTTCTGATTTCTTGATTGATAATCTTTTGTGGCTAGGGCTTAACTGTATACTCACTTGTTTCTTCCTGCTATTGTACTTTTCTCTCCTCCTTTACTTCTACTTGGAAACTGTCCCCTGCCACAGAATCCGACATGATCACCACTCCGCTCAGTAAATCTACCAGGGAATTATACTTGTCATTGTCCCTGTCTGCGGAGGAATAAACAATAGATCACGGATGGGAATTACGTACAAGAATGATTTGCGTGTCATGCAATTTCAGTTGTATAATCCACTTACACAATTAAGTACTTATTACTTCTCAATTACCTGTAACCTCCGCCAATCCCACCCCTATCCCATTTCTGCCCCCGTCCTCAAATTTACCCAATTAACACCTTTATTCGCCCACTTCTGCAACAAACGTATCCCTCGCCAACCCAACCATAACTCCGCTCGCTCCCTTCAGCGCCTCCTCCAATACCCTCTCCTCCCTCCCTCCTCATCGGTAGTTCCAAGAACAGAATTGCATTTTTGTCTTTCTCCACTGTCAAGCAATGCTCTACTAGCATCCTCGGCAGCTGGCTCCGTAGGTGTGCTTGTGCTATGTGGGTATATAGGAAAACCTGAGCTAGAGATATGGAGAGGATATATACGAAAGCATAGCATGATGGAAGCGTCTGACAGGAGGCAAGGCAACGAATGTAAGTGCGAGGTATGGTGATGGAGAGGGTACATTTGATGAAGTTACTGAGAGCAACGCAGCGAGGACCATATCCGGGTGATGGCAGCGCTTTCTGTGTTTGCCCACTAAAATTCTGGGTAAATTATTTCGTACTCATTGAAAAGTTTACGATAACTACGAGGGTCTGATCGAGACTACACTCACCTATCGACCCCTTCATGCCCATTGAACTCAGAAATCGTTCCGCAACAGTACCGAGCATGGAGGCCAATACAACAAGCGAACTAAGTTCCCCCCCGCCGCCCAAAAGACCCCGAATCACCTCTTCCTCTTCCAACATTCCATCGTCTTTCACTCATATGACGGGACAACCCACAGCAGACTTCAGCGACGATGCTCGGACCCCTGAGCACTCGGCTGCACATGGTTCTGACTCCAACGATGACGATGCTCTGCAGCTCATTGACAGCCTTCCACCTACTCCAATCGCTGCAAAGCCCAAACCCCAAAAGACTCTGGCCCCAAAGCAGCCCCAAGCACGCAAGAAGTCAGGCCCCAAGCCAAAGTCAATCCCCGGCCCAAGGCTACGATCAGGCAATAGAGCTAACCCACCGACAACGACCACCAGGGCCAAAGATATCCCTGCACCTGCCCTTGCTACCTCCAGATCTAAAGCCAGACGGACACCTAATGCTCTAGACGATACCTGGGCTCCAAAGTGCGCTCGAGCAGACATCCAAACGGCATGGGATGCCGATAATCAACAATGGGCCACTGTTTTGAATTTCGAAATACGAATAATTCTTACAAAGTGCTTTGACATTTCTGTAGATAAACGACCTATTATTCTTTCCTCTATTCTAGGGGTCCCAAAGACTTGGTTCATGGCTCCTGAAGAAGGCACCCAGTGGCATGTCATGTTGGTGCACTTCAAAGACGTAAGATATATATTAATGTTATGGCCTTACAATTAACTCTAACTAATATTACACGCAATAGAATTACTACTTTAACCTATGAGTTATGAGGGACCAATTCCAAGTACTCTTAAATTAGTATCTTAAATCTGAAGACTCTTAGGGCAGGAAGGAAGCCTGGATCCTATTCATTTTATATAGAAGTTAAAAGGCTATAATTAGGGATACTTTTACATGCACTCTTGAAGAAACAACTGAATTATTTCTAAAATATGATTATAAACTTATTTCTGATATCTGCACTCTAATCATTAATACTTATGAATTTGGATTCTTATTAATTGAAAACAATCCATAGTTTGTTTACTTATATAATTAAACTACTTTCATTTTTTATCATTTTCTTACTACATTAGTTAAACTTCCTAATACTATTGAATATATAGAAGTTAGGTATTGCAATATTCTATCTAATATTAAAACTACTTGTATATATAAAGGAGATACTATCTCTCTTCTATTAGAATAGTCTACTTTTAAAAAACCTAATAGTAAATAAAGTATAAATTGCTTTAAAATTACCATATATAATAAACTTAAAGGTAATATTATTAAACCTTATACTATTATTTAAGAGCTAGATAATGAAGTTAATAATATTTGCTTAGACTCAAGCTCTGTATACCTATATCTGATTCTTTTAGAGAAAATTCTTATATTGATTTACTATAGATTAATAGGTTATATTGTTAAGTATTGTTTGCATTAGATTGAGGTTAACATTACTATAATTACTACTCAGTAAGTTAAGCTTACTAGATAGAAAAGAAAAGAAATTGAGGCTATTAAAGAACTATATGAATATATAAAGTACTAATATAAGATATACTTTACTATAGACAATAGTATTAACTATATAGTTAAAGTTGATAAAATAATAATAAAGGTAAAAACTAAATAAAAGCTTACTAAATACAATTTTTAGAGGATCTTAATATCTAACAAGCTAGAAGATAACCCTAATATCTTATCTCCTAATATATTATTTAAGTTCTAATACTAGTTTACTAGTAGGTACTTTATAGAATATTATAGTTAAATTGATTAAATGTTACTAAAAATGAGAAATAAAGATCCTAATAAACTAGGCTATAATAACTTAATATAAGTTTAGAGCTAATTACATAGTAATTTAGATTCTACTATATTAAGAACTATTGAAAGGTTACTATGAGTGGTAGTATCGCGGTAGTAATTACGGAGGTAGTAGCGGTGGACAGTAGTGCTATGAAGCAGAGAGTATGAGTGAGCAGAAGTGTGAAAGAGCAGATGATAGGACTATGTCGAGAGTAGACAGTCTATTGAGTCTAATCGAGAAGTGTATAGAACTAGATACAAGAGTAGGAAACTCATATATAATGGTATGAGTTGAGGGCAAAGATCTAGTAAGAAAGTCTAAGTTACATAACCTAAGAATAGTATATCGTGCACATGTGAATGAAGAAATATATAGAGGTATACGACTGAGATAGTAATATGAGTCAATGAATATAACAGAAAGTCATAGAAGTGGTGATCGTTGAGTCATGACAACTGAGACAAGTAAGTAGTAACCTTAAGTAGTAAAGCAGCATCATGCAATAATAATAGATACTAAGTTATGAAAGTAAGTAAAGATAGTAGGAACATGTGAACAACATGTGAACACATATAAAAGAAATAATACAGAAGTCCTTAATCGGGTAGCAAGTGTCCATATTGGGTATCAGCATGATATGGAAGTAATCGTAAGAGAGAACGATGTATTGTATGGAAATACTTAACTATATCGAAAGGAAATGATTATTTTCAACACCCCTTCTCACTTGTTATCCCATGATTAATCCTTTGAGATTAGTGTGCGCACCAAGGCGATTTTTCCCCGCGCCGCCTCGCCAAGACTTGCGCCGACAGCCGAGTTTTGCCCAAGCCTCCAACTCGGCGAGTCGGCTATATGTCGCTCTGAATTACTCGGGCCAGCGCCGAGTAGCCGTCGACTACTCGCCAAGCCTTAGTGTCATCTACTAACGCATATTACTCAACTGGAGGACCAGTTCCTCATATAATTCGGTTCAAATTTAACTGAACACACCACGGATTGCTTGGATTAAAGCGATTCATTTTATGAGAATCAGAGTGTGCAGAAATTGATGAGGTATCAATGAATGTAATTCACATTAGCACGCAAGGCAGGGTAAGATTATACAGGAGAATGATGGGGGAATGGACGGAAGGTTAGCCACTAGTAGAATGCAGTTGAGAAATGGCGGTAAGGATTGAGTGGGAAGGAAAAGTTTAAGTCCGTGACAGGAGGAGGAATCCATGACAGGCGGGGCAATCTGTGACAGGAGGATAGATCCGTGACAGGAGGACGGATCCGTAACAGGAGGACGGATCCGTGGTTATAGAATCGTCGCCATTTCTTACTATCCTATAGTCGTCACGGAATTGCCTCAAGTTGTCACGGAATTGTCTATTCTGGCAAATTATGTTTCACCCAGATTATGAGCTCTCCTAACATTCCATTTCCTACCATCACAACTTAATATAACCTAAAAAAAAAAAAAAAAATAAAAAACGAAGCTGATCGCAAGATATCTATCCCCCAGATACATAACACAACCCAAAAAAATAACCCTATAGAAAAAGTCAAATGCCCTACTCCTGGCCTCTTCCTTCCGTTCCCCATACATCGTCAGAACGCGATGACAATATAGGCGATGCCAGCAGTGTAGGTCATGCCGGAGGTGCAAGTGGTACCGGCAAAGCAGGTGGTATCGCCGGTGAAGGAGGTGTTGCAGGAGATTGTGGGGCACCAACTGATGCCGGCGAAGGAAGAGTTGCAGGAGATGGCGGGGCACCAACTGATGCCAGTGATCTAGTTGATGGTGAAACTGATGGTGACGGTGAAGACGATGATTCTGATGATGATAATAATGAGGGTGATGATGGTAACGATGGTGATGATGAGGAGGATGATAAGGAGGATGATGAGGAGGATGATGAGGGCAATAGTGGAACTGGTGGTGCTTGGGGTGCAGGGTGGTAGGTCACATTACCTCCAGATAGCCGATTGGCTTCCACCTGATGCCACAACACCACATCCCTTTGTAGAATTATTTGGCGTGGTGGGTTTCAGTCTTCGCTCTGTATTGCATACAGATTAATTGCTATTTCATACACCTGGTTAGTCTCACCCTGACCTTCTCACGATATATGCTTTATTACTTGTTAAAAATTCATGGAGGTATGCCTCCGTAGCCTCTTGGAGGGCATTTGTTGCTATGATGCCAATTCTCTCCACATTTGTCCGCCCACTGAGTATCGTAGGATAACTGTTGTATTCAGTGTTAACATCCTATACGATCTCTCGACATAACCGTCAGAACGCAGTCTTCGGAATGATTAATTGACTGCTGGCCTGTTGTCTCCGAATTTGTCTAATAATTGCCACTGACAGCAAACTTAGCATTCCAAGTTCAAATTGAACTGGGGGGAGTTGTTACGCCAATCTACTCTTCTCTTTTGTGGGACTACCCTTTTCTTTTTGGGGAGTACCCTTTTCTTTTTGGGGAGTACCCCTCTCTTTTTTAGGACCACTGTAGGTACTCTCGCAGGAGGTACTATCGTCTTGACATTCCTAGCTCGTTGTTTCGTTCCGGCCATTATATCTGTGTATTCGGGGGTACAAAAGAGTAAGTATAATATCCACTGACTAAAGGTTGCAAATCGAAGGATCTGAGGTTTGGGACAGTAAGTCTGCTTGTATATGTATGTTTCCGAGAGTACGAAGTGGACGAAAAATAGACTGATCTCAAGCATTGAGCTCTACAACAAAGTATAATTCATTGTTTATCTGCATCCCCATCTGTTAGCTCACTCATAACAAAGGGAGTAACAAAAAAACATTACCTTAGTGTTACGCCACATTAGCCTATTTATATCAAAAAAAACATATAAGGAAAATACCCCGTAGAGATACACATAATTCTAAAACAAATACCCCCTAGCGTGCTCAGTTGATATCAAAAAAATACACAAAGAAAATATCTCTCGCATATGCCGTAGACATCCAAAAACAACACAAAAATGAAATACCCCTTGCTTCAGGCTGTAGTCATCTAACAAACATACAAGCAAAGACGCAATAAAATACAAAATCAAACACAAAAGTAGTAGATACAATTAAACCTCAGAAAATTGTTAACGAACGACCATTCACGGCATCCGTAACAAGTTCTCCATCCGTGACAAGTTTTCCATCCATGACAAGTTTTCCATCCGTGATATGTTTTCCATCCGTGACACTAAAAAGAAATCCAAATTAGTTCCCATTCTCCTCCCTAGTTTGCTTCTTCCCTATCCTCACTGTAATTGTCACCTTCATCATTATACTCACCCTCATCCTTATCTGCTAGCTCATCTTTCTTCCCATCATCGCCTGCGACTTGCTTCTTGCCTTTGTCATCTTTATTGTTGTCGCTTGTTGTCATCGCAGCACCTTGACGTAAAATCCACTGATATACTCATTTATTGACTTCGCAATCGTTCTCCTCGGTGGAATCCCTATAGTCCCCATCTTCAGTGTCGCTTGGAAGTAATTCGGCAGGCCTATCTCCGCTAGGTACTGACAACGCCTTTCCCCGTTTGCTGGAGTCGGATTCAGTTGATTGACCTTCTTCTTTTGAAGAACCCTCCGAAGCTACCCATCGGCCCCATAGTCCTGTATCTTCATCATCATCTTCCTTGTTGGGTTTGTCATCGTAGTCCTATCTACTTGTGAGCATCACCAAAAATATTATTTGCGTCCTGTGCGTCCGGACGCCTGGGACGCACAGGACGCATGGGAGACAAACTCAAGATCAGGATGCCAAACGCTCGGCGCGTGAGCGTCCGGACGCACTCGGACGGTGCTCGAGCGGTGCTCGCGCGCCTGGGACGCAACACATGCGCTTTGCAGATGCTCCCTCCTCTTGGACGCAACATGGAACGGGCTGCTCGTCCCCAACGCTATAGGTTCTACCGCTGGCGTTGCTAACGGATAGCCCACAATCGCTCTGTTCTACAATGCACATCCGCTCACCACTTGCATGTACGACAGCCAGGTACGTAGCCACTATTGCAGCCATTGAATATGCACATAGCAGAAATATCCATTGTATTCGCTAATAATTATATACACAGAAGTAATAGATATATATATAGAGCATGCAATCGCTGCTCCAATCGCACTAACACTCGCTCTCTAACACTCGCTCTAATACTCGCTCTAATACTCGCTCCAATACTCGCTCTAATACTCGCTCCAATACTCGCTCTAATACTCGCCCTAATACTCGCTCCAATACTCGCTCTAACACTCGCTCCAATCCTCGCTCTAATACTCGCTCTAATACTCGCTCTAATACTCGCCGTAATACTCGCTCCAATAGTCACTCTAATGCTAGCTGTAATGTGCTGGGATAGAGAGCGAAGGGAAAATGCACGGGGAAGGGAGGTATATATACAGGAAAACGGGGAAGGGAGGTATATATACAGGAAAACGATAGTTGCCAAGGCCGACTGCTAAGGCCGACAATTTAGACTTTCCGAGGACAATGTGATAAGCGATAACAAGAGAAGTGGCATGACAGTGACCAATGGCGCTCAGCCCCCTTTCGCCCGCGGGTGCCATACTATCCAATGCCTGGCCTGGTAATAGTCATATTGGGAAATCGTAGTCGTGGTATTGAGATATGTGCGGAGTTCACGCTTTGTGATATGTTTCATAGGAATCCATGCATTCACGGGCTTATATATATATATAAGCGAGAAACTGGTGCTTTTGGAGACTTATATATATATATGCGAGAAACTCATGCTTTTGGAGACATATAAGCCTGCGAATGCATGGATTTCTCGCATATATGTATATATATGTCTCCAAAAGCACGAGTTTCTCGCACATATATATATATATATGCACGCGAATGCATGGATTTCTCGCATATATATATATATGTCCCCAAAAGCATGAGTTTCTCGCACATATATATATAAGTCTCCAAAAGCACGAGTTTCTCGCACATATATATATAAGTCTCCAAAAGCACGTGTTTCTCGCATATATATATATATATATGCACGCGAATGCATGGATTTCTCGCATATATATATATATGTCCCCAAAAGCATGAGTTTCTCGCATATATATATATATGTCCCCAAGAGCATGAGTTTCTCGCAAATATATATATAAGTCTCCAAAAGCACGAGTTTCTCGCACATATATATATAAGTCTCCAAAAGCACGTGTTTCTCGCACATATATATATATATATGCACGCGAATGCATGGATTTCTCGCATATATATATATATGTCCCCAAAAGCATGAGTTTCTCGCATATATATATATATGTCCCCAAGAGCATGAGTTTCTCGCACATATATATATAAGTCTCCAAAAGCACGTGTTTCTCGCACATATATATATATATATGCACGCGAATGCATGGATTTCTCGCATATATATATATATGTCCCCAAAAGCATGAGTTTCTCGCATATATATATATATGTCCCCAAGAGCATGAGTTTCTCGCACATATATATATAAGTCTTCAAAAGCACGAGTTTCTCGCATATATATATATATATATGCCCGGGAATTCATGGATTTCTCGCATATATATATATATATGTCTCCAAAAGCACCAGTTTCTCGCTTATATATATATATAAGCCCGTGAATGCATGGATTCCTACGAAACATATCACAAAGCGTGAACTCCGCACATATCTCCATACAACGACTACGATTTCCCAATATGACTATTTCCAGGCCAGGCATTGAATAGTACGGCACCCGCGGGCGAAAGGGGGCTGAGCGCCATTGATAACTGTCCTGCCACTTCTCTTGTTATCCCTTATCTCATTGTCTTCGGAAAGTCTAAATTGTCGGCCTTACCAGTCGGCCTTGGCAACTATGGTTTTCCTGTATATATACCTCCCTTCCCCGCGCATTTTCCCTTCGCTCTATATCCCAGCACATTACGGCGAGCATTAGAGCGAGTAATAGAGCGAGTATTAGAGCGAGTGTTAGTGCGAGTATTAGAGCGAGTGTTAGTGCGATTGGAGCAGCGATTGCATGCTCTATATATATATCTATTACTTCCGTGTATATAATTATTAGCGAATACAATGGATATTTCTGCTATGTGCATATTCAATGGCTGCAATAGTGGCTACGTACCTGGCTGTCGTACATGCAAGTGGTGAGCGGGTGTGCATTGTAGAAGAGAGCGATTTGGGGCCCTGGTTCAGCAACGCCAGACATGGAACCTATAGCATTAACAACCTCAATTGAGTTGTTGATGCGATAGGAATGAACTCTGACATCCAGACGTTGAGCTTATGTCAACCACCATCTGGACGGCTATTGTTGCCCCAATGGCGTCGGGATTGTATTGCGACGCAGCGCAGGGCCCTAGTTGCGTCCGGATCGTAATGCAATACCCCGGGGCGTCCGGATGCACAGGACGCACAGGACGCAAAATAGCGTCCGGACGCTTGGTGCTGCGTCCAGACGCCAAATTTTTTTTCCTGATGAGTAAAGTTCTCAGATTTAGATCAAGCACGAGGAAGCATCTACCTCTTCAATATCCGTCCCAATATCCTCATCACTTAAGCAATCGTCAGCACCCCCCTCAGCCAACTCCTCTTGTATAGTCTGCATCCTGCTATCAATTGCTAGTGGTGTGTTGGGTCCTGTATCACTAGTCCCGTGCCCAGACACTGTGTCACGTTCGGTTGGCTCATCAAATCGGGCATAGGCTCGGCGGTTGATTGGCACAATGCTAATGACTACTGCGAATTACTGCACTGGCTTTACTCCTATTGCTTCCAACTCAGCATTGGGAATTTTGAATTCGGGGAGCTCTTCTTGCTCCTGTAATTCCAAATAGACTCGCTTCTACTTGTCAGATAGCTGATGCCACTGGTACAAAATATATGCCTTTTTGTGGATAAACATTAGGTTGCAAGTCCTTTGAACCAGTCGTTCAAAGTTGCCTCGTTCCACATCGGTTAACGAGGCCCTTCGGGTGCCTATTGCCCTTCCAGTAGTAGTGGCGTATTCGGCCTCCTTAATCCCTGCTTTGAGCACCCTGTTTACCTTTTGCCTTTTCTAGTCCTTGGCCCGCTCCCATGACAGCGGGGGTCCAAGCAGTTTCTTGTGTGTTTCTCGAATTTTTTTCATATGGGGATTAGTGGAGGTGCCCCATGCCTTCCTCCCCCCACTAAATTCTGTGTCTGGATTAAACTCTCGAGGGCCCCATGGGAAGTTGGCATATTTGGCATAAAGATTCTTTGGAACATCCTCGGCAAGTTCGGCTCTTGGCGTGCTTCTTGTTGGAACATCTGCAATTGGGGGTGGGTAGAAGGCTAGTTCGGCTCTTGTCCTTCTCCTTGTTGGAACATCCTCAACTGGGGGTGGGATGAGGGCTAGTTCGGCTCTTGTCCTTCTTCTTGGAACATCCTCAATTGGGTGAGCTAATTCGGCTCTTATCTTCCTTTTTTGGGGAATATGCTCTGTGTGAGTTGTCGGCGTCTTCGCGACCGGGCTGGCTGGCGCTCCTAGGGTTGTCTTTCTTTTTTTCTGCATGGGAGGTTCTGGTGCCGGGCTGGTTGGCGCTTTACCAGTTGTCTTTTTCTTCTCAGAATGGTTTGGCATTGCAAATACTTAAACACAAACTTCGTTAGTAGTCTTTCCACTTTGGGCTCAACCTCGTTCCCTTGACACGACCTCCGTGACACCTCTATGACAACCTCTGTGACACGATTTTGCAAAACATACATCTTGGTTCTGCTAGTTATTTAGACGGGAATGTCTGTGATTGAGGTAAATGATAGTCAGTGAATAAGTTAACTATTGTTACGGCTGAGATTATGCAGGCATGACCGGCGGCACCCGATGGTGGGTGGCCTGAAGGCAGCCCCGCTTTCTTATATATTGGCCTACTTCTTGTATCTAGTTCTTGTTCTCTAAGACTCGAGCGAAGTTTTGTATCGCTGGGTTACTTTGAATGAAGCTATTATTCTTCGCACATTGTGCACCCAGTTAGGCCCGAGCAAGTGATTATACCTTCGTGCACTCTATATATCGATATTCCGACAGATATCACCGTGATCGCTAGCTCACCCCTAACATTACTTCGCTTTGACAAAAGGGACCGGTGATTCTGGGTCAAATCACCCCTCCCTCGCTACCTACACTGTCGGACAGCCGGAATATGGCTAAAGGGATGTCGCTGGATTATTTGCTAATATGAGCGACGTCGGAAATAATTATTTCCCCCTCCTATATGCTTATTAGCTTGTTCTAAATGACCTACTAATCCTATATTGAGATCTCCGGATCTGCTAAGTCTTAGATGTCAAGCGACATGCTCCTAGCCAGGCTTCTAAGGCCCCGAACGAGCCTATAAGGCCGAGCGAGCTTACAAGCCTCCGAGCGAGCTTACAAGCCTCCGAGCGAGCTTACAAGCCACCGAGCGAGCTTACAAGCCACCGAGCGAGCTTACATGCCCCCGAACGAGCTCATAAGCTCAAAGACTCCCGCCTTGGGCGAAGACTCAAGCTAGCACTCTGAGTGCTAAAGACCCAAACGAGCACTGCGAGCGCTAAAGACCCGAACGAGCACCCCGAGCATGCAAATGAACAAGACCCCCCCCTTGCACAGGCAAGTCGGGTTGGATAGCTGGGAAAGCATGCATTGAACCTTTTCCTGTGACGTTGGCTTTTTCCCACTGGGTTTTGCCGCGCAGAGGTTTTTAACGGCAATGGCATGTGGGATACCCCCCTATCATGATTACCCCGGATCTACGATCCATATATATGTTGCACCTCATGTTGAGATACTCGGATCAGTTGATCCACAGATGTTTATGTTCTGGCATGACGCCACGATGTTTGAGAGAATACCCCGTCCTTCCGAGCTACCTTACAAGCCCTTGCTGCCAGATGTTGAGGCTCTGTTCCACAGATGTATAACCCGAGGTCCTCAGTGATGTCTGAGTGGGTTAGTGGGCTCAGGATGATGTTGTATCCTGAGTGGAGACCCCGTGCCCTAATTGCTTGCCAATATGCATGCGCACGTATAGGGGGTAGGGTGAGCGAAGTTGGTCGGTCGGGACGCCCTCTAGCAGAGGGGGAGTAATGTTACGGCTGAGATTATGCAGGCATGACCGGCGGCACCCGATGGTGGGTGGCCTGAAGGCAGCCCCGCTTTCTTAAATATTGGCCCACTTCTTGTATCTAGTTCTTGTTCTCTAAGACTCGAGCGAAGTTTTGTATCGCTGGGTTACTTTGAATGAAGCTATTATTCTTCACACATTATGCACCCAGTTAGGCCCGAGCAAGTGATTATGCCTTCGTGCACTCTATATATCGATATTCCGACAGATATCACCATGATCGCTAGCTCGCCCCTAACAACTATCATTCGACTTCAAATTTCTGGACACGACCTCCGTCACAGCCTCTGTGACATCCTCCGTGACGGCCTCCGTGACATCCTCCGTAACGGCCTCCGTGACATGGCTTTGGAACACATACCCCTTCGTTATCTTCACTGTAGATTATATAGATAGAAATCACCATTAAAGCGCTGACAATTCCTTGGAATTTGCAGATAAATGGAAGATGACCACCAAAAACCTCTGTTCGTGCAAATAAAGGAATTCATTCTTTGTTTACAAGCAAACCTGGATGCCATTAACCGAACACGGGCACGTGACTAGCATCACTACGATGCATGTACCCATCATTGTGAATTTTACCTGCAGTCAAGTCTACACATGAATATATTAGTGGTTTAATTTTGGTTAACATGGAACGATATCGGGCCAAAATGAAAATCAGAAGAGCCTGGCCCAATGTCAATAGGAAAACTTCCCTCCATAGCGACCTCCTCCATGGCTCCTGCTTCCTGCTGCCTTTGCCATCGCTTTTGTTTGTGAACATGGCGTCGCCGGGATGACCGCTCTTGAGACCACCTTGCCCTTCTTGGGTTAATAACGGGGGAGGGTTAAATGACGGGAAAGGTTGTTCAGGTTGGGAATGTTCAAATAGCGAGTATGGGGATTGCCTGGAACTTGGACTAACAAAGAGAGGCTTCTCATTCTCTTTGTTTTCAACCCTTAGCTCAGGATTGTCCTCCTGCATCTCCACCACTAGTTCCTGCAAAACCCCCCTCTCATTATCTCCTTCAGTTTCGGCTTCACTAGGGGTGGCTGGCACCTCTACCGTTGGACAACGTGACTGATTTCGCACTCGGTATTGGGTTTGATAATCACTAGAAGTTTGGGTAAAAAGGAATTAGCTGCAAGCCGGTAATGCCGTGTCAAATCAAGTGTGAGTTACCATACAATACCACTATACATCCTTTTTCTGTTCCTTATCGCAGATCAGTTTCCAGCGGGAGGAACTACATGACCTTGTGGCACATGTGTTTTCCATGCGCTTCAAACATGACCCGCTCAAGGTAACAGGAAAATAACGATTATCGTCATCTGTTCAGTGGAACTGTGAAAAATAGGAGAAGCCCACATGGCTATCGCACTTACTCAAATAACACGGGACATGTACGTAACATCATATGGGGCAAGCAAAAAAGTATGGAAGTCATACCTTGACCCTGAAATTTCACCTCTTTGCCTGATAGTCGAATTAGCTGGCATACTTTCTTGTAGTATAGTAATAAAGGATAGGAGGTGGCTTGATGCGGAATAATAAAAGGCTAGGGAGATGCAGATAATGGAGGACGGAAGTTAATCGAGTGGTAGGAGGTGGGGACATGCGGAATTTATCTGGCCCCAGCAGACCCTGGCCCAAGCTACTGCCCCAAAACATCTCTGGTTACTTCCTGAGACATCCCTAAGTATGTGTTACCTATTTCGGAACTGGCTTGGCTTGACCCGGACCCCTTGACCCATTGTACCTCACAAGGAGGCTCATGCAAGCAGACTACCTATACCTCTGCAAGTGATGAACGACATTATTGCTAGTAGAGCAATTGATGGGTCGATGGGATGTGAACGACTAGACTATATCAGGATTAATGATGCTTTTAAGAAGATGCATTGACCGTTATCACATGAGACAGATAGAATGCTTCACCCAGCCTACCTTCTACTAGCTAAACTAACTCTTATAGTATACAACAAAGTGTATCAGTACGCGCCTTGACCTCAACTACATAGGTTGACAATAACCAGTCCATCCCATTGACCGGTCAATCGCTGGAGATTATGCTATCGACCCATCGCTTTCGTAGATGTGGTACTATTATGGACGAAGATGGCGGTTCGATACCAGGCTGGAGTAGATCAGGATGGTAGTTCCATTTGGGCAAGGTAGCTTGTGCTAAACTTATGTGGTCATAGTTATTTTTTTTGTTATGGATATTTTATGTTGTAACGGATGGCTTATTTTGTCATGGATGTCTTGTTACAGATGTGTTGTCACGGATCTTTTGCCATGTCCCAGGTAGGTCACGTAGGTCTTTCCCGTAACTAATGCGAGCCAGGTCCTTCGGATACAATTAGTATTACCTGCGGAGTATGGTAGTCTACTTTTGTCCACTAATTCTAAGGCAGAATCAGACGTAACTAGACAACCTACCAAAAGAGGACATTGCCATTTAGGGATTCTTTCCAGAACTGTCATCTGGAGTTTTGCTTATATATAGTTCATCAGGGTTGTAATTCTCACCGACCATATCAGCTTCACAATAGGCATTGTGCCAACCAGACTACTACACAAATATGGCAGTATATTACAATCCAGAAGATGAACTCGGTTTCGAAGAGTTCCGGGAGCAGTAGAGAGACACTGCTGGGCTATGACGGTTCCTTAGTCTATGTGGAATGGAAATGGTAACATACCAGTCTAGACAGTTGTTATGGACTGATTTGACCCCAACAAGATTGTATCCCGAGTGGTAGCCATGGAGCTTCTAGAGAGGATTTGGATTGATCAGTATGATTTACTGCTCCCCTTGGGTATCCACAGGAGTCCAGAGACGACTTGGGATCCCTTTTACCTAGATGACTATACTATGTATGATTTGTTGTGGATTACCCTTTTCCACCATTACCTGACTGGCGAGGGAGAGGCATGGGGTTTATGTGAAGATTGTCGATACCCATCAGTAAGTTAATTGTTGCGTTAAAACATTGGAGTGCTAACATACCTATTGTAGATACTCTCCCAAACCTACCGGATCCCTGACAGCAGAATCATCGGCATCCTGTCTATATACCGGTACAATGGCATCCCCCACCTAGGATAACAGTATTATGTTGTGGGCAAGAGGTCTAGCTTCAGCCTTCAAGAAGGTATCTTACTAATCCTTACACATAGATAGCACGGCAGGCTAATTATATCTAGACCTCTCGAGATTTTGCAACTCACAGACAGCTCCGATTGGCCATTGAGATCCAGCATACTCCAACTAGATTTGACCAATATCCCCGACAATATATTAGAGCCAGATGGATGTTTTGAGCCTAGAAGTGAGCTCTCACTATACAGCTCAGAGGACTCAGATGATGTTCACGATGACATTGTAGATCCATTTTGGAATGAATGGACGATCGCGCGCTTGGATTGGAATTGGGTTTGGCGCGCTGTTGATATGCTACAGCATGATTGACAGACGTATTTTATGTATAGATAGGTTTGGGTTATCAAGGAAAGCGCCGCAGGTACCTTGTGAATGTCTCCCATAGAATTCGTGACAAGCACACGTTATCCATGACAAGCACACGTTATCTGTGACAAGCACACGTTATCTGTGACATACTCCAAATGCTCTCAAAATGTGAATAAATAGGCCTCTCTTCCCTACTACCCTTCCAAATCTATTATTGCCAACTCCCAGGAATATAATAGCTAGACGAACTTGCACTACTAGCCCCATACTCCAACATGTCTCTATCTCCAAGTATGCCCGTACGTCAATCGAGCCCAATGATTTCCACTCTCACCAGAATATTAGGTGGGACAGCTTTCCAGTGGGAAGCCGAACAATCTGTGCCATTTAATGCATGGTGGGAAACGACCGAGTGGGCAGGCAAGCTCCATGACAATCTGGCTAAAGATTTAAGAAGTAATAATATTAACCCACCCCAATGGGATTCTAAGCTCCGAAAAGCAGCGCACTGGGCCCAATTCGGACAAGGGGCTAAGATTTACAGCAGTGAGCCATTTATATTTTGCTTAGCTTGCAAAGGTACCTTGCAACACCCTAGTACCTTTAATATGGGTACGACACATATGAGAACTTATTTCAGCTCGGGCAGGTGCCGCTCTGCTAGTGGGCGAAAGAATCAGGACATTTCAACCCTGTTTGGGAAGGTAATTATATAATTCGTACCTACCTGCAATAATTGGGCATAGGCTCACGTTACAAGTAGACAACACCTGCAGTTGTACAATCTCCTGAATTGCAATTCAGTGATGATCACTTCAAACATGAACTCATAAAACTGTAATTGGTACAAACTTACCTTTCCGAACCATCGAACATCCGCAGTTCCAGCATCTCCTGAAATTTCTTAGATCTGGGATTAATAACCCTTGTGCGACAACACTTTGCCGGAGCATACATCACTATGCCCTGAAGTTCAACAAAGCTTCAAAATAGCCTTCCGGAAGATACATTCCTCCACTTCGCTACAGACTGTTGGACTTCTCCAAACAAGTTAGCATTCATGGGTACAACACTCCATTATATAGACCAGGATTGGCAGCTGTGCCAACATACAATTGGATTCCAGTACCTAGGTAGAGAAGCTCATAATGCTATGCACTTGGGTAATCAGCTAGGGAATTTAATTCGGGAATATGGCATTTCGAACCGAGTCTTGGCCATCGTTTCGGACAACGCAAGTGTCAATGCGGCATTGGCTAAGCATTTACAAGCCAATGTATTCGGTGCTAAATGGGACCCCCAACAATACCGACTTCCCTACCTCGCACATGTGATTGCACTAGTAAGCAACCAGTTTATGAAAGAACTTAGGTCGAACCCAGATAATGATGATACTGCCTCATCCACCCCTGCTATTGAGTCTTCAGTCAGAGCACTGCAGATTTATGCTCCAGGTACATTCGCACGATCTGTTTGCAAAGTAAGTCATCTTCTGAGCTACTCAATAAAGATGTCATGGAATGGCGGACATGTCACGGAATGGCGGACATGTCACGGAATGGCAGACATGTCACGAAAGGCTAATACGCGTCATGGAATCCTATTGCTAACATTTGTCTAGGTTTGAGAGCTCTGTATGGCTATAGTAGCCAGCCCACAATGCATGGCACAATTCAAGGAACTCCAAACTGATTCCCGTGCGCCCATGGGGCTCATCTAGGACATTAAAACTCGCTGGAACTCAACCTTTGAAATGCTTACACGAGTATTGAGGCTCCAGTGGTACATTGAGCAATAGATCGCTCTATCTACGACAGAGAGCAAGTACTCAGAATTATGGTTGAGTCAAGAAGAGTGGAACCAAGTTCAGGAGGCTACTATTTTCCTGAAACCTTTATCGGATTACACTCATACTATCTCTACAGGGCAGCATATGACCATACAGAATGCGTTCTTTATCTACAATGACATCTTCGACCACATAGAAAAACAGTGGAAACGTATACGCAAACTTCTAGCTAATCCTACCTGGGCTCCAGGGTTTCTCTCCGTAACAAAAGCATGTCAGCAGATCTTCAAGAAGTATTATTCTAGGACCGAAAAACAATCTCTCATCTACAACCTTGCAACCATCCTTGATCCGTCTAAGAAATTATCCTTGTATAATGACTGGGGAAATCTTAATGTCTAAGATCCAAGTGGTACACAGCAGAACGGGGACTATATTTTATACACGGAGTATTACAAGTAGGTATGAATTCTATCAGCATATGACTATTTTGGCCCATGTGTTTTCTGTGACACCATTTTCCGTGACACCATTTTCCGTGACAGGAGACCATCCGTGATATACAGAAAAACATAATTCTTACTAAATTCGCTTCTTAGGGTTCAGTTCGAAGATTATTTTGAACATAATTACGCCAAGTACGCGCCGGAAGCCCAGGTTCATAACATACAAGTGGATGATGGAGAACAATCCTATATAATGTGTCGACTACAAGAGCGTACCACAAGCCAATCGGAGGATGTGCCAGAAATCAAGAGATACCTGGCGAATCTGGTAATAACACTGAATGAGAAATGTCCTCTATCCTGGTGGAAGGTGCATGCTAATGAATATCCCACGCTGGCACGAATGGCAAGGGACATATTGAGCATTCCACTCACATCTGTCCCAGTAGAGCGAATATTCAGCAGTGCTCGAGATATTTTGCCGTACCGATGCAACAGAATGGGTCACCAGATAATAACTGCGCTGATGTTGACCAAATCGTGGGATACTGTACACGCGAAATACTTCATCCCAGAGGTACAAATTAGACCAGCACATGTAGAAGAAGGCATAGCTGATTTGGATGAAGGTGAGGTAATGCTGGAGAAACAAGCCCTCAGCTATGATGCAGACTTCCTCCGCCGTATGGTAGCACAGTCCCTAGATACCATTCAGGGACAGACGGACACAGATTCAGATACAGATTGTGACACGGAAGTAGCTGGGAGCCGAATAATGGACGAGTACCTCCTAAATGACCTGGCAGATTTAGCGTCCGAGAATGCCAGCCCATCGTATAGTTTCACGGAAGATTCTACATCAGGCATGTCCAACTCGTTCCATCGAAGTCTATTGTGCAGGCAAGCAGTAACACCATCTCCTTCAACTCCACATCGAAGCGCCCGGAAGCACCGTTTATCACAGTCCATGAGTCTGACACCGTCGATGGCAAGCAGGTTTCAGAAGAAACTGCGACCTACGCAGTGTAGAAACTACAAAGTATGAGTGGGTAGGGGTGTTGATAGCATATGGGGTATACTGGTAGGTAAGTATTAGTGCAGGTTCTAGGGAAAATTTCTTTTCTATGTTGGGAGTACTTTCTTCATTTAGGTTTGCTATTTTAGTTGTTATATGGGACAGCTGGAGTTTTGAGGATTTCATGGACAACATTTCTTTATCTATTTCTGTTGGGAGTTACTTTTTGATTCAGTTTGCTTTCTTTTTGATGGTATATGGGAGGGCCGGTTTTGTGTGAGAGGGCGGTATAAGTGGGATCGGAGAATTACTTTACCTCGATCTTGGGATATTGAGATTTGTTTAGACATAAGTATTGGGAATTTGTCGGTTAGTTTAGGTTTCTATATTTGCAGAATTAAAGCGATTCGTTTTATGAGAATCAGAGTGTGCAGAAATTGATGAGGTATCAACGAATGTAATTCACATTAGCACGCAAGGCAGGGTAAGATTAAACAGGGGGGAATGGACGGAAGGTTAGCCACTAGTAGAATGCAGTTGAGAAATGCGGTAAGGATTGAGCGGGAAGGAAAAGTTCAAGTCCGTGACAGGAGGAGGAATCCATGACAGGCAGGGCAATCCGTGACAGGAGGACGGATCTGTGACAGGAGGACGGATCCGTGATAGGAGGACGGATCCATGACAGGAGGAGCGATCCGTGACAGATAATGGAGAAAACACGAAACTAAGACCGAGGTGAAACATGGGTAACTAATTCTTGGCGAGGACTCGGTCGATCACCGAGTAGTTGCCGAGTTGGCGGCGAGTTGGCTTCGGAAGAATGGGCGTCGGTGCGAGTCGGTACCGAGTAGGAAAAATAGTAGTAGAACTCGCCTCGACTCGAGCCGATGAGCACACTATTTGAGATAAGAGAACTGTGGACCAGGAAAGGCCTTTATGCATATGTCCACTGGATTGTGTTCACTAGGAATATGCAAAAGCGTGATAGTGCTGGAGTTAATAAGTTCGCAGACGAAGTGATAAGCAACATCAATATGCTTTGACTTATCGGAGATTCGAGGATTATGAGACAGGTCAATAGAGCCATTATTGTCACAAGAGAGGGCAGAAGGCATATCTTTTATAGAAAGCTCACTTAGTGCATTCTGAAGCTAAATTTATTGTTTAGCAGCAATTGAACCAGCAATGTATTCTGTTTTAGTAGTGGAGGTTATCACGCATTTTTGTTTTTGTGATCTCCAGCAGATAGTACAAGAGGCAAGCTTGAAAATATATCCTGAGGTCGACCGTCGTGTGTCACGATATCCAGCAAAGTCTGAATCAGTGAATCCTTCGAGTGAAAGAGGTTGTCCGAGTTTGTAGGTCAAGGTAAGATCGCAAGTACCCTTAAAGTAGCATAGGACTCGTTTAAATGCTCCAAGGTGATCCTTCGATGGTTTGTGAGAGAAATGTGAGAGAAGAGTTACAGAGTAAGCCAGGTCAGGACATATACCAATAACTGCATACATGAGTGATCCAATGATTTGTTGATAGAGGGAGATGTTGGTAACCTCATCTTCATCTGTGTATTGTCGAAGAATGTGGTTCGAGTCAAGAGAAAGAATGATGGGATTGCAGTCCATCATACCGAAACATTCGAGGATCTTGTTAATATAGGAGAATTGGGATAGTGTGATAATGTACTTAGTGTACTCGATTCGAATTCCTAGAAGCCAATTTAAGTTACCCATATCAGTTAACTTAAACTCTCGTTTGAGTAACTGTTTGGTAGACTTTATAATAGCTGAGTCTTTATATCTGAATAAAGTAATATCGTCAACATAAAGGGTGAGTATGATTGTCCCAGACTTATGGACGAAGACGCAGGGGTCAAAGGCACAAGCAGAGAAACTTATTGTTAGGAGGAAAGATGTTAATCGGCCATACTACTGACGAGGAGACTGCTTTAATCCATAAATGAATCGGTTAAGTTTAGTACACATGCTGTCAATCCGGGTGCCTTCTGGGAGTTGCATGTAGATAATTTCATTCAAAGAGCCGTAAAGAAAGGCTGCTTTGATATCCATTTGTTGAGGTTCCCATTGAAAGTGGGCAGATAAAGGGATAAGAAGGCGAAAAGAGTCATATCGGACAACAGGAGAAAAGATTTCATTGAAGTCTGTGCCAGGTTGTTGAGAGAAACTTTGAGCAACTAGATGAGCTTTGTACTGATCGATATTCCTATTAGCATCTCACTTAATCTTAAATACCCACTTGGTTCCAATAATATTCCTATCATATAGTGTTGAAACCACTTTCCAAACATCTTGATCCTTTATAGCTTCCAACTTATCGTTCATAGTCTTTCTTCATTTTTCTTCATCAGGTGAATTAACAGCCTGTTTAAAGGTTTGAGGTTCATCATCATGATGTAAGACTAAAGTTATCAATACTTTATCTTCTTTGTTATCCTTATCAAAGACTTCAGGTGAGTCTCCGATTAATCTAGAACGACCATCAAACTGTATCTTTGTACCAATGATAGGAACAATAGGAGCTTGTGCAGTTCCGAATTTGATTGGTTTAAAAACAGCTCGACCTGCCTTAGTAATGGTTGTAGGTCTAACTATTTTTCCACTAACGATTCAGGTGAAGTTTCCATCATTGGAGTTATCGGGTAAAGATTGTCAGAAGTCTTGAGGTATAGAAGTAAGTGGTGAGTATTCATCTCAGTTCTGAGGTGGAGGAGGTAAGTGAACTTGTGGAGTTGGTTTGGAAATAGGTCTAAGGGCTGGTGGAGGAGAAGGTAACATTGCAGTTGATGTTGGAGAAATAGGTGGTGAGGAAGTAGTTGTGTCTGATGTTGTTTCAATTGGATGGGAAAGAGTCATACTAGGGAACCATGCTTTATGTACAAGTGGGTGTCCCTTAATATACCATTCTTCTACTTGTTTTGGATTTCATATACACCATTATTGCCAGAGATATTCGTTTGGGAATTCTGAGCTAGTATATGGGATTACTTCAAGTCGAGAAGCAGGAGAAGAAGTAGTATTCATAGTTGGTAACCATAACAGATTAGTTGAGTTAGATGTAGGTGGAGGTACCCCTTCTGGAGTTGTACTCAGTCCGAAAATGACATCTTGTGCTCGAACTATATAAGTATGCTTTCTAGAACATACATGGACCTTATAGATAGCTGTGCTATTAGTATAACCAATTTCTCAGCCCGTGGTAGGAGTTTACTGCCTGCAGGTCGTCGTTCCTCAAGTATGTGTATATAACATTCCTTGCCAAAGGGTTAAAGGTGAGAGATGGTAGGTTTATTGCCGTGAAAAACCTTGTAGGGAGTCTTCCCTTTGACAGCACTATGAGGTGACCGATTTCGGAGGTAGGTCGAAGTTGAGTATGCTTCAGCCCAGAATCTTTTGTCCATATTCATCAACATAGCCTTCATCATGTTCTATATAGTTCGGTTGAAGTGTTCAGCTACACCATTAGATTCATAAGAGTATGGGGGCGTTAGTTCATATACAATGCTTTTTGACTTAAAGAACTGTTCGAGATCTTTGTTAACATACTCTCCACCATTATCAGTACGAAATCGTTTAACATGGTGTGATGTTTGCTTTTCAACTAAGGTAACAAAGTCTTGGATTGATTTAGTTGAGTCAGATTTCTATTTAAGGAAGTAGACCCAAGAAGCACGAGAGTAGTCATCAATGAGTGTGATAAAGTAGCTTGCTCCACCAAAAGAGGGTGTGGGAAGTTTACCGCTAAGATCTGAGTGAATAAGTTCGAGAATATTAGAGGCATGAGATGTTGTAGACTTAGGGACAGAGTGAGTAGATTTGGCAAGTATGCATAGCTCACAATGATAGTCATCAGGGGGTGTTGGAAGAATATCACCATTAGAGTAGAGTTCTTTATGCTTGAGGACAGTAATGGCTTAATGACCGAATGACTGATGCTAGTGATCCATAGTTTTTCAAGATGAGGAAACCAATGCCTTTTCATTCGACTCAATAATAAATGGGAGACTTCCAATAAATTCTATCATAAATAACACAGAATCATTGCCTTTCTTCGTAATATGAAACCCAGAGTCTATAGAAAAAGTGGAAAGTCGAGATCAAACAGCATTCCAAGAAAACAGTGAGTGACTGTCATGGGGGCCCTATTGACTGATAGCGCTCTTGCAACTATTAGGATGGCCGTAATTTGCTGCCGCAATGATATCTATTCCGCAACACAGAATATCAATCCTATAGCAGTAAAGTTCAATCCAACGATAGTCCCTCATGACGGATCTTATTTCGCAACACAAAATAAATCCTATGTCGCTTGAACGTAAAGTTAACTTAAGACTTAGAACTTTGTAGGCTTCGTGTACTCAAGGTGCTCTTGCTTTCGAATACTCGCTGGTGGTAGAATGAATTCAACCGGAACTACTTGCACTATTTATATCCCCGGTGTTTGTAGATATTCTTATGATAAAAATATTTTATAAAACGCGGGCCTACCTGTCACCTTGGAATTTCTTCCTAAGTGTTATGCCATCCACACCTTTGTTAATGCAGTTGCTATCTGCACTCGTTGTCACAGGTTACTAACCCGAACATAGAGAATATTCCATGTCTGCATGTTATACGTACTTCGCTTATAGCTCGCTTATCCCATTAAAGAATTCTTATCCGAGACAACTAAATTCAATTTCAGATACGTTACCAATCCCGATACTATCGAATTACCATCCGACAATATCCGAAGGCATCTAATTATGTTTCCGGCAATATTCACTTAATAGTGTCTAGTGTCCATTGAAAATAATTTTCAACTGCACATAACTCTATGAATAGAGAACCGTGGGTCACAAGTAGATTACCATTGGAAAGGTATCAACGCATAGAAGATTATAGAATCTTAGTTTATCTCGATACCCAAATTATTCATGAGTTATTACCAATAATAAGTAAACCTCCTCGTGGACCTATATGACCATATTAAAAGTCTTATATCTCCATGAGTTTAACTCCGATCATAAAAAGGATTGCAGAAATGGAATCAGGACGAAGAGTAGGCCTAGATAGAACCTTGAAACATTAAATTCGGAGAACTTTATGTTTTGGCCCTACCTTTGGCCTCTGTCCTGGGCGCACTCCCTTATAGTGTCACCGGACGCACTTTGGTCTAAAGTGCGCCCTCGGTCCTTCATTTTTTTAGTTATTTTTACCGAATTATTTTCCTTCAGTTCAGGGTAATAATTAAATTCAGGGTAACGCCAAGACTTCAGGGTAACAGCTAATAGCTAGTATATGTATGCATATAGCCAGCATATTGATCTGGGTATAACTATTGAACCATTAATCGGATACTTATGAAACTTAAACCGTAGCTCCCTCAAGGGTCTATGGACGTTCCATAAGGGTCTTAACCATCTAGGATGATTATAAACCACTCCGAGGTTCATACCCGTTTCATATACTTAACTCTTATAGATAAGTATTAGAAACGTTTGCACCACACTGCTAAGAGTGTACCTAGAGTCATATAGATTCTAGGGTCGTTCTATAAGGGCCCAAGTACCTTTGGTAGGGCTGGATGTCACCCGTGACAGTGCCTCCCCCTTAAGGTTCTTGTCCGCAAGAACCTAATTGATCATGCAATCAGAATCATTATTGCTACTAACAACAATGGATGGGGCTTGAGGACCAGTCCTCATATACGACAGCCAAAACATAGCTGCGTACGTCTCTTGCACCCCTGGGACAATATGGCATAAGAAATACAGGTAAAACAAAAACGTAAAGATAATTCAAAAAACCTAATGCCTAATAATAGGAAAAAAAGAAAAATCCTCACAAGATAACATCAGGGTCCCGAGGCTTACGAGGATTATCCAGATGGAATTTTCGAATTAAATCGGCTGCTCCATCCTTCAGGTTCTCATATGGTTCCCATGTGTCATCATCAGGACCGTAACCCTTCCAAGAGACTAAATACATAACCCGTCCCTTCCTGAGCTCACTCGTCCTAACCTTTTCCACCTGGTATTCCGATTCTTCGAGGTCGACTGGAGGGGGTGTTGGTGAGCGTCTGCCAGCAATCGTATTAAGGTGGTAGGGTTCCAACAAACTAATATGAAAAACTGGGTGAGTTTTGCCTGTACTTGGGGAAGCTCTAACTCATAGGCATAAGTGCTAATAAGCCGTTTATTCTAAACTTCCCTGTAACTTGTAGTCAAGCTTCTTGGTCGGACGCCTTGTTTTGATGTTCTTTGCGTTGACCATAACCCAATCTCCCACTTTGAATGTCGGTTCCTTCTCTGCTACCTTGAGATTGTAGTATTTGGACATCCGTCCTGCGCTGCCTTCATGTTCTCCCTCATAGCCTCCCTCATTGCGTCCAAGGTTTCGACTGTCTTGACTGCCTCAGGGTTGTTCGATTCAGTTGAGGCTTCGGTTGGGTTCTGGAAATTATTTTCTGGGTGTTGAGCATATGCGGCAAAGAATGGTGTGAGTTTGTACTAGAGTGGACAGTGTTATTATAACAGAACTCGGCAAATGGTAATAACTCGACCCAGTCATCCTGATCCCAACAGCAATACGTCCGTAGATAATGCTCAAGGGTCTGGTTGACTCGTTCAGTTTGACCATCAGTCTGGGGGTGATATGCCGAGGACTTATCCAACTCAACTCCTAATAACCGCATTACCTCCATCCAAAACGAACTTGTAAACACGAATCCCGATCCGAAACAACCCTCTTTGGTAATCCGTGCAGCCTCCAAACCTCCTTGACAAATATCCCAGCCAACTCTTTTGCCTTCCGGTTCTTTAAGGGAATGAAATGTGACATTTTAGTAAACCTATCAACAATAACCCAGATCTGATTATACCCTTTGACTGGTGGTAAATCAGTGATGAAATCCATCGAAATGTGTTCCCACGGCCTATAGGGGATTGGAAGAGGTACGAGCTTGCCATATTTCTTGTGTCTTGCTGTCTTGTTTCTTTGGCAAGCATCGCATGTGCGAACGTAGTTTCGTACCCAGTCTTCCATGTTAGGCCAGTAGTAATTTCGTTTCATTAGCTCAGGGTTTTGTCACGTCCGAAATGACCTGCAACTTTAGCATCATGACTGGAAAGCCACTTTCAACTTAAGGGAATTGTTGTCAGGTATATATAGGCGACGTTCATAGGTTACCATGTCATCTTCTAAACCGTAATGATCGAGTCCAGGATACTCCTTGCCAAACTTCAACGCATTCCGAATCCCTAACCACTTGTCGTCCTTGAGGCCAGCCTCTTGGATCTCCTTCGACCAACTTGATTCTTCTGTTTGTGAGGCCTTCACTGCCATAATGCGGCGTTACTAGACTCTCCTCACTTGTTCCTAGTTGGAATTGACCAGGCTTGAACATCCGAATCGTGTGGTCCTGCTTCTCTCCCCCTCCTTCGAGGTCAGGATCAACCTGACGAGAAAGCGCATCTGCCTTGCCATTCTTATCACCTGGGCGGTAGATGATTCTAAAATTGAACTGGCTTAGTATTTCCGCCCATCTGGCCTGCCTTCGATTGAGTATTTTAGTGGAATTAAAGTACTCAAGGTTCTTGTGTCCGTATACACAATTATCTCCTCCGGGGCACCCATGAGAAAATGTCTCCATTCTTGGAAACAATTGACAATTACGACCATCTCTTTGTCATGGACATCGTAATTAAGTTCTGCTGGGATAAAGCGTTTCGAATAGTATGCTACTGGGTGCCAACGACCATCTGGTTCTTTTTGGATAGAATACCAGCTTTGCTAGATCAGACGCATCTGTCTCGATCATTTTTGGTCGTTCTGGGTGATAATGGCATAGTATCGGAGCGGTGGTGAACCTATATTTAACTCATCGAAGGCCTGTTGACACTGCTGTGTCCAGTTCCAAGGAACTCCATTGTGCGTTAGTGTCTGAATCGGCAAAGCCAAACTACTAAAGCCTTGAATAAACCGGCGATAGAAATTAGCAAACCAATAAACCTCTGCACTTCTTTGACGTTCCGAGGAGCCTGCCAGGCGAGGATGTCCTCGACTTTCTTCTGCCCCATTTGTATCCCCTTTGTACCTACTTTAAATCCCACGAATTCGACTTCTGGGACATGGAAGATACACTTGTCTATGTTGACACAAAGGTTATTCTCCGTTAGTTTCTGCAGCACCCAACGGACGAGCTCGACATGTTCTTCCTCTGTTTGGGTATAAATGAGGATATCATCAATATATACAACTATTCCTCGGTCAATTCGTTCCGATAGAATATTGTTAACATGTCGCTGGAAAACAGATGGCGCATTAGTTAGCCCAAAAGGCATAACTGTATATTCGTATAAGCCATATCTTGTCTTGAATGCTGTTTTCCACTCGTCTCCAGCTGCTATTCTGAGTAGGTTAAACCCGAGTTTGAGATCGAGTTTGGAGAAAACCTGTGAAGTACCAACTTGTTCCATTAGGGTAGTCATAAGTGGTAGGGGATACTTGTCTTTTTTGGTTATGGCATTGAGCCCTCTATAGTCTACGACTATTCTGAGCTTGCCATTTGGCTGTTTGGCGAAGAATATAGGAGCGCCAGCACTGCTTTTGCTCGGTCTTATCTTGCCGGTTCGGAGCATCTCATCTAGGTATTCTTTGAGAAGCTCCAGTTCATCAGGGGAGAGGGGGTATAGTTTTCCTGACGGGGGACTCTTTCCTTCTTCTAACTCAATTGTCATGTCTTGTGGACCGTGCGTGGGAAGGGCGGATTGCAACTCCTTTCCAAAGATTTTTACAAAATCCCTGTACTGTGTTGGCAATCGATCAGCAAGTTCATGGATATTTTCAGTCGCTGTTATTTTCATAACCTTGCGAACGTCTCCATTAGCGAACTTCTGATAATCCCATTCCCCTATTTCAATTAATCCGACATATTGAGTCTCTGCAAGTACTTCGTCAAAGTCAGCGAAATCAGTAACCTCCTCAATTTCCAACGATCTTTTTAGCTCGAGTCCATAAGGAGTGGTGACCCGTAGCTTATCACAATTGGCTTTAATCCAATCCATCCCCAAAATGAGTGGAAGACCTGGTTCGAGGCACGCAACCTCAGTTACTAGGTCAAGGTCTTATTTTTCCACATCTTGCATCTGGGACCTCCATCTGCAGGTTCTGAACCTGCACTGTGCCAGACCTCTTGAGAATCGAGCCGTCGGCGCTCTCTAATCTCAGTCTTTTCTCCCTCTTAACCCAAGGCAGCATCATCTGTTCAACGAAAGAAGAATCAAAAATCGTGGCTTCTGCGCCAGTATCAACCAAAGCATTAATGGAAATTTCGCTTTATTTCCTCCGTACATCAAGATAACTTAACAGAGATAAGAAATTTCAGTCCTTCACGCTTCAATACCTTCGCACCCGATTTTCCTGCAAAGAGAGATCCTTAATTCCATCCAATGAAATATCCGGCACCCCACCTTTCGTGGTCTTTTTTCGAGTGCGCCAATATGAGGAGCCACCTCATCATCGCTTTTCTTTTTGTCCCTTTTTTTCGTTTTTATTTAATAAAGAAAGAGAAGAAATAGCAGAATGTCACGGGGTGACATCCAGCCCTACCAAAGGTACTCGGGCCCTTATAGAACGACCCTAGAACCTATATGAACTCTAGGTACACTCTTAGCAGTGTGGTGCAAACGTTTCTAATACTTATCTATAAGAGTTAAGTATATGAAACGGGTATGAACCTCGGATAGTTTATAATCATCCTAGATGGTTAAGACCCTTATGGAACGTCCATAGACCCTTGAGGGAGCTACGGTTTAAGTTTCATAAGAATCCGATTAATGGTTCAATAGTTATACTCAGATTAATATGCTGACTATATGCATATATATGCTAGCTATATTAGCTGTTACCCTGAAGTCTTGGCGTTACCCTGAATATGAATTATTACCCTGAACTGCAGGAAAATAATTCGGTAAAAATAAATAAAAAAATGAAGCCATGAGGGCGCACTTTAGACCAAAGTGCGTCCGGTGACACTATAAGGGAGTCGCCCAGGACAGAGGCCAAAGGTAGGGCCAAAACATAAAGTTCTCCGAATTTAATGTTTCAAGGTTCTATCTAGGCCTACTCTTCGTCCTGATTCCATTTCTGCAATCCTTTTTATGATCGGAGTTAAACTCATGGAGATATAAGACTTTTAATATGGTCATATAGGTCCACGAGGAGGTTTACTTATTATTGGTAATAACTCCTGAATAATTTGGGTATCGAGATAAACTAAGATTCTATAATCTTCTATGCGTTGATACCTTTCCAATGGTAATCTACTTGTGACCCACGGTTCTCTATTCATAGAGTTATGTGCAGTTGAAAATTATTTTCAATGGACACTAGACACTATTAAGTGAATATTGCCGGAAACATAATTAGATGCCTTCGGATATTGTCGGATGGTAATTCGATAGTATCGGGGATTGGTAACGTATCTGAAATTGAATTTAGTTGTCTCGGATAAGAATTCTTTAATGGGATAAGCGAGCTATAAGCGAAGTACGTATAACATGCAGACATGGGAATATTCTCTACGTTCGGGTTAGTAACCTGTGACAACGAGTGCAGATAGCAACTGCATTAACAAAGGTGTGGATGGCATAACACTTAGGAAGAAATTCCAAGGTGACAGGTAGGCCCGCGTTTTATAAAATATTTTTATCATAAGAATATCTACGAACACCGCGGGATATAAATAGTGCAAGTAGTTCCGGTTGAATTCATTCTACCACCAGCGAGTATTCGAAAGCAAGAGCACCTGAGTACATGAAGCCTACAAAGTTCTAAGTCTTGAGTTAACTTTACGTTCAAGCGACATAGGATTTATTTTGTATTGCGAAATAAGATCCGTCGTGAGGACTATGTTGGATTGAACTTTACTGCTATAGGATTGATATTCTGTGTTGCGGAATAGATATCGTTGCGGCAGCAAATTACGGCCATCCTAATAGTTGCAAGAGCGCTATCAGTCAATAGGGCCCCCGTGACATTACTTTGTAGCCAGTGATTCTCGCTACATTTGCTATATACTCTAATCATGTCTAGTTCACAGACACCAAGAGGGCCTCGCCAGCCCTACCAACCCCTTACATTCCCAGATGTCACACCCGTGCCATCACACAAAGACCATCACAATCTTCCTCAATCTGATACAGATACGGAAGATGACCTCATTGATATCCCAATGGAGGATATTCTATCCCGAGGGATGGAATCCTCAAGACACCCTATATACTCTCCAGATGAGTTAACCACATTCCCACCTGGTTTATTAGAACATTTGGACAACCTTCCCGAAGGCCTCCTCATGAACAGCCAGTAACACATCATCACAACGTCCCACCCAGCCACCACCATGTCCCACACGACCGTCTCGACCAAGTTTAAGCCAAGAAGAATATGACCAATTATTGGCTCGAATTGTTAGGATGGATCATCGAATTTGACCGGCAACGAGCCAAGATTGCAGACCTTACGAGAGGTCTAAATGCTCAAGCAAGCCTCCTAAAGAAGCCCAAGATGCATATAGGGTTATTTTTGAAGGAGCAATGGCTACATATGAAGACCAAAGTTATTACGACAGCAGGTCACCGAAGAAGTAGTAGCATTAAAAGGTCAAACAGAAGGACAAGAGGATGCAGTTAAACGTTTAACTGTATCTATCAGTGAGGCCTTAGAAAAACAATGGAAGGAACTAAGCAAGAAGCTTAAGCAGGACACGGAGGCAATAGTAGTGCAGCTAAAGTAGAGTTTGATGGTATCAAAGCAGATTTGTCAAACTCCATGAATGGACACAGAAAGCGATCAAGCAAGAGCAAGATGATCGCATTCGCAGTTGTGAGAATAAAAAGAATCCGTAGAAGAACTCTCACGTCGGATTCAGACTCACAAAAGAAAGCTCAAAGACCTACAAGAGCAACCACTCAGTCAACAACGTCCACGAAACGCACCGATCAATTGATGATGATATTGAAGATTTCATCATACGTGGTACTCGGACTGGTCCAGTACCACCTCCTCCGCCTCCACCATCACCTCCTCCACAAAAGAAAACTCGATTCTTTCTGAGAAGAAAGAACCCCGAAACCTCCCCTACCTCCGAAGTTCGATGGAACTTCAAGCAAACTTAAGGAATTCCTAATGAAGGTAGACCACACCTTTGAACGCATGCCGCTAACATATTCTACTCATAGCGAAAAAATCCTGTTTGTAGGGATCTACTTACAGGAGGTGCGAGCACTTGGTATTATGCAAACCAACATAAGCGTACACCAGATGCCAACTCCAGATGGGTTGAATGGGACACGTTTAATGTTTTTAAATGTGAATTCATAAACGCACACCAGAACCAGCATGAGAAGCGGATGCAAAGGTCTCCCTTCAGAAGGAGTTCCAGAAAAAAGGTGAGTTGATGAAAGATTTCATCGCTCGTGTCAGGGTTCACCAGTTGGTAGCGAACTACCAGGGAACAGCTCTGGGAGCACCTGATTAGCGCAATTCAGCCTGAGACTCGGGCCCATATGGTCCAGTCAGTACTGACAAAGACATTCTAGATAAGGTACCTGCTAGTACAGAAATGTGCTTTCAGGCTATCGCTAATGCCGGGTCTCAGGTTGAGTATGAGAAGGTTAGGGAGGCACATGCACAGAGCCAGTTCCGTCAAAAAGAACAGGCTGCTGGTGCGAAAAAGGAGGTACCCAATACCCCAAGACTACTGAAAAGAAATCCGACAATCTCAAAGATCGGATTACCAAACCAAAGCAGAAGGCAAAAACCAAGCCCGATGCCAAATCCAAGCCCAAGTCCGATACTTCTTCCAAGAAGGAAAAAGAGCCTGGTCAAGACAAAGTCACATATGCAATGGACAGGCTCGGAAAAAGGATGGACAGTGCATCAAGTGTGGGGACAAAACTCACATGATGGGTGACTGTTCAATTGGTTGGAAGGTTACGGATGAGTCTAAGGTAAAGGGAAAGGGAAAAGGCAAGGAGGAGGCAAAGAAAGTGGCACAGTGTCTGCAGGAGCGGCTGTAGTAGCGCCACTTGAGGTTCAGTTTGGGCACATTGTTAGTGAGGATGAGTTGGATTATGGGGAAAATTCGGACTGTTAGGGATGCGGCTATCTAGTACGTCGGGTCGGATAGTCTCGCAGGATTGGTTTTCTATTTGTGTTATAAGGAATGGCATCTCTGTTGGCAGTTGGAAGGAGGAACATGAAGGGGAACCTATGGATATTGACCCTGTTTTGATTAGTTCTGTTTCTCGTAATTTGTCTTCTTCTGCTATTTCTTCTCTTTCTTTATCAAATAAAAACGCAAAAAAAGGGACAAAAAGAAAAGCTGATGATGAGGTGGCTCCTCATATTAGCGCACTCAAAAAAGACCACGAAAGGTGGCGGTGCCAGATATTTCATTGGATGGAATTAAGGATCTCTCTTTGGCAGGAAAATCAGGTGCAAAGGTATTGAAGCATGAAGGACTGAAATTTCTTATCTCTGTTAAGTTATCTTGGATGTACGGAGGAAATAAACGCGAAATTTCCATTAATGATTTGGTTGATACTGGCCAGAAGCCACGATTTTTGATTCTTCTTTGTTGAACAGATGATGCTGCCTTGAGTTAAGAGGGAGAAAAGACTGAGATTAGAGAGCGCCGACAGCTCGATTCTCAAGAGGTCTAGCACAGTGCAGGTTCAGAACCTGCAGATGGAGGTCCCAGATGCAAGATCTGGAAAGAAAAGACCCTTGACCTGGTAACTGAGGTTGCGTGCCTCGAACCAGGTCTTCCACTCATTTTGGGGATGGATTGGATTAAAGCCAATTGTGATAAGCTACGAGTCACCACTCCTTATGGACTCAAGCTAAAAAGAGTATTGGAAATCGAGGAGGTTACTGATTTCGCTGACTTTGACGAAGTACTTGCAGAGACTCAATATGTCGGATTAATCAAATAGGGGAATGGGATTATCAGAAGTTCGCTAATGGAGACGTTCGCAAGGTTATGAAAATAACAGCGACTGGAAATATCCTTGAACTTGCTGATCAATTGCCAACACAGTACAGGGATTTTCTAAAAATCTTTGGAAAGGAGTTGCAATCCGCCCTTCCCACGCACGGTCCACAAGACATGACTATTGAGTTAGAAGAAGGAAAGAGTCCCCCGTAGGAAAACTATACCCCCTCTCCCTGATAAACTGGAGCTTCTCAAAGAATACCTAGATGAGATGCTCCAAACGGCAAGATAAAACGAGCAAAAGCAGTGCTGGCGCTCCTATATTCTTCGCCAAACAGCCAAATGGCAAGCTCAGAATAGTCGTAGACTATAGAGGGCTCAATGCCATAACCAAAAAAGACAAGTATCCCCTACCACTTATGACTACCCTAATGGAACAAGTTGGTACTTCACAGGTTTTCTCCAAACTCGATCTCAAACTCGGATTTAACCTACTCAGAATAGCAGCTGGAGACGAGTGGAAAACAGCGTTCAAAACAAGATATGGCCTATACGAATATACAGTTATGCCTTTTGGGCTAACTAACGCGCCATCTGTTTTCCAGCGACATGTTAACAATATTTTATCAGAAAGAATTGATTGAGGAATAGTTGTATATATTGATGATATCCTCATTTATACCCAAACAGAGGAAGAACATATCGAGCTCGTCCGTTGGGTACTGCAGAAACTAACGGAGAATAACCTTTGTGTCAACATAGACAAGTGTATCTTCCATGTCCCAGAAGTCGAATTCGTGGGATTTAAAGTAGGTACAAAGGGGATACAAATGGGGCAGAAGAAAGTCGAGGACATCCTCGCCTGGCAGGCTCCTCAGAACGTCAAAGAGGTGCAGAGGTTTATTGGTTTTGCTAATTTCTATTGCCGGGTTATTCAAGGCTTTAGTAGTTTGGCTTTGTCCATTCAGACACTGACGCACAATGGAGTTCCTTGTAACTGGACACAGCAGTATAAACAGGCCTTCGATGAGTTAAAATATAGGTTCACCACCACTCCGATACTATACCATTATCACCCAGAACGACCAAAAATGATTGAGACAGATGCGTCTGATCTAGCGAAAGCTGGTATTTTATCCCAAAAAGAACCAGACAGTCGTTGGCACCCAATAGCGTACTATTCCAAACGCTTCATCCCAGCAGAGCTCAATTACGATGTTCATGATAAAGAAATGGTCATAATTGTCAATTGTTTCCAAGAATAGAGACATTTTCTCATGGGTGCTCCGGAGGAGATAATTGGGTATACGGATCACAAGAACCTTGAGGTCTTTAATTCCACTAAGATACTCAATCAAAGGCAGGCCAGATGGGCGGAAATACAAAGCCAATTTAATTTTAGAATCATCTACTGCCCAGGTGATAAAAATGGCAAAGCAGATGCACTTTCTCGTCAGGTTGATCCTGACCTCAAAGGAGGGGGAGAGAAGCAGGACCATACGATTCGGATGTTCAAGCCTGGTCAATTCCAACTGGGAACAAGTGAGGAGAGTCTAGTAACGCGCCGCATTATGGCAGTGAAGGCCTCACAAACAAAGAATCAAGTTGGTCGAAGAAGATCCAAGAGGCTGGCCTCAAGGACGACAAGTGGTTAGGGATTCGGAACGTGTTGAAGTTTGGCAAGGAGTATCCTAGACTTGATCATTACGGTTTAGAAGATGACATGGTAACCTATGAACGTCGCCTATATATACCTGACAACAACTCCCTTAAGTTGAAAGTGGCTTTCCAGTGTCACGATGCTAAAGTTGTAGGTCATTTCGGACGTGACAAAACCCTCGAGCTAATGAAACGAAATTACTACTGGCCTAACATAGAAGACTGGGTACGAAACTACGTTCACACATGCGATGCTTACCAAAGAAACAAGGCAGCAAGACATAAGAAATATGGCAAGCTCGTACCTCTTCCAATCCCCTATAGACCGTGGGAATATATTTCGATGGATTTCATCACTGATTTACCACTAGTCAAAGGTTATAATCAGATCTAGGTTATTGTTGATAGGTTTACTAAAATGTCACATTTCATTCCCTTAAAGAATCGGAAGGCAAAAGAGTTGGCTAGGATATTTGTCAAGTAGTTTTGGAGGCTGCATGGATTACCAAAGAGAGTTGTTTCGGATCGGGATTCGGTGTTTACAAGTTCATTTTGGATGGAGGTAATGCGGTTATTAGGAGTTGAGTTGGATAAGTCCTCGGCATATCACCCCCAGACTGATAGTCAAACCGAACGAGTCAACCAGACCCTTAAGCATTATCTACGGATGTATTGCTGTTGGGATCAGGATGACTGGGTCGAGTTATTACCATTTGCCGAGTTTTGTTATAATAACACTGTCCACTCTAGTACTAAACTTACACCATTCTTCGCCGCATATGCTCAACACCCGGAAAACAATTTCCAGAACCCAACCGAAGCCTCAACTGAATCAAACAACCCTGAGGTAGTCAAGACAGTCGAAACCTTGTACGCAATGAGAGAGGCTATGAGGGAGAACATGAAGGCAGTGTAGGACCGAATGTCCAAATACTACAATCTCAAGGTAGCAAAGAAGGAACCGACATTCAAAGTGGGAGATTGTGTTATGGTCAACGCAAAGAACATCAAAACAAGGCGTCCGACCAAGAAGCTTGACTACAAGTTACGAGGGAAGTTTAGAATTAAACGGCTTATTGGCACTTATGCCTATGAGTTAGAGCTTCCCCCAAGTACAGGCAAAACTCACCCAGTTTTTCATATTAGTTTGTTGGAACCCTACCACCTTAACACGATTGACGGCAGACGCTCACCAACACCCCCTCCAGTCGACCTCGAAGAATCGGAATACCAGGTGGAAAAGGTTAGGACAAGTGAGCTCAGGAAGGGACAGGTTATGTATTTAGTCTCTTGGAAGGGTTACGGTCCTGATGACGACACATGGGAACCATATGAGAACCTAAAGGATGGAGCAGCCGATTTAATTTGAAAATTCCATCTAGATAATCCTCGTAAGCCTTGGGACCCTGATGTGATCTTTTGAGGATTTTTCTTTTTTTCCTATTATTAGGCATTAGGTTTTTTGAATTATCTTTACATTTTTGTTTTACCTGTATTTCTTATGCCATATTGTCCCAGGAGTGCAATGAGACGTACGTAGCTATATTTTAGCTGTTGTATATAAGGACTGGTCCTCAAGCCCTATCCATTGTTGTTAGTAGCAATAATGATTCTGATTGCATTGTCACAACCCTCCTTTCCTAGCCAGGTTTGAGAGTCAGACGGGATTCCGTCCGACTCTTGTTATTGTTGATTGATATCGTTGTTATCTCTATTCCCGAGATAAGGGGTCTCAGTGTCACAACCGTCCTTTCCTAGCCAGGTTTGAGAGTCGGACGGGATTCCGTCCAACTCTCATTATTGTTGATTGATATCATTGTTATCTCTGTTCCTGAGATAAGGGGTCTCGGGAACCTTATTCCTTCCGGTGGCCTTGGCAAGGAAGGAAGCCTGTATATATAGCTTGCTCTCTCCGCCCTCTCGTTGGATCCCCATCCAACGTCTTGTATACCCAATACAGGACCTTGCTTCCCCCAGCGCTTGTGCACCTCTCTTGTGCACATCCTTGTCTCGAACAAACAACTCTGCAGTACAGCTGCCTCCCTTGACACACGCGGCAACTGCCTCCACGTGTCTGGTATCCCTTGCCCTCTGCCTCTTGCCTCTTGCCCTTGCCCCTGTCTCAGTCTTCCTCTGATCACACACGTAGCGTTCCTACGTGTGTCTTACCCTAGCCTTTTCCCCGATCACACACGTAGCGCTCCTACGTGTGCGATTGCCCCTTGCCACTTCCCCGGCGTACCCCTTGGTCGCCTCGTCCCCCAGAGCCCTCATTACACTATGTTGGATCTTTCAGACCAACCGGTACGATGTCCGCGAACATTCCACTACCCACCGATAGATTCGCAGCCTGGAGGGCGACTCCGATCCCATCAGACCCAACAGAACTATCAGCATACCGACGAACTGTGATCGAGATATTCACACATACTTATGCCATCGGCGAACAACAAGGAGCGGACCTTCAGAAAGCCGAAAGGCGAATCCGAGAAGCTGAAGATGAAATAACCCTCCTCCGAGAAGATGCAGCAGAGGACAGGATAACCATCCGGAGACTGACTTGCGCTTTGGACCTGACCGATGGTCCAAAAAACCAGAAAACACAAGACCTACCCACCCCGCCCAAGTTTAATGGGGACCGGGGCCGGCTACGAGCATGGAAAAACTCTGTGCAGATAAAACTCTCTAGGGACTCGGTGAAGTTCCCCACCGTCCACCACCAGCTCTCATACGTCTATGGCCTACTGGAGGGTAAGGCCATGGACCAGGTACAGCCCTTCGTCAAGGCTACGGGGATTGATCTGGTAGACATCCCAGCACTAATGGCAATCCTGGACCGAGCCTTCGGAGACCCGGATCCTAAAGGAACCGCCAGCAGGGCCCTGCGAGACCTCAAGCAAAAACACAACGAACTGTCAGCCTATGTCGCTGAGTTCTCTAGGCTAGCAGCAGAGCTCAATTGGAATGACAAAGCCAAGCTCGATCAGTTCAAAGACGGGCTTACCTTCGAGCTGAAAAAGGCTCTGGTTTACTGCCCACCGACCAAGACCCTGGAGGGACTTATTGAACAAGCTAGCTGGGTGGAACAGCAGACAGCGGCACTCAGAGCCCCCCAAAAGACACTCCTGACCTCGACTCCCTGTACACCATTTCTGACAGCATGCACCCAACAACAACAACCCACACCAGTCAACAAGCCTGCACACCCCTCCCTGGTAGCGGGTGGGGCTGCCCCCATGGACCTGTCAGCAGGTAGACCTCGTCTTACCCAGGAGGAAAGGGACCGTCGCCGCACTCAGGGTTTGTGCATTGTATGCGGAAAGGGGGACCATTTTATCGCGGCATGTCCCCTCCGCAAAAACCGCTCGATGGCCGCCCACGCCATCTCCGAATCCAGGATTGAAGAGGTGGATGAGTCGGGAAAAGCCCTGTCCCTTGCATAGTCACTGACACTAGCAAGGGACCTATCCTGGGTCATTTGTCTTTGTCGTCTTTCTCTGTTCCTGCATCTATGTCTATTGACGAATCTCGCTTGTTTGGCGAGCATTTTGTAGTACCAATAACTGTTAAATTCAATGGTAAAACAGTGGTAACATCAGCTCTCATAGATTGTGGTGCTTCAGGAATAGCCTTCATTGATCAGACCTTTGTCAGTAAAAATTCGATACCAACAGCCAAGCCAAAGACCCCCCGCCTTCTTGATGTCATTGATGGCCGACCTATCTCTTCCGGGGCTATTACCGACCTCGCATGCCTACCTAGTGCCATTGGAGACCATTCGGAAAGCCTCCCCATCTTTGTAACCAAGCTCAAATACCCTATTGTCCTGGGGATCCCCTGGCTCCGAATGCATGATGTCTTCGTTAACTTTGGCTCTTACACCTTGAACTTTAACAGTGGGTATTGCGAGAAGCACTGCGGTGCCCCACAGACTGCCATTAAAGGATTATGTGCCCTACCACCCCCGATAGAGGATCCTAGCCAGGTGATGGCAGAAACCCCCCCACTAAAACCCCTCGATATCAACTTCATTGGAGCAGGAGCCTTTGCTTACCTTACCAGAAGGCACAAGCTGAAAGCCCATACTCTATCAATCTGCGAAGTTAACATGGAAATCAATAAGCTGCGGTCCAAGGAAGAATGGAAGTCCATGGTGCTGGGTGAATACCACGAATTCATTGACTTGTTCTCTGAGAAAGCTGCGGAGAAGCTTGCCCCCCATCGACCATACGACTACACAATCCCGCTGGTAGAAGGTAAGACCCCCCCTTATGGACCTCTCTATGGGATGTCCTGGATGGAACTGGAAGCTCTGAAAAAGTATCTGGAGGAAAACCTCAACAAGAGCTTCATTCGCCACAGCTCCTCCCCAGCGGGTGCCCCAGTGCTGTTCGTGAAGAAGTCGGACGGCTCCCTTAGGTTGTGCGTGGATTATCGTGGCCTGAATGAGATTACGGTAAAAAACAGGTACCCCTTGCCCCTGATCCAGGAGACATTAGCCAGGCTCTCCAAGGCCAAATGGTTCACCAAATTGGATCTGAGAGGGGCCTACAACTTGGTACGAATTGCTGAGGGGGAGGAGTGGAAAACTGCCTTCCGGACACGATATGGCCATTTTGAGTACAATGTAATGCCCTTTGGCCTAACCAACGCCCCCGCCTCCTTTCAGCACTTTATCAATGACACTCTGCGGGACTTTCTGGATGTATTCTGCACCGCCTACCTGGACGATATCCTCATCTACTCGGATACCCTAGCGGAACACAAGATCCACGTCCGACAAGTGCTAGAGAAGCTGGAGCAGGCTGGGCTGTACCTTAAGCCTGAAAAATGCGAATTCCAAGTTCAAGAGGTGAAGTACCTGGGCTTGATCATAACCACGGAAGGTATTAGGATGGACCCCGCCAAAGTTGCTGCAATCCAAGAGTGGGAAACCCCAGCCAATTTGAAGGATGTGCAGGCCTTCCTAGGATTTACCAACTTCTACCGCCGATTTATCCTGGGATACTTAAGAATCGTGGCACCCCTGACGGCCTTGACGAAAACGAAGGTAGAAGCTGGCTCACACCTGACAAAAAGGGCCTTCCACTGGAATTCAGAAGCCCAATCCGCCTTCCAGAACCTCAAGGAAGCCTTCTGCTCAGCCCCAATCCTGGCCCATTTTGACCATGATAGCGAGTGCATCGTGGAAACGGACGCCTCCGACTATGTCTCCGCTGGAATCCTGTCCCAGTATGTCGATGTAGTCCTCCACCCAGTGGCCTATTTCTCCAAAAAGCACTCCCCGGCGGAGTGTAATTACGAAATCTATGATAAGGAGTTAATGGCCATTGTGTGAGCATTCGAGGAATGGAGACCACACCTGGAATCGGCAAAGGGGGTTATCGAGGTTCTCTCTGACCATAAGAACCTAGAGTACTTCACAACCACCAAATTGCTAAATCGCCGACAGGCTAGGTGGTCAGAATTCCTCTCTCGGTTTAACTTCAAGATAAGGTATCGGCCAGGAAAGGCTGGGGGTAAGCCGGATGCACTGACCAGGAGATCAGGAGATCTCCCTAAAGGGGGGGATGAAAGACTGAAGTACCAGAATCAGGTGGTACTGAAACCCGAAAATCTCGACCTGGCGGCCAATACCCTTGCAGAAGCTGAAGCTGAGGCTGAGGCTGATGTGGAAGCTGAGGCTGATGCTGATGTTGATGCTGGGCTGAAGTACCAGAATCAGGTGGTACTGAAACCCGAAAATCTCGACCTGGCGGCCAATACCCTTGCAGAAGCTGAAGCTGAGGCTGAGGCTGATATGAAAGCTGAGGCTGATGCTGATGTTGATGCTGATGCTGATGCTGATACTGATGTTGATGCTGATGCTGAAGCTGAAGCGAACCCCGGAGCAGATCTCCTTCTGCGGATACGACGGGCATATACGGAGGACGACCTGGTTAAGGATATAATTACCGCAGTGGAGTCTGGACAGCGCCGTCATACCAAGATTTCCCTAGCCGAGTGCACCACTCAGGACGGCCTCCTATACCACCTAGATCGGCTCTATATACCTGAAGGGGAGCTGCGGATGCAGCTGATCAAGGAATACCATGATACCCTGGCTGCAGGTCACCCTGGAGTGGCTAAGACGTTAGAACTACTAGCTAGACAATACACATGGATCGACCAGCGAAAGGAGGTAGAACAGTACATACGGAACTGCCATATCTGCAAGCATGCAAAACCCACTCATCATGCCCCCTACGGAACCTTGAAGCCCCTGGAGATCCCGGATTGGCCCTGGCAACACCTAACCATGGACTTTGTAACTGGGTTGCCGAAGGACTCGGGATTCAATGCCATCCTGATGGTGGTGGATCGGTTGACGAAGATGAGGCATGTTATACCCTGCCGGGATACCTGCTCCGCTCCGGAGTTAGCCAACCTCTACCTCAATAATGTATTCCGATACCATGGCCTCCCTGAATCGATCGTGTCCAACCGTGGCCCTCAGTTTACCTCAGAATTCTGGCAAGCCTTCTGCGAACTTCTGGGGATCAAAGTTCGTCTGTCAACAGCTTACCACCCCCAGACGGACGGCCAATCGGAAAGGATGAATGCGATTATGGAACAGTATCTGTGGGCCTTCGTCAGCTACCAGCAGAACAACTGGGTTTCATTGCTAGCAACCTGTGAATTTGCCGCCAACAACCAGTTCTCCGAGTCGCTGAAAACATCCCCATTCCTAGCCAATTATGGCTAGCACCCTCGGTTCGTAGACTCCCTAGCACCTCTGCGCAAGGCCAGGGAGAATGCCCCAGCCAAGGAGTTCGCCATGCAGATTTCTAAACTCCACTCTACCCTGAAGACTGAGTTGGGTTATGCTCAGGTCAGGCAAGCAGAATATGCCAACGGGTCTAGGTTACCGGCCCCCAAATACCAACCAGGAGACAAGGTATGGCTCTCTAGCAGACACTTCCGGACAGAACGACCCTCTCGTAAGTTGGATCACAAGTTCCTAGGCCCCTATGAGGTGTTAGCAGCTGTGGGCACTCATGCTTACCGGCTGAGGTTTCCCAAGGATATCAAGTGCCATCCGGTCGTTCATGTCTCGGAGATCGAGCCAGCCGCCGACGATCCCCTTCCCGGGCAAAAGCACCCCCCACCTCCTCCAGTAGTGATCGCAGGTGAAGAGGAGTGGGAGGTTGAGGAGGTAATGGACTCAAGGAAACACTATGGACGAGTTCAGTATAAGGTCAAGTGGTTAGGGGACGAGGAGGCCACTTGGCAACCCGCAGAGGACTTGGAGAATGCGCAGGATTTGGTTACCCTGTTCCACCAGCGATACCTCAGGAAGCCTCGCCCAGTCGACTGAGGTCGTAACTTTATATTCTTGTTGTTGTTTATGTTCTTGTTGTTCGGAGTTGGGGTTTTTGTCCTTACCTTGTTGTTGTTGTTTCCTGTGTTGATTTTGCCGGTTATCGTGCCCAGGCCTCCTAGTCACTGGAGCTCCGAGCCTAAAGGGGGGATAGTGTCACAACCGTCCTTTCCTAGCCAGGTTTGAGAGTCGGACGGGATTCCGTCTGACTCTCGTTATTGTTGATTGATATCATTGTTATCTCTGTTCCCGAGATAAGGGGTCTCAGTGTCACAACCGTCTTTTTCTAGCCAGGTTTGAGAGTCGGACGGGATTCCGTCTGACTCTCGTTATTGTTGATTGATATCGTTGTTATCTCTGTTCCCGAGATAAGGGGTCTCAGTGTCACAACCGTCTTTTTCTAGCCAGGTTTGAGAGTCGGACGGGATTCCGTCCGACTCTTGTTATTGTTGATTGATATCGTTGTTATCTCTGTTCCCGAGATAAGGGGTCTCAGGAACCTTATTCCTTCCGGTGGCCTTGGCTAGGAAGGAAGCCTGTATATATAGCTTGCTCTCTCCGCCCTCTCGTTGGATCCCCATCCAACGTCTTGTATACCCAATACAGGACCTTGCTTCCCCCAGCGCTTGTGCACCTCCCTTGTGCACATCCTTGTCTCGAACAAACAACTCTGCAGTACAGCTGCCTCCCTTGACACACGCGGCAACTGCCTCCGCGTGTCTCGTGTCCCTTGCCCTCTGCCTCTTGCCTCTTGCCCTTGCCCCCGTCTCAGTCTTCCCCTGATCACACACGTAGCGTTCCTACATGTGTCTTACCCTAGCCTTTTCCTCGATCACACACGTAGTGCTCCTACGTGTGCGATTTCACCTTGCCACTTCCCCGGCGTACCCCTTGGTCGCCTCATCCCCCAAAGCCCTCGTTACATGCATGATCAATTAGGTTCTTGCGGACAAGAACCTTAAGGGGGGAGGCACTGTCACGGGGTGACATCCAGCCCTACCAAAGGTACTCGGGCCCTTATAGAACGACCCTAGAACCTATATGAACTCTAGGTACACTCTTAGCAGTTTGGTGCAAACGTTTCTAATACTTATCTATAAGAGTTAAATATATGAAACGGGTATGAACCTTGGACTAGTTTATAATCATTCTGGATGGTTAAGACCCTTATGGAACGTCCATAGACCCTTGAGGGAGCTACGGTTTAAGTTTCATAAGAATCCGATTAATGGTTCAATAGTTATACTCAGATTAATATGCTGACTATATGCATATATATGCTAGCTATATTAGCTGTTACCCTGAAGTCTTGGCGTTACCCTGAATATGGAATTATTACCCTGAACTGCAGGAAAATAATTCGGTAAAAATAAATAAAAAAATGAAGCCATGAGGGCGCACTTTAGACCAAAGTGCGTCCGGAGACACTATAAGGGAGTGCGCCCAGGACAGAGGCCAAAGGTAGGGCCAAAACATAAAGTTCTCCGAATTTAATGTTTCAAGGTTCTATCTAGGCCTACTCTTCGTCTTGATTCCATTTCTGCAATCCTTTTTATGATCGAAGTTAAACTCATGGAGATATAAGACTTTTAATATAGTCATATAGGTCCATGAGGAGGTTTACTTATTATTGGTAATAACTCCGTGAATAATTTGGGTATCGAGATAAACTAAGATTCTATAATCTTCTATGCGTTCATACCTTTCCAATGGTAATCTACTTGTGACCCACGGTTCTCTATTCATAGAGTTATGTGCAGTTAAAATTATTTTCAATGGACACTAAACACTATTAAGTGAATATTGCCGGAAACATAATTAGATGCCTTCGGATATTGTCGGATGGTAATTCGATAGTATCGGGGATTGGTAACGTATCTGAAATTGAATTTAGTTGTCTCGGATAAGAATTCTTTAATAGGATAAGCAAGCTATAAGCGAAGTACGTATAACATGCAGACATGGGAATATTCTCTACGTTCGGGTTTGTAACCTGTGACAATGAGTGCAGATAGCAACTGTATTAATAAAGGTGTGGATGGCATAACACTTAGGAAGAAATTCCAAGGTGACAGGTAGGCCCGCGTTTTCTAAAATATTTTTATTATGAGAATATCTACGAACACTACGGGATATAAATAGTGCAAGTAGTTCCGGTTGAATTCATTCTACCACCAGCGAGTATTCGAAAGCAAGAGCCCCCTGAGTACACGAAGCCTACAAAGTTCTAACTCTTGAGTTAACTTTACGTTCAAGCGACATAGGATTTATTTTGTGTTGTGAAATAAGATCCATCGTGAGGGACTATCGTTGGATTGAACTTTACTGCTATAGGATTGATATTCTGTGTTGCGGAATAGATATCGTTGCGGCAGCAAATTACGGCCGTCCTAATAGTTGCAAGAGCGCTATCAGTCAATAGGGCCCCCGTGACACAGAAGAAGACAAATTGCAAGAAACAGAACTAATCAAAACAGGATCAATATCCATCGGTTCCCCTTCATGTTCCTCCTTCTAACTGCTAATAGAGATGCCATTCCTTATAATACAAATAGAAAACCAATTCTGCGAGACTATCCGACCCGACGTACTAGATAGCCCACATCCCTAACAGTCTGAATTTTCCCCATAATCCAACTCATCCTCACTCACAATATGCCCAAACTGAACCTCAAGTGGCATTGCTACAGCCGCTCCTACAGACACTGTTGCCACTTTCTTTGCTTCCTCCTTTCCCTTTCCCTTTCCCTTTGACTCAACCGTAGGTTTCCAACCATTCGTACAGTCATCCATCATGTAGTTTTGTCCCCACACTTGATGCACTGTCCGTCCTTTTTCTGAGCCTGTTGCATTGCATATGTGACTTTATCTTGGCCAGGCTCTTTTTCCTTCTTGGAGGAAGTATTGGATTTGGGCTTAGATTTGGCATCGGGCTTGGTTTTCGCCTTCTGCTTTGGTTTGGTAATCTGATCTTTGAGGTTCTCGGATTTTTTCTCGGTTGTCTTAGGGGTATTGGGTACCTCCTTTTTACACCAGCGGCCTATTCTTTTTGACGGAACTGGCTTTGTGCATGTGCCTCCCTAACCTTCTTATACTCAACCTGAGACCCGGCATTTGCGATAGCCTGAAGTACATTTCTGTACTACAGGTACCTTATCTAAATTGTCTTTGTCAGTACTGACTCAGACCATATGGGCCCGAGTCTCAGGCTGAATTGCACTAATCAGGTGCTCCCAGAGCTGTTCACGTGATAGTTCCGCTACCAACTGATGAACCCTGACACGAGCGATGAAATCTTTCATCAACTCACCTTTTTTCTGGAATTCCTTCTGAAGGGAGACCTTAGCATCCCGCTTCTCATGCTGGTTTTGGTGTCCATTTATGAATTCACGTTTAAAGACATTAAACGTATCCCATTCAACCCATCCGGAGTTGGAGTCTGGTGTACGCTTGTATTGGTTTGCGTAGTACCAAGTGCTCATACCTCCTGTAAGTAGATCCACTACGAACAGGATTTTTTCGCTATGAGTAGAATATGTCAGCGGCATGCGTTCAAAGGTGTAGTCTACCTTCATTAGGAACTCCTTCAGCTTGCTTGAAGTTCCATCGAACTTCGGAGGTAGGGGGAGGTTTCGGGGTTCTTTCTTTTCAGAAAGAACTCGAGTTTTCTTTTATGGAGGAGGAGATGGTGGAGGAGGTGGAGGTGGTACAGGACCTGTCTGAGTACCATGTATAATAAAATCTTCGATGTCATTATCAATAGATCGTGTGCGTTTAGGTGGACGTTGTTGGGTGAAAGGTTGCTCCTGTAGGTCTTTGAGCTTCCTTTTGTGAGTTTGAATTCGGTGGGAGAGTTCTTCTACCGATTCCTTGTTAGTCTCACAACTGCGAATTTGATTATCTTGCTCTTGCTTGATCGCCTTCTATATCCATTCATATAGTTTGACAACATCCGCTTTGATACCATCAAACTCTACCTTAGGTGCATCGACTATTGCCTCTGTGTCCTCCTTGAGCTTCTTGCTTCACTCCTCCTATTGCTTTTCTAACGCCTCACTAATAGATACAGTTAAGCGTTTGACTGCATCCTCTTGTCCTTCTGTTTGACCTTTTAGGGCAGCTACTTCCTCAGTGAGCTGCTGTCGTAACAACTTTAGATCTTCATATGTAGCCATTGCTCCTTCAAAAATAACTCTTTGAGCATCTTGAGCTTCTTTTAGGAGGCTTGCTTGAGCATTAAGACCTCTTGTAAGGTCAGCAATCTCGGCTCGTTGCCGGTCAAACTCGATAGATCCGTCTCGAACAATACGAGCCAATAATTGATCATATTCCTCTTGGCTTAAACTTGGTCGAGACGGTCGTGTGGGACGTGGTGGTGGTTGGGTGGGACGTCATGATGAGGCATTACTGGCTGTTCGATGAGGAGGCCTTCGAGAAGGTTGTCCAAATCACTCTAATAAGCCAGGTGGGAATGTTAACTCGTCTGGAGAGTATATGGGGTGGCGGGAAGATTCTACTCCTCGAGATAGAATATCTTCCATTGGCATGTCTATTAGGTCATCTTCCGTATCTGTTTCAGATTGCGGAAGGTTATGTGGTCTCTGTGTGATGGCACGGGGTGTGACATCTGGGAATGTGAGGGGTTGGTAGGGCTGGCGAGGCCCTCTTGGTATCTGTGAACTAGACATGATTTTAAGTAAATAGCAAATGAAACAAGAATCACTGGCTACAAAGTAATATCATGGGGGCCCTATTGACTGATAGCGCTCTTGCAACTATTAGGACGGCCGTAATTTGCTGCCGCAACGATATCTATTCCGCAACACAGAATATCAATCCTATAGCAGTAAAGTTCAATCCAACGATAGTCCCTCACGACGGATCTTATTTCGCAATACAAAATAAATCCTATGTCGCTTGAACATAAAGTTAACTTAAGACTTAGAACTTTGTAGGCTTCGTGTACTCAAGGTACTCTTGCTTTCGAATACTCGCTGGTAGTAGAATGAATTCAACCGGAACTACTTGCACTATTTATATCCCACAGTGTTCGTAGATATTCTTATAATAAAAATATTTTATAAAACACGGGCCTTCCTGTCACCTCGGAATTTCTTTCTAAGTGTTATGCCATCCACACCTTTGTTAATGAAGTTGCTATCTGCACTCGTTGTCACAGGTTACTAACCCGAACATAGAGATTATTTCTATGCCTGCATGTTATATGTACTTCGCTTATAGCTCGCTTATCCCATTAAAGTATACTTAGCCGAAACAACTAAATTCAATCTCAGATATGTTACCAATCCTCGATATTATCGAATTACCATCTGACAATATCCAAAGTCATCTAATTGTGTTTCCGGCAGTATTCACTTAATAGTGTCTAGTGTCCATTGAAAATAATTTTCAACTGCACATAACTCTATAAATAGAGAACCGTGGGTCACGAGTAGATTACCATTGGAAAGGTATCAACGCATAGAAGATTATAGAATCTTAGTTCATCTCGATACCTAAATTATTCACAGAGTTATTACCAATAATAGGTAAACCTCCTCGTGGACCTATATGACCATATTAAAAGTCTTATATCTCCATGAGTTTATCTCCGATCATTAAAAGGATTGCAGAAATGGAATCAGGACGAAGAGTAGGCCTAGATAGAACCTTGAAACATTAAATTCGGAGAACTTTATGTTTTGGCCCTACCTTTGGCCTCTGTCCTGGGCGCACTCCCTTATAATGTACCGGACGCACTTTGGTCTAAAGTGCGCCCTCGGTCCTTCATTTTTTTAGTTATTTTTACCGAATTATTTTCCTTAAGTTCAGGGTAATAATTAGCAATTCAGGGTAATGCCAAGACTTCAGGGTAACAGCTAATAGCTAGTATATGTATGTATATAGCCAGCATATTGATCTGGGTATAACTATTGAACCATTAATCGGATACTTATGAAACTTAAACCGTAGCTCCCTTAAGGGTCTATGGACGCTCCATAAGGGTCTTAACCATCTAGGATAATTATAAACCACTCCGAGGTTCATACCCATTTCATATACTTAACTCTTATAGATAAGTATTAGAAATGTTTGCACCACACTACTAAGAGTGTACCTAGAGTCCATATAGATTTTAGGGTCGTTCTATAAGGGCCCAAGTACCTTTGGTAGGGCTGGATGTCACCCCGTGACAGTGACTAAGAGAAGGAACATATCGAACATTAACAAGATAAACAATAGAAGTAGAGCCGTTAGGAAGTAGACAGTTAAGAAGGACTGTCCCTTTTCCTTTAGCTTCAAGAAGATTATTGCCAGCTCCTTCTACAGTTCCACTATCCTCTAAAAAGTTCTCGAAGTGTTGCTGAGAGCCTCATCCTTGAAGCTGCCAGAGCTGCCAACTATAAGTGCCTATTCCTTCTTGTCTTCCTTTTTTTTATCCTTCTTCTTATCCTTGTTTGACTTCTTCAACTTCTAGTATTTTTGCCATATGTAACCTGTATATTTGCCGAGTTGATGCTTCTTGCAATAGGTACATTCCATATTGGAGTTCTTATTCTGTTGTTGTGATTGCTGCTGTTGAGGCTTGCCTTTCTTCTTGAAGGAGGCAGAGAGAGTAGTATCACATTTTTTTGATTTCGGAACCTACAGAGAGAAGTTGTGATTTTGCATTGGCATATGTAAGGTCAGACTTAGTTGAGAGGTTGTCAACTATATTAGAGTGATGTTCAACAAAGAAGGAGAGGAGGATATCCCTTTTGGCTTCGTTCTTATCAAGTAAAGTGTGGAGGGATTTGCGATATTTATCTGAAGAGCCAGTGAGAGAGTAAAGTCGAGACCACTCAGTCTCAAATTGCTCAATAAAGTCGATGAAGGAGGTAGTAGGTGTGTATGTTGAGGCTAAAGTGAAGAGTGTACGCAGTTGATGTACGAAAGAGAATGGGGTATCATGGTAATACTAGTCTCTGAGATGAGTCCAAATTTCATGTGGTGAATCAAACTTTGAGATGACCTTTAGTATAGGTTTGTTGATAACCTGTATTAGCATAAGGATAGCTTGATTTTCCATTGCTACGAAGAGTTCTTTCTCTTCTTGTGTCACATCTGTCGCAGGTTTAAGTCCTTCAATAACAAGTTCCTTACAACCCATTCCTCTCATGATCATCTTAACAGTATCAGCCCAGTCTTCATAGTTGTCTTTACCGGTAAGCAACTCAATGTTGTCGAGTTTGACTGGAATAGGCTTGAAGTCTTTCGGTGGTCAGAAGATAGAGGGTACAGCCTTTCCTTTACCGCTAGAACCAGAACCTGAACCGGATGCCATTATATAGATATGTGTGGGAGGGAAGGTGAATGCAAGAAAGTTATCGAATTGTCCTGAGCTATTTCGGGCTCATAACCTATTGAAAGGTTACTATGAGTGGTACTATCACGGTAGTAATTACGGAGGTAGTAGCGGTAGACAGTAGTGCAAGAGAGTAGATGGTAAGACTATGTCGAGAGTAGACAGTCTATTGAGTCTAATCGAGAAGTGTATAGAACTAGATACAGAAGTAGGAAACTCATATATAATGGTACAAGTTGAAAGCAAAGATCTAGTAAGAAAGTCTAAGTTACATAACCTAAGAATAGTATATCATACACATGTGAATGAAGAAATACATAGAGGTGTGCGACTAAGATAGTAATATAAGTCAATGAATATAATAGAAAGTCATAGAAGTGGTGATTATTGAGTCATGACAACTGAGACAAGTAAGCAGTAACCTTAAGTGGTATAGCAGTATCAAACAATGATAATAGATACTAAGTTATGAAAGTAAGTAAAGATAGTAGGAACATATGAACAACATGTAAACACATATAAAAGAAATAATACAGAAGTCCTTAATCGGGTAGCAAGTATCCATATTGGGTATCAGCATGATATGGAAGTAATCGTAAGAGAGAACGATGTATTGTATGGAAATACTTAACTATATCGAAAGGAAATAATTATTTTCAATAAGAACTACTATTAATATTAGATAAAATAATTATGATATAAAGATATAGTAATTTATCTAAAGTCTATTAGTTCTTTGTAATTCTAGATTTATTTGTTTACTTAGCTAAATTCTTTTTATTACTATAAATAGTTTTTATTACTAGGTTTTTTTTCTTTATTGATTAATTTTTTATTGCTATTTTTTCCCTCTTATTACTAGTTAATTAATAGTAAGCTATTTAGATATTCTACAAACTAGCTTTTCTTAAATCTATAAATACTATTGAAAGTTAATAAGTTTTTATAAGTTACTAAACTATTACTATATTTAATAGTAACTAAAAAGTAGACTAAAAAAATATTAATATTAGTATTAGACTCTCTATAATAACTACAAAAGTCTAAATGAGACTAGGTAAATAAAGAAATATAAAATTAAGTTAATAGTTAAGATTAGTTTATCTGGAATATTATATAGAAGGTTTATATACAAAGTAAAATAAAGATAGTTATAAGTATCATTAAAAATAATCTGAGTTTGCCTTTCAGTCACCCAATGTCACTAGTGCAACTAAAGACAAACTAATAGTTAACGACAGGCCCCAAACAGTTATTGTCATTCTGGCGCCAGCCTTTGGCAGTCTATGCTATAGCACTAGCACTCTGTAGTCCATGCCTTGATGCCAGCATCTTAGTAGTACCCATTATTACAGTTTCCCTCATATATCTATCTCCAGATACCGTATTCCCATTCTTGCCCTCAAATAGTGCCATAACGCTAGCATTCCATAGTCTATGTCATGATGCAGGCCTTTCAGTATCATGCGTCATTATGAGTAACCTCCAATGTTCTTCATTGAATACTATTCCTATTGTTATCCCCTACAGTCTATCTCTGGATACAACTGTCTTGCTTGTTTGCATAACTACTCCGATATCCCCATCTGGACTCCACTATTCTATTAGCTATACAACCTCTATATCTATGTCAAGATGAGTACACCCCAAACTGCAAGCATGCTCTCTTATGTTATTGCTATCTTAATATAACCTCCAGCTGACAGTTACCATATTGGCACTTGGTTAGTCTAGTTGGCATGCTTGGTAAGCTTGGCTTCTACATATGACTCCGATTCCAATTCTTATATATTACAGACTGCATTATGACTTTCTGAGATTAGTCTGGTTGGCCAGCAACTAAACTAACTCAGTTGGTACAAGCTCTCCTGCAATAATCACTTATGCTTACAGCTATTAATGGCATGTAAGCAAACTATATTCCACTTAGGTTTCTGCTTCTTTTAACTCAGATATTTAGCTCTATATACTAATCTATACAACCATACCATAGCTGATATATAAAAAATACAATTTTCCACTTCTAACTGACAATAAATACATTCCTTATTTACCTCCAAAAAATAATATTACAGACCTCTACTCTAATCCTCTTTCAAAATATTTATAATAAAACTAGACCTCCTATGTACTCCAACCTATACTTACCATCTTCATACCCCAACCCAAAAAAATATACCTAACTATAATTCAAACAAAATATTCCTTCTGACTATATAATACAACTCATCCTTAGAAACCTTATCTTCTACCTTACTATTACTATCATCCTTGTTCTCCGAATCATTATTATCCTTATCATTATCTTCATAATCTTGGATATTATCCTCCTCATGTTCACTAGCCTCAGTATTATCTTTATATTTACCAGCCTCAGTATCATCCTTATGTTCGCTAGCCTCAGTATCATTCTTAGTATTTTTACTATCTCTATTATCATCTTTGACCTCCTTGATTAATCTATTATATCTGTCACTTGCCAGACTGTATCTATCTTCTCCAATGCTATTCACAATAAGTATAGTTGGCACACCGTCCTCTGTACTTTCTGTATCCGAGTCTGCTACCATTAGAGAGTCTTCATCAAAATACCTAGAGGGTATTAGATGCATCAGCAAGAAAAAAGTGGCATCGGGACACCAGGTGGTGTTGTTATGGGGGCCCTATTAACTGATAGCGCTCTTGCAACTATTAGTGTCATGGGGGCCCTATTGACTGATAGCGATCTTGCAACTATTAGGATGGCCGTAATTTGCTGCTACAACGATATCTATTCCGCAACACAGAATATCAATCCTATAGCAGTAAAGTTCAATCCAACTGTAGTCCCTCACGGCGGATCTTATTTCGCAATACAAAATAAATCCTATGTCACTTGAACGTAAAGTTAACACAAGACTTAGAACTTTGTAGGCTTCGTATACTCAAGGTGCTCTTGCTTTCGAATACTCGCTGATGGTAGAATAAATTAAACCGGAACTACTTGCACTATTTATATCCCGTAGTATTTGTAGATATTCTTATGATAAAAATATTTTATAAAACGCGGGCCTATCTGTCACCTTGGAATTTCTTCCTAAGTGTTATGCCATCCACACCTTTGTTAACGCAGTTGCCATCTGCACGCATTGTCACAGGTTACTAACCCGAACGTAGAGAATATTCCCATGTCTGCAGGTTATACGTACTTCGCTTATAGCTCGCTTATCCCATTAAAGAATTCTTATCCGAGACAACTAAATTCAATTTCAGATACGTTACCAATCCCCGATACTATCGAATTACCATCCGACAATATTCGAAGGCATCTAATTATGTTTCCAGCAATATTCACTTAATAGTGTCTAGTGTCCATTGAAAATAATTTTCAACTGCACATAACTCTATGAATAGAGAACCGTGGGTCACAAGTAGATTACCATTGGAAAGGTATCAACGCATAGAAGATTATAGAATCTTAGTTTATCTCAATGCCCAGATTATTTACAGAGTTATTACCAATAATAAGTAAACCTCCTCGTGGACCTATATGACCATGTTAAAAGTCTTATATCTCCATGGGTTTAACTCCGATCATAAAAAGGATTGCAGAAATCGAATCAGGACGAAGAGTAGGCCTAGATAGAACCTTGAAACATTAAATTCGGAGAACTTTATGTTTTGGCCCTACCTTTGGCCTTTGTCTTGGGCGCACTCCCTTATAGTGTCACCGGACGCACTTTGGTCTAAAGTGCGCCCTCGGTCCTTCATTTTTTTAGTTATTTTTACCGAATTATTTTCCTTAAGTTCAGGGTAATAATGAGTAATTCAGGGTAACGCCAAGACTTCAGGGTAACAGCTATTAGCTAGTATATGTATGCATATAGCCAGCATATTGATCTGGGTATAACTATTGAACTATTAATCGGATACTTATGAAACTTAAACCGTAGCTCCCTCAAGGGTCTATGGCCGTTCCATAAGGGTCTTAACCATCTGGGATGATTATAAACCACTTCTGAGGTTCATACCCGTTTCATATACTTAACTCTTATAGTCAAGTATTAGAAACGTTTGCACCACACTGCTCAGAGTGTACCTAGAGTCTATATAGATCCTAGGGTCGTTCTATAAGGGCCCAAGTACCTTTGGAGGGCTGGATGTCACCCCGTGACAGTGCCTCCCCCCTTAAGGTTCTTGTCCGCAAGAACCTATTTGATCATGCAATCAGAATCATTATTGCTACTAACAACAATGGATGGGGCTTGAGGACCAGTCCTCATGTACGACAGCCAAAACATAGCTGCGTACGTTTCATTGCACCCCTGGGACAATATGGCATAAGAAATACAGGTAAAACAAAAACATAAAGATAATTCAAAAAACCTAATGCCTAATAATAGGAAAAAAAGAAAAATCCTTACAAGATAACATCAGGGTCCCGAGGCTTACAAGGATTATCCAGATAGAATTTTCGAATTAAATCGGCTGCTCCATCCTTCAGGTTCTCATATGGTTCCCAGGTGTCGTCATCAGGACCGTAACCCTTCCAAGAGACTAAATACATAACCCGTCCCTTCCTGAGCTCACTCATCCTAACCTTTTCCACCTGGTGTTCCGATTCTTCGAGGTCGACTGGAGGGGGTATTGGTGAGCGTCTGCCGGCAATCGTATTAAGGTGGTAGGGTTCCAACAAACTAATATGAAAAACTGGGTGAGTTTTGCCTGTACTTGGGGAAGCTCTAACTTATAGGTGTCACGGGGGCCCTATTGACTGATAGCACTCTTGCAACTATTAGGACGGCCGTAATTTCCTGCCGCAACAATATCTATTGCGCAACACAGAATATCAATCCTAGAGCAGTAAAGTTCAATCCAATAATAGTTCCTCACGACGGATCTTATTTCGCAACATAAAATAAATCCAATATCGCTTGAACGTAAAGTTAACACAAGACTTAGAACTTTGTAGGCTTCGTATACTCGAGGTGCTCTTGCTTTCGAATACTCGCTAGTGGTAGAATAAATTCAACCCGAACTACTTGCACTATTTATATCCCGCGGTGTTCATAGATATTCTTATGATAAAAATATTTTATAAAACGCGGGCCTACCAGTCACCTTGGAATTTCTTCCTAAGTGTTATGCCATCCACACCTTTGTTAATGCAGTTGCTATCTGCACTCATTGTCACAGGTTACTAACCCGAACGTAGAGAATATTCCCATGTCTACATGTTATACATACTTCGTTATAGCTCGCTTATCCCATTAAAGAATTCTTATCCGAGACAACTAAATTCAATTCCAGATACGTTACCAATCCCCGATACTATCGAATTACCATCCGACAATATCCGAAGCATCTAATTATGTTTCCGGCAATATTCACTTAATAGTGTCTAGTGTCATTGAAAATAATTTTCAACTGCACATAACTCTATGAATAGAGAACCGTGGGTCACAAGTAGATTACCATTGGAAAGGTATCAACGCATAGAAGATTATAGAATCTTAGTTTATTGCGATACCCAAATTATTCACGGAGTTATTACCAATAATAAGTAAACCTCCTCGTGACCTATATGACCATATTAAAAGTCTTATATCTCCATGAGTTTAACTCCGATCATAAAAGGATTGCAGAAATGGAATCAGGACGAAGAGTAGGCCTAGATAGAACCTTGAAACATTAAATTCGGAGAACTTTATGTTTTGGCCCTACCTTTGGCCTCTGTCCTGGGCGCACTCCCTTATAGTGTCACCGGACGCACTTTGGTCTAAAGTGCGCCCTCGGTCCTTCATTTTTTTAGTTATTTTTACTGAATTATTTTCCTGCAGTTCAGGGTAATAATTCAATATTCAGGGTAACGCCAAGACTTCAGGGTAACAGCTAATATAGCTAGCATATATATGCATATAGTCAGCATATTAATCTGAGTATAACTATTGAACCGTTAATCGGATTCTTATGAAACTTAAACCGTAGCTCCCTCAAGGGTCTATGGACGTTCCATAAGGGTCTTAACCATCTAGGATGATTATAAACCACTCCGAGGTTCATACCCGTTTCATATACTTAACTCTTATAGATAAGTATTAGAAACGTTTGCACCACACTGCTAAGAGTGTACCTAGAGTTCATATAGATTCTAGGGTCGTTCTATAAGGGCCCAAGTACTTTGGTAGGGCTGGATGTCACCCCGTGACAGTGCCTCCCCCCTTAAGGTTCTTGTCTGCAAGAACCTAATTGATCATGCAATCAGAATCATTATTGCTACTAACAACAATGGATGGGGCTTGAGGACCAGTCCTTATATACAACAGCCAAAACATAGCTGCGTACGTCTCTTTGCACCCCTGGGACAATATGGCATAAGAAATACAGGTAAAACAAAAACGTAAAGATAATTAAAAAACCTAATGCCTAATAATAGGAAAAAAAGAAAAATCCTCACAAGATAACATCAGGGTCCCGAGGCTTACGAGGATTATCCAGATGGAATTTTCGAATTAAATCGGCTGCTCCATGCTTCAGGTTCTCATATGGTTCCCATGTGTCGTCATCAGGACCGTAACCCTTCCAAGAGACTAAATACATAACCCGTCCCTTCCTGAGCTCACTCGTCCTAACCTTTTCTACCTGGTATTCCATTCTTCGAGGTCGACTGGAGGGGGTGTTGGTGAGCGTCTGCCGGCAATCGTATTAAGGTGGTAGGGTTCCAACAAACTAATATGAAAAACTGGGTGAGTTTTGCCTATACTTGGGGGAAGCTCTAACTCATAGGCATAAGTGCCAATAAGCCGTTTAATTCTAAACTTCCCTTGTAACTTGTAGTCAAGCTTCTTGGTCGGACACCTTGTTTTGATGTTCTTTGCGTTGACCATAACCTAATCTCCCACTTTGAATGTCAGTTCCTTCTCTGCTACCTTGAGATTGTAGTATTTGGATATCCGGTCCTGCGCTGCTTTCATGTTCTCCCTCATAGCCTCTCTCATTGCATCCAAGGTTTCGACTGTCTTGACTGCCTCAGGGTTGTTCAATTCAGTTGAGGCTTCGGTTGGGTTCTGGAAATTATTTTCTGGGTGTTGAGCATAAGCGGTGAAGAATGGTGTGAGTTTAGTACTAGAGTGGACAGTGTTATTATAACAGAACTCGGCAAATGGTAATAACTCGACCCAGTCATCCTGATCCCAACAGCAATACGTCCGTAGATAATGCTCGAGGGTCTGGTTGACTCGTTCGGTTTGACCATCAGTCTGGGGGTGATATGCCGAGAACTTATCCAACTCAACTCCTAATAACCACATTACCTGCATCCAAAACGAACTTGTAAAAACCGAATCCCGATCCGAAACAACCCTCTTTGGTAATCCGTGTAGCCTCCAAACCTCCTTAACAAATATCCCAGCCAACTCTTTTGCCTTCCGGTTCTTTAAAGGAATGAAATGCGACATCTTAGTAAACCTATCAACAATAACCCAGATCTGATTGTACCCTTTGACTGGTGGTAAATCAGTGATGAAATCCATCGAAATGTGTTCCCACGGCCTATAGGGGATTAGAAGAGGTACAAGCTTGCCATATTTCTTGTGTCTTGCAGTCTTGTTTCTTTGACAAGCATCGCATGTGCAAACGTAGTTTCGTACCCAGTCTTCCATGTTAGGCCAGTAGTAATTTCGTTTCATTAGCTCGAGGGTCTTGTCACGTCCGAAATGACCTGCAACTTTAGCATCATGACTTTGGAAAGCCACTTTCAACTTAAGGGAATTGTTGTCAGGTATATATAGGCGACGTTCATAGGTTACCATGTCATCTTCTAAACCATAATAATCGAGTCCAGGATACTCCTTGCCAAACTTCAACGCGTTCCGAATCCCTAACCACTTGTTATCCTTGAGGCCAGCCTCTTGGATCTCCTTTGACCAACTTGATTCTTCCGTTTGTGAGGCCTTCACTGCCATAATGCAGCGCGTTACTAGACTCTCCTCACTTGTTCCTAGTTGAAATTGACCAGGTTTGAACATCAGAATCGTGTGGTCCTGCTTCTCTCCCCCTCCTTTAAGGTCAGGATCAACCTGACGAGAAAGTGCATCTGCTTTGCCATTTTTATCACCTGGGCGGTAGATGATTCTAAAATTAAACTGGCTTAGTATTTCTGCCCATCTGGCCTGCCTTCAATTGAGTATCTTAGTGGAATTAAAGTACTCAAGGTTCTTGTGGTCCGTATACACAATTATCTCCTCCAGGGCACCCATGAGAAAATGTCTCCATTCCTGGAAACAATTGACAATTACGACCATCTCTTTATCATGGATATCGTAATTAAGTTCTACTGGGATAAAACGTTTGAATAGTGCGCCACTGGGTGCCAACGACCATCCGGTTCTTTTTGGGATAGAATACCAGCTTTGGCTAGATCAGACGCGTCTGTCACGATCATTTTCGGTTGTTCTGGGTGATAATGGCATAGTATTGGAGCAGTAGTGAACCTATATTTTAACTCATTGAAGGCCTGTTGACACTGCTGTGTCCAGTTCCAGGAACTCCATTGTGCGTTAGTGTCTGAATCTGCAAAGCCAACTACTAAAGCCTTGAATAAACCAGCGATAGAAATTAGCAAAACCAATAAACCTCTGCACTCTTTGACGTTCTGAGGAGCCTGCCAGGCGAGGATGTCCTCGACTTTCTTCTGCCCCATTTGTATCCCCTTTGTACCTACTTTAAATCCCACGAATTCACTTCTGGGACATGGAAGATACACTTGTCTATGTTGATACCAAGGTTATTCTCCGTTAGTTTCTGCAGTACCCAACGAACAAGCTCAATATTTCTTCCTCTGTTTGGGTATAAATAGGATATCATCAATGTATACAACTATTCCTCGGTCAATTCGTTCCGATAGAATATTGTTAACATGTCGCTGGAAAACAGATGGCGCATTAGTTAGCTCAAAAGGCATAACTGTATATTTGTATAAGCCATATCTTGTCTTGAATGCTGTTTTCCACTCGTCTCCTGCTGGTATTCTAAGTAGGTTAAACCCGAGTTTGAGATCGAGTTTAGAGAAAACCTGTGAAGTACCAACTTGTTCATTAGGGTAGTCTTAAGTGGTAGGGATACTTGTCTTTTTTGGTTATGGCATTGAGCCCTCTATAGTCTACGACTATTCTGAGCTTGCCATTTGGCTGTTTGGCGAAGAATATAGGAGCGCCAGCACTGCTTTTGCTTGGTCTTATCTTGCCGGTTCGGAGCATCTCACCTAGGTATTCTTTGAGAAGCTCCAATTCATCAGGGGAGAGGAGGTATAGTTTTCCTGACGGGGGACTCTTTCCTTCTTCTAACTCAATTGTCATGTCTTGTGGACCGTGCGTGGGAAGGGCAGATTGCAACTTGTAAGTGTGGGCCAAGTTAGTAGAGGTATTCCTGAGATGAACACGGCTCTACCAACGTGGTTGGGCAGCTAAGCACACCGTCTAGGTCCTATACAGGAGTCCCAAAGAGTGGCTGGCTGTTGGTGTATTCGGGGGGTGTTCGGGAGAGTCATGGAGATCTGGAGAAAGAATATTACCGGTGTAGCTTGTATATTCTGATGTTGCTCGACTAGATGGTACTGAAAGAGATCCTGTCCTATCTAGAGGTCGCGGAAATAAGGTCTTTAATAGACACTAGATTTCTAAGGCTATGAGTCTAAACGAACTCATGTAAGGACAATCATCAAGACTCATTATGATACCTGATTATAATGGATACAAGATAGCTCATTCTAGATACGTTCTGTATCATAGATGACGCCAGAGAAAGTAATAGAAACGAGGCTGACAATAGAATAGAGAATAAGACATGACATCAGTTGCCGAACAAGATAGGCACATCAGGAAAGAAAATAGTTTGTCTCTAGTGTCTCTAGAGACAGTAATGCCACTGGAGACAAGATGTATCTCCATGATTGGCAGAATGTCTCCTGGTGTCTCCTGGAGATACTGGGAGACACCAGGAGACACATAGGAGACACTCAGGAGACACCCAGGAGACATCAAAGACACAAATGACACAAGAGACAACCCTGTCTCCTGAAGACACCACCTGGCGTCCCGATGCCACTTTTTTCTTGCTGATGCAACTGGAACAGGAGAAAGTGGTTAGCTTGCTGACCACATAAAACATGTCAGTAATGAGTCAGTGATAAAGGAAAGAGATAATGTGCTAAAGAAAGACAACACTAATACATAAGTAATCTATATACTAATCCAACTGAGGGAAATACCTAAACAAGTAAAATGCGTCCTAAACATTAGCTAAAGAAAATCCTAAAAATAGCCAAAGAGATTCCAACGTTCAAACAAGACTTATAGTAAGGAGAAAAACAAGTATTCCTTACATCCTTCCCTTCTTAAGAAAATCCTTCACTAGAAAATAGGCCACAGAATTAATAGGAGGAAAAAAATATCGAAAATATCAAACCTAAATGAAACTAAAAGAAATTATTGCTTGTTCCCACGCCTATACCTACGCTTCTTAATCTGCTTACCCCAAATGACAAGTTTTCCCAATACTTTTGCACTGCATCAGCTAGGATATTGTCTGCCGGTTCCCAAGTATTATCCTCATTTCCCCAACCTTGCCACTTGATGAAGTACAAAGTACTACCATTCTTTTTGACAACGTGTTTGATAATACGTTCAAACTCATACCTTGGGCCTAAAACATCCCGTTCGACAGGACCTGGCTTCGGCAAGGCCCTTGCTGGGAAGGTGTTATCAGGGTTAATATGCCATGGTGCAAGGAGAGAAGTATGGACTTTGATATGTCCAGAGGGGGCAAGAGAGGTTTCGATAGTATAGTTGTCAATGTCTGGATAGATGGCGAGGATCTTGTAGGGACCGAGGAAGATAGGTTCCAACTTAAAGTACTGAGATTCTCTACTGAATGCAAATGATGAATTTTGACAAGGTCACCGATCTTATACTCAGGACTAGCTCTTCTCTTTTTATTAGCTTGCCTAGTCATCTCAACTCGACTAGTATTCATCTTTTCCTGCACAGCAGACCATAAAGCTTGCGTTAAACCATCTGGCCTTGGTGTAGGAATATCGGAGTGAACTGGAGTATCTTGATAAGTAGGAGAGAATCGAAAGACAAAGTATGAGGGGTAGTGCCCCTAGTTGCATCCACGGTATTGTTATAGCTTCCATGACGAGAGGAATAGCTGGCATCCAACTGCCGCCATGTTCTTCCTGTTTGGCTCGTAAGATAGTTAAGATTGCTTTATTAGCAATCTCAGACTGACCATCTGATTCCGGGTGGTAGGAGGTAGACATAGATTGATGAATATTGTTGATAAGGCAGAATGACTTCCAAACACTAGAGGTGAAGAGAACATCCTGATCTGTAACAATATCTTCTGGATATCCGAAGTGAGGATATACATGATTCATGTAGTTGTTGACTAACATGTTGGCAGTATATCCAGTTTGTAGAGGGATGATAATAGTATACTTGGTGAGTCGCATACTATTGTCCAAACGTGATCCACCACTACATTGGAGGGGCTGAGTTTAACAGGAGGAAGGGCAAGAAAGTCCATAGTAAGATGTGTAAATGGCTTACTAGGAATAGGAAGAGGATGGAGGAGGCCATAAGGCTTTTGAGTCGAGTTCTTTGTTGTTTGACATGTAGCACATGTCTGACAGTACAAACGGATATCTCTTCCCATCTTAGGCCAAAAGAAGTTGTTGCTGAGTGCGTGATACATCTTGGTAAATCCAGGATGACTAAGGGATGTATGGTATTTTTCGAGGAGGATATTCTTGATATGAAGGTTGCATAACCAGGTATTAGGGATGCAGAGACGGACCTGATCATTGTAAGTATAGTAAAGAATACCATGACGAGTACAATAACCATTGCGGAGAGGAGATGAGATAATCTTTGAAAATGCAGGATCTGCCTTATAACCTTCAGTGAGGAGGTTTCCCCACTGAGCATAAGTTGGAATAAGGTTAGGAATATCAGAAGTGCTTCGTCCTAATGCCAACGCTTGTTCCACCAGGTTGTTATAGGAATTATGAGATAACCATTGCCAATGCATATCATCACCAAAGGGAGGAGGGTATAAGGGTCCGGAATCATATCTGGGTCTGGAACAGTGGAGGAATTAAATGCCAGAGTATGCTCGATCTTAAAGGGTCCTTTGGGAACATAATAGGGAACAATAAACTGGTGTGTAGGTAACTCAGAGCTAACGCTAGGAATAGAGATGGTATCACTAGCATAAGAAGAGACAGAAGGAGATTTATCTCGAGGGGCTAGAGGAGTAACAGGAATAGTAGAACGATAAATGGAATCTTCGAGATCAGTTAGGTCTTCGTCTGATGAGAATTCTCGATCGAGAATTGCCTTGTCTTTTCCCTTCTCAAGTTGAGTCCATCCAGTAGACTTTGGAGAGGTTTCTGGAGTCATTTCTGGAGGTGAAGTTGGTGACAGAAAAGGTGAAGCTGGAGGAGGGTACTGAGTAGTTGACGAGTTTTCTGCTGCTTTGGCTGATGCTTGAAAGTAATCCTGATCAGCTTGATATATATTGCAAATATAGGTATAATGACCACGTTCATCACAATATGAGCAGTGGTTATTATGAGGAGTCCTATTCTGATTTATGAGAGCTGATCGATGATAGTAACAGCCCCCATCTTTGCATGCAGTCCAGTGCATAAGTGCGTGCTTAGCCCTGAATCTAGCTGCATTGACGGAGTCTTTACTGGCCGGATTGTGTTTTGGAAGGGTAATAACTCTTTGCTTAAAGGCGGAGTTGTTAACCACCATAGAGAGCAAAGCTTCTGCCGTACTGTTATCTGGAATAACTGGAGGGTTTGCTGGAGGAGCAGATGTTGCCTTAGGAGGGGTATTCTCATTATTAACTAAGGGTCCACTTCCTGGCCTTGGAGATTCGGATTTGGTTTTGGTTTTGTCTCTGCTTTGTGATCTTGTAGTTGCAGCAGACATAATGAGAGCTGGAGGAGGTGGTTGTAGGTAAACCGGAGGCGTAGAATCCGCTGGTAGCGACCTTCCGTTTGTAGGAATAAAGCCTGAAGGAATAGAAGGAGGGTGCGGAAATCTAGAGGTATGAGGAGCTTGAGGAGTATCGATTGAGTGTGGAATAAAATCTGAGAGAGTAGGGACAAGTGATGGGTTTATAAACACTCGAGAGAGAGCATCTGCTATCACGTTTTTGTCTCCTTTGAGGTGCTGAATTGTACACTGAAATTGGTGTATAATTTGCTGCCATCTAGCTTGTTTCCCAGTTAGGTCATGTTGGAAAGGGAAAGTGACTAGTGGTTTGTGATCTGTAAGGATAGTGAATGTACATCCACTAAGCTCGCTTCTAAAGTGCTCTAGTGCGTCCACAATTGCTAGGAGTTCCTTATCGAAAGTAGAATAGTTTTCTTGTGCTGGATTAAACTTTCGAGAGTGGAAACCTGCCGGGATAATTAGTGAGGAAGTGGGTCCTTGTCCTAACCATGCACCAGTTCCAATTAAACTCGCATCCGTAATGAGATAGATTGGATCAGTTGATTCATAGTTGATTGGTTTGACTGCCGGATCTGCAGATAGGGCTGCTTTCGTTAATCTAAACGAAGTGGTGTGAGTAGGGGTCCAGTCCCATGTTGCAGTAGATCCAGCCATTTCCGTTAGTGGTGCTGCAAGTGCTGCAAGATGAGGAATGACGCTACTGAAGTAATTAACCATGCCTAGATAGGCCTGAAGTTGCGTTCGATTTTGAGGAGTAGGCCAGTCTAGGATTTTAGTAATTGACTTAGGTATAGGAGATATACCTCTTCTAGTAATTACATGTCCTAGACATTGTAAAACGTCAGGAAGAAATTGGGATTTCTCTCTGCTAGCATAGAACTTGTGCTTCCTAAGTTTCTTTAGAACATTTCGAACATGTTCTAAATGTTCCTTATAGGTTTTGCTAAAAATAAAGATGTCATCAATGTAAACATATACAGAGATTCCTAATTCTTCTTTAAACAAGTTGTTCATAGCGTTCTGGAAAGTAGCCGGCGCGTTGCAGTCTCCTGTTGCATAACTCGTGTTCTGAATACACCAAATGGTGTATTAAATGCAGTTCTTGGTTCATGTGCTTCTATGACTCGGATCTCATGATAGGCATTGCTGATATCGACTTTGGTCCTGAAGGGGTGTCGTGCCACTGTATTCCTAATCAACGTTTGACTTGGGATAAGACTTGGTTTCATAATTGTCATAGCATTCCGTGCTACTAAATCATGTAGAAATCTTGCTTTGCTAGGGTCATCGTTTTGGGAATCACAAACATGGCACATGCAGATGTGTCATTAGACCTGTAGACACGTCCTGTCTTCTCTTCTTCTCTGAGTTTTTCCAATAGCTGAGGGAGAAATTTTTCTTTAGGCTTAATTGGTCTTGGTTTCCATACTGCATTTGGATCTTTCAAATCGATCGTATGGTTCATTCCTTCTCTTAGTGGAGGTAGGTCTAGTATTTTCGTAGCTGGAAATACGTCAGGGAACTCATCAAAGACATTGTGATGAGGTTGCAGGGTTGTTGCAGCTGAATTAATTTTCTGAGGTGTGTGTGGGTCTGGGAAGTGAGTAACAAGGGTTTTTGCAGGGATCGGGAGATTAGTGTTAATCTCCTTTTTTCTAGTATTTTTCGTTACTGGTGTGACTGTCCATGGGGCTAGTGTAAATCGAGAATGTCCAGGGGGCTGAATAGTAACACTCATATTACCCATGTTGATCACTGCTTTAGTATGTCTTAGAGATGGAGACCCTAAGATTACATCCCAATCTTTGAGTGCAGCCACATAGAAAATTCGTTGCTCTGACCATCCCAACCAGTCACAATTTGCCTTAGTATAATGGCTAATAGATCCTTTAGATCCTTTCATAGTCATCTGCAAGGTGATCGGTTTTTTTAGTGCCTGCAGGTGGAAATTATGCAAGGTACAGAATTTGCTGCTAATGAGGTCGGCACCTGCAGTTTGCTGATCAACTAAAGTCTTTGCAGGTTGGTCGTTGATCTTCGTAGTAACTAGGAGGTGTTCCTTTGCTGCATCAATGACAGGTGTTACTGATTTTCCTTTTGTATGTAGAGCAGGAGGTTCTTGGTCTTGAATGAATTGAGCTGCAGAAGTAATCTTATCTGGGTGATTAACTTCTGTAATTGCGTGCTCAATAGTGCCTGCGGCACTTCGAATTTGTTGCTTCTTGGCTGGACAGTTAGTAGCTTGATGTCCTAACTTCCTATAATAGAAACATCCACCTTTCTTGGCTAGCTCAACTTTTTCTTCTGGAGTTAGCTTCTTAATGTCGAGGGTGAGGTTGCAGGCTTGCTGAAAGACTTAGACTTATTGAACGTAGTCTTAGAAGGTCCAGGATTAAAGCCTGTCTGATGTGTCTGAGATTGTTGACGCACTTTCTGACCATTTTTAGGCTTATGATCTTTTTTTGAGGCTTGGAAGTTGTGCATAACTGAATCATGCTTACTGCAGAGTTCAATCATCTCGTTCCAATCCATATCTTCATTAATATAAGCCCTAACTTTATGGAGTAAGGAAGAGTCCATAGCTTCCAACAATTGATGGTAACACTGCCAATCCGTTATCTTAGTAAGAAGGAGTTGCATCTGCTTAATCTTATTTGCAACTTGTTGGATAGGTTTAGTGCGTCCATTCTGCGTCTGTCTGATAGCTTGGAATTCGTTCCAAAGCTGATCTTGCTGGTAAAGGGAATGCAGAATTTCCGAAATTCTACAAGGAATTGAGCCACTGTGTTGTTCTTAGTTTTATCGTCTTTTCGGTAGGTACTGTGTAGAACTTTTGCGTCTCCTTCTAAGTGCCAACCGAGCCAAATCATAGCTTCTCTAGAGTCTGGATCGAGGTCTCCCACATCTAAAAGATCCTTAGCATCATCTACCCAGTTTCAAAGGTAGCTGCTTCTTTCTATTTTCCAGCTCCATTATTCATCTTGAGTTTAGGAGCTTTAAGTTTGCTGCTTCCAAAGACTGAACTTGATGTAGTATCCACGCTTTGAGATCTTCTAATGCGTCCAATAGGAATTCGATTGTTATTTCCTTCAGATGATTCAGAGTCTGATCCATCTGAATCATCAGGGTTACCAGATCTAGGAGGAGCTGACAATCTAACCTTAGCTAGAGTTTTGCTAGGTGTTTTGGAGGCTTAAGAGTAGGTGGAGGAAGTGTTGAGGTTGCTGAGGTGGTGGCATAGTATTAGATGTAGTAGTACTAGCAGGGTTCTGAAATGAGGTTGTCTGAGTTTTGGTACTAGTGTTTATGCGAGATCCAGGAGGGGCTGAAGGGCTTCTTGGAGGAGGAAAGACTGGAGAACGTGGTTTCAGGTATTGAGAGGAGGAACTAGATCCACGAAAAATATCTAAGGGATTTTAGGTAAAAAGGTTTCATGGAATTCCTTTTTTGCATGAGATAGGAAGCTCGGGTGAGTTTCCTTAGTTTTCTGTGGTGCTGTTGGAATTCCTAAATGATCTGATCCACGTCTTGCTGGTTTTTCTGGCGTGATCAGAAATTGTCCTGGAACATTTTGTTGCTTGAATTCCTGAGCTAATTCTGAAGTAGCTTTGATTAATTGAATAAATCCTTCATAATCATTACTAAATGTTTTAGCTCTTGGTTTATGCTGGTAATAGAACGCAGACATGTTCGTAATCATATTGAATAATTCATTTTGATCTTTGGGTTCAGGCTGAAAGGATTGCTGAGGCTTGATTGGAGTAGGTTGCTGAATAACTACTGCTGGACGTTTTCCTTGACTTGATGGTTTAGGAGTTTCTTCTCCCGTTTGATACTCTTCTAACTCATCATCATCCTGTTCGAGTTCTTCTTCCTCATCTGCCTTAGATGATTGTCTAGATGTGGTTCTAGAACTAGGATTCTGTTTGAGAGGACTAAATTCAGAGTCATGGCCTGAAAGTCTGCTAGAGGTTCAAGAACTGAGTGTTGTTCTGACGCCATTGGGGCTTGCTTAATTTCGTTTGCAAGGCTTTTACTGAGATTCTGAGACCGTGTGGTTGCTAAAGAGGCTAGTACTGAATAACTAGTGCTGACAGGAATATGATGGCGTTTTTCTAGAATGACAAGGGAGAACAGTGACTGACTGATTCACAGGCCTTGTTGAGCTCGGGTTCTGGAGTAGCTGGAGTAGCTAAAGAATTGTCTAGAGTGTTTAGACAAGGTTCAAGAGGAACTAGGGGTGATCAAGCCCTAGCAAAAGAGGAGGAGAAATTTTTAAAGCTGGTTTGCAGGTAAAAAAAATATAAGTGTGGGCCAAGTTAGTAGAGGTGTTCCTGAGATGAACACGGCTCTACCAACGTGGTTGGGCAGCTAAGCACACCGTCTAGGTCCTATACAGGAGTCCCAAAGAGTGGCTGGCTGTTGGTGTATTCGGGGGGTGTTCGGGAGAGTCACGGAGATCTGGAGAAAGAATATTACCGGTGTAGCTTATATATTCTGATGTTGCTCGACTAGATGGTACTGAAAGAGATCCTGTCCTATCTAGAGGCCGCGGAAATAAGGTCTTTAATAGACACTAGATTTCTGAGGCTATGAGTTTAAACGAACTCATGTAAGGACAATCATCAAGACTCATTATGATACCTGATCATAATGGATACAAGATGGCTCATTCTAGATACGTTCTGTATCATAGATGACATCAGAGAAAGTAATAGAAACGAGGCTGACAATAGAATAGAGAATAAGACATGACATCAGTTGCCGAACAAGATAGGCAACTGGAACAGGAGAAAGTGGTTAGCTTGCTGACTACATAAAACATGTCAGGAATAAGTCAGTGATAAAGGAAAGAGATAACGTGCTAAAGAAAGACAACACTAATACATGAGTAATCCATATACTAATCCAACTAAGGGAAATACCTAAACAAGTAAAATGCGTCCTAAATATTAGCTAAAGAAAATCCTAAAAATAGCCAAAGAGATTCCAACGTTCAAACAAGACTTATAGTAAGGAGAAAAACAAGTATTCCTTACACAACTCCTTTCCAAAGATTTTTACAAAATCCCTGTACTATGTTGGCAATCGATCAGCAAGTTCATGGATATATTTAGTCGCTGTTATTTTCATAACCTTGCGAACGTCTCCATTAGCGAACTTCTAATAATCCCATTCCCCTATTTCAATTAATCCGACATATTGTGTCTCTGCAAGTACTTCGTCAAAGTCAGCGAAATCAGTAACCTCCTCGATTTCCAACGCTCTTTTTAGCTCGAGTCCATAAGGAGTGGTGACCCGTAGCTTATCACAATTGGCTTTAATCCAATCCATCCCTAAAATGAGTGGAAGACCTGGTTCGAGGCATGCAACCTCGGTTACCAGGTCAAGAGTTTTGTTTCGTCCTGATCTTGCATTTGGGACCTCCATCTGCAGGTTCTGAACCTGCACTGTACCAGACCTCTTGAGAATCAAGCCGTCGGCGCTCTTTAATCTCAGTCTTTTCTCCCTCTTAACCCAAGGCAGCATCATCTGTTCAACGAAAGAAGAATCAAAAATCGTAGCTTCTGCGCCAGTATCAACCAAAGCATTATTAGAAATTTCGCGTTTATTTCCTCCGTACATTCAAGATAACTTAACAGAGATAAGAAATTTCAGTCCTTCACACTTCAATACCTTTGCACCCGATTTTCCTGCCAAAGAGAGATCCTTAATTCCATCCAATGAAATATCCGGCACCGCCACCTTTCGTGGTCTTTTTTCGAGTGCGCCAATATGAGGAGCCACCTTATCATCAGCTTTTCTTTTTGTCCCTTTTTTTGCGTTTTTATTTGATAAAGAAAGAGAAGAAGTAGCAGAAGAAGACAAATTGCGAGAAATAGAACTAATCAAAACAGGGTCAATATCCATTGGTTCCCCTTCATGTTCCTTCTTCCAACTGCCAACAGAGATGCCATTCCTTATAACACAAATAGAAAACCAATCCTGCGAGACTATTCGACCCGACGTACTAGATAGCCCGCATCCCTAACAGTCCGAATTTTCCCCATAATCTAACTCATCCTCACTAACAATGTGCCTAAACTGAACCTCAAGTGGCGCTACCACAGCCGCTCCTGCAGACACTGTCGCCACTTTCTTAGCTTTCTCCTTTCCTTTACCCTTTCCCTTTGCCTTTGTTTCATCCGTAACCTTCCAACCGATTGTACAGTCACCCATCATATGAGTTTTGTCCCCACACTTAATGCACTGTCCGTCCTTCTTCCGAGCCTGTCTCATAGCATATGTAACGCAATCTTGGCCAGGCTCTTTGGCTTTCTTGGAAGGGGTATCGGATTTGGATTTAGCCTTAGCATCAGGCTTGGTTTTTGCCTTTTGCTTTGGCTTAGTAATTCGGTCTTTGAGGTTTTCAGACTTCTTTTCGGCAGTTTTGGGAGTGTTGGGTACCTCCTTTTTCGCACCAGCAGCCTGTTCTTTTTGACGGAACTGGCTCTGTGAATGTGCCTCCCTAACCTTCTCATACTCAACCTGAGAGCCGGCATTTGCGATAGCCTGGAAGCACATTTCTGTACTAGCAGGTACCTTATCTAAAATGTCTTTGTCAGTACTGACTCGGACCATATGGGCCCGAGTCTCAGGCTGAATTGCACTAATCAGGTGCTCCCAGAGGTGTTCCCGTAGTAGTTCCGCTACCAACTGATGAACCCTGACACGAGCGATGAAATCTTTCATCAACTCACCTTTTTTCTGGAACTCCTTCTGAAGGGAGACCTTAGCATCCCACTTCTCATGCTGGTTTTGGTGTGCATTTATGAATTCATGTTTAAAGACATTAAACGTATCCCATTCAACCCATCCAGAGTTGGAGTCTGGTGTACGCTTGTGTTGGTTTGCGTAATACCAAGTGCTTGCACCTCCTGTAAGTAGATCCGCTACGAACAGGATTTTTTCGCTATGAGTAGAATATGTCAGCGGCATGCATTCAAAGGTGTGATCTACCTTCATTAGGAACTCCTTCAGCTTGCTCGAAGTTCCATCGAACTTCGGAGGTAGGGGAAGGTTTCGAGGTTCTTTCTTCTCAGAAAGAACTCGAGTTTTCTTTTGTGGAGGAGGTGATGGTGGAGGTGGAGGAGGTGGTACTGGACCAGTCCGAGTACCACGTATGATGAAATCTTCTATATCATCATCAATTGATCGGGTGCGTTTCGGTGGACGTTGTTGACTTAGTGGTTGCTCTTGTAGGTCTTTGAGCTTCCTTTTGTGAGTCTGGATCCGACGAGAGAGTTCTTCTACGGATTCTTTATTAGTCTCACAACTGCGAATGCGATCATCTTGCTCTTGCTTGATCGCCTTCTGTATCCATTCATGGAGTTTGACAACATCTGCTTTTATACTGTCAAACTCTACATTAGCCGCATCAACTATTGCTTCAGTGTCCTGCTTAAACTTCTTGTTTAGTTCCTCCCATTGTTTTTCTAAGGCCTCACTAATAGATACAGTTAAATGTTTAACTGCATCCTCTTGTCCCTCTGTTTGACCTTTTAATGCTGCTACTTCCTCGGTGACCTGCTGTCATAATATCTTTAGGTCTTCGTATGTAGCCATTGCTCCTTCGAAAATAACCCTATATGCGTCCTGGGCTTCTTTTAGAAGGCTTGCTTGAGCATTTAGACCTCTTGTAAGGTCGCCAATCTCTGCTCATTGCCGGTCAAATTCGATAGATCTATCTCTAACAATTCGAGCCAATAATTGGTCGTATTCTTCTTGGCTTAAACTTGGTCGAGACGGTCGTGTGGGACGTGGTGGTGGCTGGGTGGGACGTCGTGATGATGTATTACTGGCTGTTCGATGAGGAGGCCTTCGAGAAGGTTGTCCAAATCGATCTAATAAACCGGGTGGGAATGTGGTTAATTCATCTGGAGAGTATATGGGGTGTCTTGAGGATTCTATCCCGAGGGATAGAATATCCTCCATTGGGATATCAATGAGGTCATCTTCTGTATCCGTATCTGACTGTGGAAGATTATGTGGTCTTTGGGTGATGGCACGAGGTGTGACATCTGGGAATGTAAGGGGTTGGTAGGGCTAGCGAGGCCCTCTTGGTGTTTGTGAACTAGATATAATTAGAGTATATAGCAAATGTAGCGAGAATCACTGGCTACAAAGTAATGTCACGGGGGCCCTATTGACTGATAGCGCTTTTACAACTATTAGGATGGCCGTAATTTCCTGCCGCAACGATATCTATTCCGCAACACAGAATATCAATCCTATAGCAGTAAAGTTCAATCCAACAATAGTTCCTCACGATGGATCTTATTTCGCAATACAAAATAAATCCTATGTCGCTTGAACGTAAAGTTAACACAAGACTTAGAAATTTGTAGGCTTCATATACTCGAGGTGCTCTTGCTTTCGAATACTCACTGGTGGTAGAATAAATTCAATTGGAACTACTTGCACTATTTATATCCCGCGGTGTTCGTAGAGATTCTTATAATAAAAATATTTTATAAAACGCGGGCCTACCTGTCACCTTGGAATTTCTTCCTAAGTGTTATGCCATCCACACCTTTGTTAATACAGTTGCTATCTGCACTCGTTGTCACAGATTACTAACCCGAACGTAGAGAATATTCCCATGTCTGCATGTTATACGTACTTCGCTTATAGCTCGCTTATCCCATTAAAGAATCCTTATCCGAGACAACTAAATTCAATTCCAGATATGTTACCAATCTCCGATACTATCGAATTACCATCCGACAATATCCGAACGCATCTAATTATGTTTCCGGCAGTATTCACTTAATAGTGTCTAGTGTCTATTGAAAATAATTTTCAACTGCACATAACTCTATGAATAGAGAACCGTGGGTCACAAGTAGATTACCATTGGAAAGGTATCAACGCATAGAAGATTATAGAATCTTAGTTTATCACGATACGCAAATTATTCATGGAGTTATTACCAATAATAAGTAAACCTCCTCGTGGACCTATATGACTATATTAAAAGTCTTATATCTCCATGAGTTTAACTCCGATCATAAAAGGGATTACAGAAATGGAATCAGGACGAAGAGTAGGCCTAGATAGAACCTTGAAACATTAAATTCGGAGAACTTTATGTTTTGGCCCTACCTTTGGCCTCTGTCCTGGGCGCACTCCCTTATAGTGTCACCGCACGCACTTTGGTCTAAAGTGCGCCCTCGGTCCTTCATTTTTTTAGTTATTTTTACCGAATTATTTTCCTGCTGTTCAGGGTAATAATTCAATATTCAGGGTAACGCCAAGACTTCAGGGTAACAGCTAATATAGCTAGCATATATATGCATATAGTCAGTATATTAATCTGAGTATAACTATTGAACCGTTAATCGGATTCTTATGAAACTTAAACCGTAGCTCCCTCAAGGGTCTATGGACGTTCAATAAGGGTCTTAACCATCTAGGATGATGATAAACTATTCCGAGGTTCATACCCGTTTCATATACTTAACTCTTATAGATAAGTATTAGAAACGTTTGCACCACACTGCTAAGAGTGTACCTAGAGTTCATATAGATTCTAGGGTCGTTCTATAAGGGCCCAAGTACCTTTGGTAGGGCTGGATGTCACCCCGTGACAATAGGCATAAGTGCCAATAAGCCGTTTAATTCTAAACTTTCCTCGTAACTTGTAGTTAAGCTTCTTGGTCGGACGCCTTGTTTTGATGTTCTTTGCATTGACCCTAACCCAATCTCCCACTTTGAATGTCGGTTCCTTCTCTGCTACCTTGAGATTGTAGTATTTGGATATCTGGTCCTGCGCTGCCTTCATGTTTTCCCTCATAGCCTCCCTCATTGCGTCCAAGGTTTCGACTATCTTGACTGCATCAGGGTTGTTTGATTCAGTTGAGGCTTCGGTTGGGTTCTGGAAATTATTTTCTGGGTGTTGAGCCTATGCGGCAAAGAATGGTGTAAGTTTGGTACTAGAATGGACAGTGTTATTATAATAGAACTCGGCAAATGGTAATAACTCGACCCAGTCATCCTGATCCCAACAGCAATACGTCCGTAGATAATGCTCAAGGGTCTGGTTGACTCGTTCAGTTTGACCATCGGTCTGGGGGTGATATGCCGAGGACTTATCCAATTCAACTCCTAATAACCGCATTACCTCCATCCAAAACGAACTTGTAAACACCGAATCCCGATCCGAAACAACCCTCTTTGGTAATCCATGCAGCCTCCAAACCTCCTTGACAAATATCCCAGCCAACTCTTTTGCCTTCCGGTTCTTTAAAGGAATGAAATGTAACATCTTAGTAAACCTATCAACAATAACCCAGATCTGATTATACCCTTTGACTGGCGGTAAATCAGTGAGGCAATCCATTGAAATGTGTTCCTACGGCCTATAGGGAATTGGAAGAGGTACGAGCTTGCCATATTTCTTGTGTCTTGCAGTCTTGTTTCTTTGGCAAGCATCGCATGTGCGAACGTAGTTTTGTACTCAGTCTTCCATGTTAGGCCAGTAGTAATTTCGTTTCATTAGCTCGAGGGTTTTGTCATGTCCGAAATGACCTGCAACTTTAGCATCATGACTTTGGAAAGCCACTTTCAACTTAAGAGACATCAGCAAGAAAAAAGTGGCATCGGGACGCCAAGTGGTGTCTCCAGGAGCCAGGGTTGTCTCCTGTGTCTTTTGTGTCTTTTATGTCTCTTAGGTGTCTTCCGAGTGTCTCCTATGTGTCTCCCAGTGTCTCCCGGTATCTCCAGGAGACACTGGGAGACATTTTGCCAATCGGGGAGACACACCTTGTCTCCAGTGGCATTACTGTCTCTAGAGACACTGGAGACAAACTATTTTTTTTCCTGATGGAATTGTTGTCAGGTATATATAGGCGACGTTCGTAGGTTACCATGTCATCTTCTAAACCGTAATGATCGAGTCCAGGATACTCCTTGCCAAACTTCAACACGTTCCGAATCCCTAACCACTTGTCGTCCTTGAGGCCAGCCTCTTGGATCTCCTTCGACCAACTTGATTCTTTTGTTTGTGAGGCCTTCACTGCCATAATGCGGCGCGTTACTAGACTCTCCTCACTTGTTCCCAGTTGGAATTGACCAGGCTTGAACATCCGAATCGTATGGTCCTGCTTCTCTCCCCCTCCTTCGAGGTCAGGATCTACCTGACGAGAAAGTGCATCTGCTTTGCCATTTTTATCACCTGGGCGGTAGATGATTCCAAAATTAAACTGGCTTAGGATTTCCGCCCATCTGGCCAGCCTTCGATTGAGTATCTTAGTGGAATTAAATTACACAAGGTTCTTGTGATCCGTATACACAATTATCTCCTCCGGAGCACCCATGAGAAAATGTCTCCATTCTTGAAAACAATTGACAATTACGACCATCTCTTTGTCATGGACATTGTAATTAAGTTCTGCTGGGATAAAGCGTTTCGAATAGTACGCTACTGGGTGCCAACGACCATCTGGTTCTTTTTGGGATAGAATACCAGCTTTTGCTAGATCAGACGCATCTGTCTCAATCATTTTTGGTCGTTCTGGGTGATAATGGTATAGTATCGGAGCGGTGGTGAACCTATATTTCAACTCATCGAAGGCCTGTTGACACTGCTGTGGCCAGTTCCAAGGAACTCCATTGTGCGTTAGTGTCTGAATCGGCAAACCAAACTACTAAAGCCTTGAATAAACCGGCGATAGAAATTAGCAAATCCAATAAACCTCTGCACTTCTTTGACGTTCCGAGGAGCCTGCCAGGCGAGGATGTCCTCGACTTTCTTCTGCCCCATTTGTATCCCCTTTGTACCTACTTTAAATCCTACGAATTCGACTTCTGGGATATGGAAGATACACTTGTCTATATTGACACAAAGGTTATTCTCTGTTAGTTTCTGCAGCACCCAACGGACGAGCTCGACATGTTCTTCCTCTGTTTGGGTATAAATGAGGATATCGTCAATATATACAACTATTCCTCGGTCAATTCGTTCTGATAGAATATTGTTAACATGTCGCTGGAAAACAGATGGCGCATTAGTTAGCCCAAAAGGCATAACTGTATATTCGTATAAGCCATATCTTGTCTTGAATGCTGTTTTCCACTCGTCTCCAGCTGCTATTCTAAGTAGGTTAAACCCGAGTTTGATATCGAGTTTGGAGAAAACCTGTGAAGTACCAACTTGTTCCATTAGGGTAGTCATAAGTGGTAGGGATACTTGTCTTTTTTGTTATGGCATTGAGCTCTCTATAGTCTACAACTATTCTGAGCTTGCCATTTGGCTGTTTGGCGAAGAATATAGGAGCGCCAGTACTGCTTTTGCTGGTCTTATCTTGCCGGTTCGGAGCATCTCATCTAGGTATTCTTTGAGAAGCTCCAATTCATCAGGGGAGAGGGGGTATAGTTTTTCTGACGGGGGACTCTTTCCTTCTTCTAACTCAATAGTCATGTCTTGTGGACCGTGCGTGGGAAGGGGGATTGCAACTCCTTTCCAAAGATTTTTACAAAATCCCTGTACTGTGTTGGCAATCGATCAGCAAGTTCATAGATATTTTCAGTCACTATTATTTTCATAACCTTGCGAACGTCTCCATTAGCGAACTTCTGATAATCCCATTCCCCTATTTCAATTAATCCGACATATTGAGTCTCTGCAAGTACTTCGTCAAAGTCAGCGAAATCAGTAACCTCCTCAATTTCCAACGCTCTTTTTAGCTCGAGTCCATAAGGAGTGGTGACCCGTAGCTTATCACAATTGGCTTTAATCCAATCCATCCCCAAAATGAGTGGAAGACCTGGTTCGAGGCACGCAACCTCAGTTACCAGGTCAAGAGTTTTGTTTCGTCCCGATCTTGCATCTGGAACCTGCATCTGCAGGTTCTGAACCTGCACTGTACCAGACCTCTTGAGAATCGAGCCGTCGGCGCTCTCTAATCTCAGTCTTTTCTCCCTCTTAACCTAAGGCAGCATCATCTGTTCAACAAAAGAAGAATCAAAAATTGTGGCTTCTGCGCCAGTATCAACCAAGGCATTAAGGGAAATTTCACGTTTATTTCCTCCGTACATCCAAGATAACTTAACAGAGATAAGAAATTTCAATCCTTCATGCTTCAATACCTTCGCACCCGATTTTCCTGCCAAAGAGAGATCCTTAATTCCATCCAATGAAATATCCGGCACCCCACCTTTCGTGGTCTTTTTTCGTGTGCGCCAATATGAGGAGCCACCTCATCATCAGCTTTTCTTTTTGTCCCTTTTTTTGCGTTTTTATTTGATAAAGAAAGAGAAGAAATAGCAGAAGAAGACAAATTGCGAAAAACAGAACTAATTAAAACAGGGTCAATATCCATAGGTTCCCCTTCATATTCCTCCTTCCAACTGCAAACAGAGATACCATTCCTTATAACACAAATAGAAAACCAATCCTGCGAGACTATCTGACCCAACGTACTAGATAGCCTGCATCCCTAACAGTCCGAATTTTCCCCATAATCCAACTCATCCTCACTAACAATGTGCCCAAACTGAACCTCAAGTGGCGTTGCTACAGCCGCTCCTGCAGACACTGTTGCCACTTTCTTAGCTTCCTCTTTTCCCTTTCCTTTCCCTTTTACCTTTGACTCATCCGTAACCTTCCAGCCGATTGAACAGTCACCCATCATGTGAGTTTTGTCCCCACACTTGATGCACTGTCCATCCTTTTTCCGAGCCTATCGCATTGCATATGTGACTTTGTTTTGACCAGGCTCTTTTTCCTTCTTGGAAGAAGTATCGGACTTGAGCTTGATTTTGGCATCGGGCTTGGTTTTCGCCTTCTGCTTTGGTTTGGTAATCCGATCTTTGAGATTGTCGGATTTCTTTTCAGTAGTCTTAGAGGTATTGGGTACCTCCTTTTTCGCACCAGCAGCCTGTTCTTTTTGATGGAACTGGCTCTGTGCATGTGCCTCCCTAACCTTCTCATACTCAACCTGAGACCCGGCATTCGCGATAGCCTGGAAGCACATTTCTGTACTAGCAGGTACCTTATCTAGGATGTCTTTGTTAGTACTGACTCGGACCACATGGGCCTGAGTCTCAGGCTGAATTGCACTGATCAGGTGCTCCCAGAGCTGTTCCCGTAGTAGTTCCGCTACCAACTAATGAACCCTGACACGAGGGATGAAATCTTTCATCAACTTACCTTTTTTCTGGAACTCCTTCTGAAGGGAGACCTTAGCATCCCGCTTCTCATGCTGGTTCTGGTGTGCATTTATGAAATCACGTTTAAAGACATTAAACGTGTCCCATTCAACCCATCTGGAGTTGGAGTCTGGTGTACGCTTGTGTTGGTTTGCGTAATACCAGGTGCTCGCACCTCCCGTAAGTAGATCCGCTACGAACAGGATTTTTTCGCTATGAGTAGAATATGTCAGCGGCATGCGTTCAAAGGTGTGGTCTACCTTCATTAGGAATTCCTTCAACTTGCTTGAAGTTCCATCGAACTTCGGAGGTAGGGGGAGGTTTCGGGGTTCTTTCTTTTCAGAAAGAACTCGGGTTTTCTGAACTGGAGGTGGAGGAGGTGGAGGTGGTGGAGGTGGTACTAGACCTGTCCGAGTACCACGGATGATGAAATCTTCGATGTCATCATCAATCAATCCAGTACGTTTTGGTGGGCACTGTTGGGCAAGTGGTTGCTCTTGTAGGTCTTTGAGCTTTCGTTTGTGCGTTTGGATTCGGCGGGAGAGTTCTTCTACCGATTCCTTGTTAGTCTCACAACTACGAATGCAATTATCTTGCTCTTATTTGATCGCTTTTTGCGCCCAATCATTGAGCTTGCCAACATCTGCTTTTATACCATCGAACTCTACCTTAGCCGCATCGATTATTGCCTCGGTATCCTCCTTGAGCTTCTTTGTCAGCTCTTGCCATTGGATTTCTAAAGTTTCCTTAATGGAAACTGTTAGCCTTTTAACTGCGTCTTCTTGCCCATCAGTTTGTCCCTTTAAGGCTGCTACTTCCTCAGTTACCTATTGTCGCAGTAACTTTAAATCCTCGTAAGTGGCTTTAGCATAATTGAATACAATAGTGTGAGCTTCTTGTGCTTGTTTCAGGAAACTAGCCTGAGCATTTAAACCTTCCGTAAGGTTCAGAATCTCGGCTTGTTGCCTCTCAAATTCTGTAGCTCCATCATGAACTATTCTAGCCAATAATTCGTTATATTCTTGTTGGCTTAATCCTGTACGAGGGGGTCGAATTGGACGTAGTGGGGGTTGTGCAGGATGGCATTGCGAAGAGGCATTGCTATTTGTTCGTCGAGGTGGTCTTCGGGAAGGTAGGCCAAATCGATCGATTAATCCAGGCAGAAATGATTGTAGTTCATCTGGACTATATATAGGGTGTCTTGAGGATTCTATCCCACGGGATAGAATGTCCTCCATTGGGATATCTATGAGATCATCTTCCGTATCGGTATCTGATTGTGGAAGATTGTGAGGTCTTTGTGTAATGGCACGAGGTGTGACATCTGGGAATGTAAGGGGTTGGTAGGGCTGGCGAGGCCCTCTTGGTGTCTGGGAGCTAGATATAATTAGAGTATATAGCAAATGAAACGAGAATCACTGGCTACAAAATAATGTCACGGGGGCCCTATTGACTGATAGCACTCTTGCAACTATTAGGACGGCCATAATTTGCTGCCGCAACGATATCTATTCCGCAACACAGAATATCAATCCTATAGCAGTAAAGTTCAATCTAACTGTAGTCCCTCACGGCGGATCTTATTTCGCAACACAAAATAAATCCTATGTCGCTTAAACGTAAAGTTAACTCAAGACTTAGAACTTTGTAGGCTTCGTGTACTCAAGGTGCTCTTGCTTTCGAATACTCGCTGGTGGTAGAATAAATTCAACCGGAACTACGATCGAATTACCATCCAACAATATTCGAAGGCATCTAATTATGTTTCTAGCAATATTCACTTAATAGTGTCTAGTGTCCATTGAAAATAATTTTCAACTGTACATAACTCTATGAATAGAAAACCGTGGGTCACAAGTAGGTTAACATTGGACAGGTATCAATGCATAGAAGATTATAGAATCTTAGTTTATCTCGATACCCAAATTATTCACAGAGTTATTACCAATAATAAGTAAACCTCCTTGTGGACCTATATGACTATATTAAAAGTCTTATATCTCCATGAGTTTAACTCCAATCATAAAAAGGATTGTAGAAATGGAATCAGGACGAAGAGTAGGCCTAGATAGAACCTTGAAATATTAAATCCAGAGAACTTTATGTTTTGGCCCTACCTTTGGCCTTTGTCCTGAGCGCACTCCCATATAGTGTTACCGGATGCACTTTGGTCTAAAGTGCGCCCTCATGGCTTCATTTTTTTATTTATTTTTACCGAATTATTTTCCTGCAGTTCAGGGTAATAATTCAATATTCAGGGTAACGCCAAGACTTCAGGGTAACAGCTAATATAGCTAGCATATATATGCATATAGTCAGCATATTAATCTGAGTATAACTATTGAACCGTTAATCGGATTCTTATGAAACTTGAACCGTAGCTCCCTCAAGGGTCTATAGACGTTCCATAAGGGTCTTAACCATCTAGGATGATTATAAACCACTCCGAGGTTCATACCCGTTTCATATACTTAACTCTGTAGATAAGTATTAGAAATGTTTGCACCACACTGCTAAGAGTGTACCTAGAGTTCATGTAGATTCCAGGGTCGTTCTATAAGTGCCCAAGTACCTTTGGTAGGGCTGGATGTCACCCCGTGACAGGTGTCTCTAGGAGTCAGGGTTGTCTCTGGTGTCTTTTGTATCTTTTATATCTCCTAAATGTCTCCTGAGTGTCTCCACGATTGGCAGAATGTCTCATGTAGATTCCAGGGTCGTTCTATAAGGGCCCAAGTACCTTTGGTAGGGCTGGATGTCACCCCGTGACAGGTGTCTCTAGGAGTCAGGGTTGTCTCTAGTGTCTTTTGTATCTTTTATGTCTCCTAAATGTCTCCTGAGTGTCTCCCATGTATCTCCCAGTGTCTCCCAGTGTCTCCTGGAGAGACTGGGAGACATTCTGCCAATCGTGGAGATACACCTTGTCTCTAGTAGCAATACTGTCTCTAGAGACACTGGAGACAAACTATTTTCTTTCCTGATGTGTATTTCTTCTTGCCATCTTAAATTTTCTGCAAGTTCTTTAGAGTATTCATTCAGTTTATCATTGCCTATACTATATGACTCAACTTCTTCCCATTGTATCACTTTCTCATGCAGGTAGCAGTGCCCAATAATCCTTAACAGAATTACCTTCAATAAGGTTTACTTCACTATTGTTGGCAGACCTTACTACTAATTTAACATTTGATTAAAGGCAACCACAATACTATTAATGTTTCTCTCTTAATATCTATAGCCCATATTTACTAGAGGAATTCATATAGTTAAAAAACTCCCTATTCTGGAATACTTCAGTTTCATATATAAGAAGTGTATGTTACAGTATTACAAAAATTAGGCAGATGAATGGACTACTAATCTAACTTATGAAGGTCAGGTCTTGGTTTCCTATCTTCTTCATGCCATCAAAAAAATTCATATGAATGAACCATGCTCCTTTAGTAGTTTTGAATCTCTGACCCCACCCTTGCAATGATTTCCTAGTTTGTCAGCATCTCTAGAATGACATTTTCTCTATGAATACACTTACAGCATGTTTTTCATACTGATATATCAAATGATCTTTGTCTAACAACCAACTAACCTTTTTATGGATGAACTCTATACTACAATTCTGGTCAAACTTATATAGCTTTACTATGTTCCACTTCACTTCATACACAAGGTGCAATTGTATCCAGGATTAGATACTCTACAGCTAGAAAACAATTGTCAGTATCTCCTCCGAACCGACTCTAGGACTTCACTTACATATGCATCAATATGACTCATACATTCCTAGTCGACTCTACACTCAATTTCAGCTTGCTTTAATACCTAGGCCAACAGATATTTAGTATGATTAGGGTCAGGTAAGGGCTCTTCAAAAAATGTAATTCTTTCAATATTGTCACGGGGTGACATCCAGCCCTACTAAAGGTACTTGGGCCCTTATAGAACGACCCTAGAATCTATATGAACTCTAGGTACACTCTTAGCAGTGTGGTGCAAACGTTTCTAATACTTATCTATGAGAGTTAAGTATATGAAACGGGTATGAACCTCGGAATAGTTTATAATCATCCTAGATGGTTAAGACCCTTATAGAACGTCCATAGACCCTTGAGGGAGCTACGGTTTAAGTTTCATAAGAATCCGATTAACGGTTCAATAGTTATACTCAGATTAATATACTGACTATATACATATATATGCTAGCTATATTAGCTGTTACCCTGAAGTCTTTGCATTACCCTGAATATTGAATTATTACCCTGAACAGCAGGAAAATAATTCGGTAAAAATAACTAAAAAAATGAAGAACCGAGGGCGCACTTTAGACCAAAGTGCGTCCGGTGACACTATAAGGGAGTGCGCCCAGGACAGAGGCTAAAGGTAGGGCCAAAACATAAAGTTCTCCGAATTTAATGTTTCAAGGTTCTATCTAGGCCTACTCTTCGTCCTGATTCCATTTCTGCAATCCCTTTTATGATCGGAGTTAAACTCATGGAGATATAAGACTTTTAATATGGTCACATAGGTCTACGAGGAGGTTTACTTATTATTGGTAATAACTCCGTAAATAATTTGGGTATCACGATAAACTAAGATTCTATAATCTTCTATGCGTTGATACCTTTCCAATGGTAATCTACTTGTGACCCACGGTTCTCTATTCATAGAGTTATGTGCAGTTGAAAATTAATTTTAATGGACACTAGACACTATTAAGTGAATACTGCCGGAAACATAATTAGATGCGTTCGGATATTGTCGGATGGTAATTCGATAGTATCGGGGATTGGTAACATATCTGGAATTGAATTTAGTTGTCTCGGATAAGAATTCTTTAATGGGATAAGCGAGCTATAAGCGAAGTACGTATAACATGCAGACATGGGAATATTCTCTAAGTTCGGGTTAGTAACCTATGACAACGAGTGCAGATAGCAACTGCATTAACAAAGGTGTGGATGGCATAACACTTAGGAAGAAATTCCAAGGTGACAGGTAGGCCCGCGTTTTATAAAATATTTTTATCATAAGAATATCTATAAACACCGCGGGATATAAATAGTGCAAGTAGTTCCGGTTGAATTTATTCTACCACCAGCGAGTATTCGAAAGCAAGAGCACCTTGAGTACACGAAGCCTACAAAGTTCTAAGTCTTGAGTTAACTTTACATTTAAGCGACATAGGATTTATTTTGTATTGCGAAATAAGATCCGTCGTGAGGAACTACTGTTAGACTAAACTTTACTGCTATAGGATTGATATTCTGTGTTGCGGAATAGATATCATTGCGGCAGGAAATTACGGCCGTCCTAATAGTCGCAAGAGCGCTATCAGTCAATAGGGCCCCCATGACATTACTTTGTAGCCAGTGATTCTCGTTATCATTTGCTATTATATACTCAAATCATGTCTAGCTCACAGACACCAAGATGGCCTCGCCAGCCCTACCAACCCCTTACATTCCCAGATGTTACATCTCGTGCCATCACCCAAAGACCACACAATCTTCCACAGTCAGATACGGATACGGAAGATGATCTCATTGACATCCCAATGGAGGACATCCTATCTCGTGGGATAGAATCCTCACGACACCCCATATATAGTCCAGACGAATTACAGTCATTTCCACCTGGATTAATTGATCGATTTGGCTTACCTTCCCGAAGACCACCTCGATGAACAAACAGCAATGCCTCTTCCCAACGCCATCCCGTACAACCTCCACTACGTCCAATTTAACCCCCTCGTACAGGACTAAGCCAACAAGAATATGATGAATTATTGGCTAGAATAGTTCGAGATGGAGCTACAGAATTCGAAAGGCAACGAGCCGAAATTCTGAACCTTACCGAATGTTTAAATGCCCAAGCTAGTTTTCTTAAACAAGCACAAGAAGCTCATACTATTGTATTTAATGGTGCTAGAGCAACTTATGAAGACTTAAAGTTACTACGACAACAGGTAACTGAAGAAGTAGCAGCTCTAAAAGGGCAAATGGATAGACAAGAAGATGCTGTGAAACGGCTAACAGTTTCTATTAAGGAAACGTTAGAAATCCAATGGAAAGAGCTAACAAAGAAGCTCAAGGAGGATACGGAGGCAATTATAGATGCAGCTAAGGTTGAGTTTGATGGGATCAAGGCCAATGTGGGCAAGCTAAACGATTGGGCACAAAAAGCGATCAACCAAGAACAAGATGATCGTATTCGGAGTTGTGAAACTTACAAGGAATCGGTAGAAGAACTCTCTCGCCGAATCCAAACTCACAAACGAAAGCTCAAAGACCTACAAGAGCAACTACTTGGCCAACAGCGCCCATAAAAACGAACTCGATCGATTGATGATAACATTGAATATGAGAATAATAATTAAAAGGTTGATTATATATATATATATAGTTGTTCCTAACTACCTCGGTGGGCATTGTGGCTATTCTTAAAGCCTCCGATATATACTAAGTATATTTTAAAATTGATTTGACTATAATATTGTCAACATCAGCTTGGATTCTATAGTCCACCCTTAAAAATTCTCATAATATACAAAAAAAAGTAAACACTATTCTAAAATATGACTTATAATTCTCGATACCTAACACAAAAAATAAAAAATAAAAAATATCTGAAACATGATCATAACACACACAATTCTTCCTTGTTGAATTTAATAAAAATCTTCGATCACTCTTGATCTCTTAATATTTACACCCAACTAATCAAATACAACAAAAAAAAATACCTATCTAAAACATAACTCCAATACACATCAACAAGAAATTGTGTTTGCATCCTGTGTGTCCGGACACACAGGATGCACAAGACGCACAGGACGAAAACTCAAGATCAGGGCGCCAAAGCTCAGTGCTCGTGCATCAGGATGCACTAGCAGTATGTGTACGCGCTTGGGACGCAATGCACTCTGCTCCCATTCCTGGAATATAACACATGGGCGTGGCAGGTGCTCTCTCTCCTAGGATGCAAGACATGTGTGCTTCTGCTCCTGGGACGCAAAGCTAATTCGAACTTGATCCCAACGCATTTAGTGGGTGAACCCACATCCCTGACGTCTTTGTAAGTTGCGCCTGTATCCCTAATGTAAATTCGAATTAAGAACCATTCCAGACACTGTCGCAAGCACAACCTGCTTCCCCAACGCCATTGGTTTATTGCTTACTCTTCCCTAATGCTTACACAAATTCCTGCACGTCCTCAACTCTGAGGTGGTCAAAGCTTACGTTGCCAACATAGGGTTCCTGACCTTGTTCGTCGGGGATATATTAGGATCAAGCGGGTGAATTCAGGACGGGCATTAGGCATGGTACCTAGTTCTAGTTTGATATTATATACATTTGACTTCTACCTAGCTAATCCCTACCCCTCCCAAAAAAAAAACCCTGGAAAAAAAGAAAATTAATGCAAAGTCAGAAAACAAAACACCAATAAATCCGCCTCATGTAATCCCCAAGCTTTTTCGTCTATGTCAAGATCATTCTTGGTCTGCTCATCATCAGAGGTTTGGTGTTCATCGTCTTGCACATCAAAGATGGAGTTAGCCTTAAATGAGTAATGAGTATAGAGAGACGTAAAACTTACTAAGGGAGTGGTCTTCATCCTCTTCAGCTTGAGCCAGGCACTGCATGCCGTCGGGAATGTATTGCCATGCAAGCTGAGTTGCTTGTTTGGCCTAGAGAAGTTCTTGGGTGAGCTCAGCTTCAAAGGCCGAGGTATCACCAATGTTAAGGGGTTGGTCTGATTCCAGACATCCCTTGAGTTGTGCAGCTGCCAATTATGCACCTATATCTGCCTTTATGGCAGCCAAGAGGAGTGTACATACTTTCCTGGAGTGTGCATTCCAGGTGGCTAGAAAGCGTTTGTATGTTGCTATATACATCAAAACGTGACCTCGTTATGTCGGATTAGAAGTACTTACAAATAGATGTATCATATTTGAAATCCCCAGTTTTGGGTGGTTCCACATATACTCCTATGGTCCATGACTTTAGGCAATGACGCATCACAGA